>JAJJMC010020972.1:4385477-4397756 GCA_023531435.1 Papaver californicum | reverse complement strand
TTTTGGGTTCCATCAAAACATGCATTAAGTAAAAAAACACCAACATTGTTGGTCACAAACATACAAATATTAGGATGAAACCTTTTTGGGTTCCATCAAAACATGCATTTTCTAAAAAACACCAACATTGTTGGTCACAGACACACACAGATTAGGGTGAAACCTTTTTGGGTACCATCATAATACCAATTAAGTAGCAAAACCACCAACATTGTTGGTCACAGGCATACACAGAATAAGATGAAACCTTTTTGGGTTCCATCAAAACATGCATTTACTAAAAAACACCAACATTGTTGGCCACAACAATACACAGAATAGGATGAAACCTTTTTTGGTTCCATCAAAACATGCATTTATAAAAAACCAACATCATTGTTGGTCACAAACATACACAGAATAGGATGAAACCATTTTTGGTTCCATAACAATACGCATTAAGTAAAAAAACACTAACTCTGTTGGTCACAGCCATACACAGAATAGAATGAAACCTTTTTTGGTTCCATCAGAATACCAATTAAGTAACAAAACACCAACTCTGTTGGTCACAACCACACAAAGAATAGGATGAAACCTATTTGGGTTCCATCACAATAAGTTAGGTTAAAACAGATGAAACCTAAACGTCGCTACAAACAGATGAAACCTAGATGAAAATCAATGAAACCTAGTTTCAGAAAAATGTAACTGAAACCTAACTATGAAACCTGTAATTTCGAAAGAAATGAAACCTTATTAACCAAATACATCGATGAAACCAAAATCGCGAAACTAAAAATCATAAACATGCAGAATATGCTGAAACCTTATTAACCAAATGCATTTTGATTTTCAACCATAACCAATCACAGAATATGATGAAACCATAAAATTCGATTTACCTTTCTTAGATTCTTGTTTTTTAACTGGTGTATTAAGTTTTTTCTTCATCTTCTTTTCTTGTTTCTTCACCATGTTTAATGATCTTCAGTGATTTTTCTTAGGCTTAAACTGTCACAGAATTGAATAGAAAGTCCAGGTAGATTATGATGAGTTAAAAGTAGAAGACTCAATTCTATTGTTGATGATCAACAATCGTTCTAGAATCAGAAATTTTTGTTGATTACGACTCAAATTCTACTGTTGATGATGATTTAAGTGATGACTTTTGTTTCAGGGAGATTAATGTGATGATTTTTTGATATGATTGATGATGACGATGATGTTGGTTCAGGTGTTTTTCTCTGATGATTTTGAAACGATGAACGGTTTGATTTTGGAAATAGTAGATGATAGAAGTTAAGAGGGAGATAATGGCGTTAATCAAGGGAAGGTGGGCGTGCGTAGGTAAGTAAGTTGGGCGTGAGCAGTTAATGAAGTTGGGCTGAATAATAAGCAAAGGGTAATATGGACAGTTGGTTTATAATGAGTTTTTTGTGTCAAATTTGTTTTGTTGGGTTTTATGTAGTTGGATAGTGACACCTTTGGGCTTATAACCCATGGCCTGTTTTTCATATCGTATTTCCCACCACCGGTCGTATTCCTATCACCAGGATCAGCCTCCCTATTGGCATCGGTAGTAACACTACGCTTACATTCTCCCAACCCATGTCCGATGACCTTGCAATGCTTGCAAAAAGATGGAATTCTTTCATACATTAATAGAACCAAGAATGCATGATCTTCACTTTCCGCCAGAATTTCTTTACGAAGAGGTTCAGATAGATCGACCTCTACTAGTACCCTAGCAAATTGACCAAACTGTTTCGTCAATGTTGCATCATCAACCTTCATAGGTACCCCAACAGCACTTGTAATCTCGAAAAGAGCCTTCTTTCTATAGTATTCATATCCTAAGTCAAAAAGCCGTACCCAAACTTGAGCAAGGGACTGACCTTGATTATTAGGAGTAAAGTCAGGAATCCAAGTGCTGAAATGGATCATCCCAGGTTTGAGATGAAGAGCTCCAGCTGTACGAATACGAAGAACGTCGTCTGCGTTAGAGAAATGAAAACAATAGAATCCTTTCCCCAGAGGAGATAACTTCCATTGCATACTAGTCGGCCATAAAGCCTTTATCTTATTGTACAGCTCGGTGGTCTTTAATGGCTGTGAACCCTTTGGGAGCGTTAATCGACCTATAAGACAATGTTGACAATCTTCAACACCCTTACTATACTCATCTCCATATATATATATGGATGGAGATACAGTTTCTTATACAAGGTTTTGGTAGCTGAGCTAGATTTATTTCTGAACTTTGAGAGTTTGTGAGAACTGAAACAAAGCTAGGTTTTGGGTTTAAGTCAGATGTGATAACTCTTGGAGAAGCATCACGTATCAAGGATACACGGCTAATAGTATTAGGAGGAAGAGAAGGATTCATGAACGCCCAAGGACAGACGTGTTTAGCCGCCATGGAAGTCGCCATGAAAACCCTAAAAAAAGTTATCCGATAATAATCAGTAATATGAGATCTATGTTAATCTGACCACACTCCACACTACAGTAACTAGCACATAGCAAAAAAGAAAAAAGAAAAGACCACAAAAGAAACACACGTACAGCCATAAGGGATGGTTGGACAGAAACAGAACGTAGCCAAAAAGTCCTAACTAAATTCAATTGTACCAATAAAATCACACGGCCAAAACAAAATTCAGAAGGAATTATCCCAAAAATGAAGTTCGTACTCATGTTAAAATCAACCAACCCATCCCAGAGATGTCTTTAGTAGCTTCAAAATGACAACCGTTGCAGCTATTTCTATCAAATCCTCATCAATCTGTTCTAAACCCACTGTTGAAGAAGTGGAACCTTGGCCCACAACTTTGACTGAGACATTATTAGTTTCTTGTTCACCTTCACTCACCATCACACTTTTTGCGTACATTTGGGTTTGTCTTTGAATTTCAAGATAGCATTCCTTCTTCCATCTATCTTTGGTCACTTTGATTCAACGTTTGGGGCTTTGCCCGCAAACCTCTTCCCGGATCCAGATGACAGCTCTATTGAATTGGTTCTTTTTGCATTTCCTTGTTGCTGAGATATTACTCTCGGATGCTGCCTCTGAATGTCCTGTAATCTTGCGCAATTTTCAATGATATCTCTGAGATCTCCTTTAGTTTTTGGATTTGTATTATGGATATCAACAAAGAGTTGGCTTTTTCGATCAGCTATACCCTATTTATAGCTATTGATAGTGACTTCTGGGATTACATCCCCGATCGCTTGACAAATCATCTGTCATCGTTCTGTATAATCTCGAATGGTTTCTTCCGGCCACGAGCCAAGAGAATATAGCTTATCCATTCCCGAATCTGCGGGCATGTTGTACATGTATGCTTCTAAAAACTTTCGGGTCAACTGCGTGTACGAATGCACCGACCCCTCTTGTAAATTATCATGCCATGCCAAGGCAGTTCCTTTCAAACTTGATGGAAAATTCCGGCGCATAACAATATCGTCTTGCACCCAACGAGTCATAATACAATTGTAATATTTCAAGTGGGTTGTTGGGTCTTTTGTCCCATCGTAGCATTCAAAAATGGGAATACTACAATCTCGGGGCATTGGGGCGTAAGCCAAGTGCGGTGCTAATGGCGTTCGTCTTGCTTCTTTTAACACTTCCTCTATCCGTCCACCTTCTTTGTTTTTCAAATTCTTTATTTCTTCTCGCATTTGTTCCATGGCCTCATAACATTTTTGCCACCTGTCATTTTGTAATCTTGAATCACCACGATTCAACCTATCTGTACCATGTTGCTTCTTTGATCTTCATTTATTTTCTCTCTTCTCCCTGCGGTCTACTGGAGCTTGCTTCTTGCCACCGTGTTCTAGCTGTTGATGCTCCCGCACCATGATGGACTCTTTCCTTAAGTACTTGATTTTCTCTGGTCAGAAGTGCAATTTTTTCGGCACAAGTCCGTTGCTCCTTTCGCATCTCGCTCATTTCTTCCATTAGTCGTTGAAGGTGGTCAATAGTATTTTGAGAATTCTCTTCATATGAACATGTATTTGTGTGGTTTTCAGAATTGTTTAGCTATTGAACAGTTGCCCTTGTGAATCTTCTATTATTTTCCTTTGTTGAGGAGCCCCCATTTTATTACTCCTCTGGTTTCCTGAATTAGCATCTTGAGACATAGTTTCTATTTGTATGAACCCTTTTGAGATGTTACAATTTCCTCTAATATCAGTCTTGATATGTTTAGACGATGAAGATTCTTTATCCAATGAAACTCGAATGCTTAGCATGGTTGATGTGTTGTCTTGCTTAGTGTCGTACACCTCTATCCAATCATTAATGGACGCCATGGCTCGATATCAAATTCACACAGTAGGCCAAGGAGGTTCTAAGTTTGATTTAAGTTTGATCTTTTCTGACACACACAGAGAGAAAGTGAGAGTAAAAAGAAGATAAAAGAAGGGAATGAGAGTAAAAAGAAGGCAAAAGAAGAGAGGCTTCTTGGGAGATGAGGAAAACAAACAGATGACAGAATCCTGTTCTTGGAACTGAGCGAAAGAAAGGAAATAGTGTTGGATAAGTACCTTCCTGTAACAGAGAAACACAAACAACAGAGAACTTGAAGATGATTAAGGGAGGGTTAGAATGAAGCAGTACACACACTCAAGCACAGAGAGGTGAAGTCGCCTGTTCAACAGACTTCCCTTAACTCAATATTTTCCAGGTACACCTTCAGGAAGATGCTGCTATACCCTTTCAGTGACAAACTTGAATTCAGGATAAAATCACCTGATACCAACCCAGCTAGCAAAGCTCGTTGGCCCGTTGTGAACTTAACAGAAGATGTATGAAAAATGAAAGTAAATTCTAGTGCGCAAATCAAAGCAGGAAGAGGGGAAAAGTCGTCAGGACAGTGGCTGCGACTGGGGGTAAACGAAAACCTTAGCATTGTTGTTCTTTTATAGGAGAAGTAATCTTTTGAGTTTTAAAACGGTGAAAAATTTAATTTGAAATATTAAATCCCCATTAAAACAAAACGTTAAGATTATTAATTAAAACAAATATTTATGATTTTATTTTTCATTTAATTTAAAACGGTAAAATATTTATTTAAAATAAAGAAACGTTTTCTCATTGATGGGTACACGTGTGCTCTCGCAGGCACACGCCAAGCACGCGCCAAGCACACATCAAACTCACGCCAATGGTCACACCAAGGATCGCACCAATGGTCACGCCAAGGCTCACGCCAAGGCTCACACCAAGGCTCGCACCAATGGTCGCACCAACGCTCGCACCAAGGATCGCACCAAGGTTCGCACCAAGGTTCGCACCAAGGATCGCACCAAGGGTCGCACCAAGGATCGCACCAAGGGTCGCACCAAGGGTCGCACCAAGGATCGCGCCAAGGCTCACGCCAAAAACACACGCAAAGGCACACGCAAGCACCGCAAGCCCGCAAGCCCGCGGCCTGCGGTGCTTCGGTGCGAAGCACCATACATGTATGCATTTGCCCACTAGTCCATTTCCCAAGTCCATATCCAATCCACTAGTTCTTTTCCTTATATAGAACGTTTGTAGTAATATGCATGAACTTCCTCCTTGGTTTGCCCAATGTGGGATAACCAAAGGTTTCTCATTCACTAAGAAGTGAAAATGGATGGATATAATTCCACCCAAGTTTGGACTAGTGATCCTAGCACCCATCAAGCTAATTATAGTAATAAAATTAATTTAAGTAATAAACTCTTAATTTTAGTAATAACCATTTTTATTTCCCAACAATCCCCCACATGAATGACGAAACCGAAAAATCGGAAAATCGAAATAACGAGAAATACCTCTTAAGCAATAGGTGACCATTTGGAATTGAACCTTTGCTTAGTGAGAAGCACCGGAACTACTTGATGGTCAATGAACGTGATGTCTTGAACTGCCATCGTTTAGTGTAATTCTTCAATAACTCCTTACGCGAGATATCTCTTAAAATGCTGTTAAGTTCACGCCGTTGTGTCCGTTTTGGCCCTGGACGTATCCCGTTTCTCAGAATGCTCTAGAGAATCAGCTCAGTTCTCATAGGAAGCAACCCACTTCCTCATTCAGATAGGTGAGTTCTATCAAGAGTGTTAACTGCTACACCCCATTTCAATCTTAAATTGAAACTATAGAACTCATTAAGACTTTACTCTAAGTCATCCTCACTTGCAGTCACACTATCACATCTACACCATAGGGAAGGGACAGAGAAAATAATTCTCTGATAGTGTTTAATTTTTACCCGCCACAAATTAGTTGTCTCATTCAAAACCTTGATCTTGGGATCTCCAGTCAGCAAGGTTGAGTATCCTTCATGGCAAGTTTTAATTGATGAGATCAAGTCCCATCCCCCTCGAAGCATTACTAACTATCTCCTTGGACAAGCCTTTCGTCAAAGGGTCCGCGATATTCTCCTTAGGCCTCACAAAGTCAACAGAAATAACGCCAGTTGAGATTAGTTGTTTTAGAGAATTGTGTCTTCTCCTTATATGAATAGATTTTCCATTATAGTTGTTGTTTTTAGCATTAGCTATTGCTGCTTGATTACTATAATGTATAGATATAGCTGGTACAGGCCTATGCCAGAGAGGAATGTCTTCTAAAAAGCATCTTAGCCAAGCGGCTTCCTCTCCTGCTTTATCTAATGCTATAAACTCGGATTCCATAGTGGATCGAGCGATACAGGTATGTTTGGAACTCTTCCAATACACTGCTCCACAGCCTAGAGTGAAAACGTATCCACTCGTAGACTTAGACTCCTCTGAGTCTGCTATCCAGTTTGCATCACAGTATCCTTCCAGAACAGCAGGGTATCTATCATAACTTAACCGAAAGTTTAAAGTGTATTTAAGATACCTCAGCACTCTGAAAAGTGCATCCCAATGCTCTTGTCCTGGATTACAGGTATACCTACTTAGTCTACTCACTGCATAGGCAATGTCTGGTCTCGTGCAGTTCATTAAGTACATCAGACTTCCTATGACACGTGAATATTCAAGTTGCGAGACTCCATTGCCTTTGTTTTTCTTGAGTCTACAGGAAGGGTCAAAAGGAGTACTTGCAGGTTTACTATCAAACTGGTTAAATTTCTTCAGAACAGACTCAACATAATGAGATTGACTGAGACTGAATCCATTAGACTGGTTAAATTACATCAGCAGGACCTAAGTCTTTCATATCAAAGTTCTCATTCAACATGTTCTTAGTGGAATTAATGATTTCTAAGGTTGTACCTAGTATAAGCATATCATCAACATACAGGCATACCATCACATAAGCATCATTGACAGATTTAGTGTAAACACATTTGTCAGCTTCATTTATTTTAAAACCACTAGAAAACATCACATGATTAAATTTTTCATGCCATTGTTTAGGTGCTTGTTTTAAGCCATATAAAGACTTTTTAAGTCTGCACACCTTCTTTTCATAACCCTTCACCACAAAGCCCTCGGGTTGATCCATATAAATTTATTCATCTAGTTCACCATTTAGAAACGCAGCTTTTACATCCATTTGATGTATCTCTAGGTTATGGATTGCAGCAATTGCAATTAGCAACCTAATTGAAGTTATTCTAGTGACAGGTGAATAGGTGTCAAAGAAATCTACACCTTCTATTTGTTTATAGCCTTTAGCTACAAGTCTAGCTTTATATTTTTCCACGGTTCCATCAACCTTACGTTTTCTCTTAAAGATCCATTTACAACCTATGGTTTTGCTCCCTGGAGGTAAATCTACTATTTCCCAGGTTTCATTCTGAATAATAGAATCCATCTCACTAATAGTGGATTCTTTCCACCATGGAGCTTCAGACGAAGTCATGGCCTCTTTATAGGTTTGTGGATCAGATTCAACTAAACAGGCAATGAAGTCTGGCCCAAAAGATTTTTCTAATCTAGGTCTTTTGCTTCTTCTTGGCTCATAAACGGGTTCATCTTCTTCTACCGGCAATGAATGGCTAGAAGAAGGGACATCTAGAGGATCTACACGTATCACGCGAGATTCAGTTTTCATTGGAAAAACATTTTCAAAAAATGAAGCATCTCTAGATTCCAAAATGGTGTTCACACCAATTTCTGAGTTATCGGAACTCACAACCATAAATCTATAAGCAGTGGTGTGCTCGGGATATCCTAGAAATACACAATGAACGGTTTTAGGTCCTATTTTAGTCCTCTTAGGTGGAGGAATAGAGACCTTGGCTAAACACCCCCACACTTTGAGGTATCCATAAGAGGGTTGTTTGCCTTTCCATAATTCATACGGTGATTTTTCTGTTCCTTTAAGGGGCACTCTGTTCAGGATATAGCAAGCTGAGAGGACGGCCTCCCCCCACAAGTTCGTCGATAGTCCTAAACTGATTAACATGGCATTCATCATCTCCTTAAGGATTCGGTTTTTCCGTTCAGCCACACCATTAGATTGTGGTGAATAAGGAGGAGTTACCTCATGAATAATGCCATGTTGCGCACAAAAGTCTCCTATAGGAGTTACGTATTCACCCCCACGATCAGGCCTAACAGTTTTAATGGTGGTACTCATCTGGTTTTCTACTTCTAATTTATATAATTCAAATGCTTCAAGAGCATCATCTTTTCCTTTAAGCAAGTAGATATGACAATATCTAGTATAGTCATCTATGAAGGTAACAAACCATTTTTTTCCACCTATGGTTTGGATTGATTTCATATCAACTAAGTCAGAGTGAATTAACTCTAAGGGATTAGAAAATATGTGGACATTTTTCTGAAAAGGCTTCTTCGCATATTTTGATTCTACACAAACTTCACATTTATGTTCGTATTCCAAATTTAATTTTGGAATGCAGCCAGATTTTGCCAATTTTTTCATTGAATTGTAATTTACATGACCAAGTCTACCATGCCAAATATTCAATGAGACAACAACATAAGAAAAATCAACTTTATTAATTTCAGTAGAGATTACAGATAATTTGTAAAGGCCCTCAGCCTTATAGCCCTTTCCCACAAAGTCCCTACCCTTAGTGATAATCACTTTTCCGGACTCAAAAACAATTTTAAATCCCTTGTCATCTAGCACACCACTTGAAACGATATTCTTGCAGATGTCTGGTACATGTAACACTTCATTCAATGTGAGGATTTTCCCAGAAGAAAGCTTCAGCGAAACCTTTCCTTTTCCTGCAACTTGTGCTGCAGAAGAATTACCCATATAGAGTTTTTCTCCCTCTCCTACTTTCTGGTAGGAGGTGAACATATCCTTGCTTCCGCAGAAATGTTTGGTAGCTCCAGAGTCTACCCACCAGTTCCTCACATTGGTAACTAAATTTACCTCAGACACCGTGCCAGAAAATTCATTTTTACTACTTTCAGCCAGGTTTACATTTTGTTTCTTAAAATTCGCATCTTTGCGTTTTCTACAATGCATTGCCATATGGCCAGACACACCACAGACATAACAAGCTCCCTTAATCTTACCAATAGCAGACTTTGGTTTTTGAAATTTACCTTTTCCTTGAGGGCCAGGCTTGCGCTTGTTGTGGTCCAGACTGAGTGAAGCAAACTTGTGTTCGATCACATGAGCTTTGTTTGACATGTCTCTTGCAGAGGAGACATTCTTGTCCTTTGAGCACAGCAACTCTTCAACTTATATTTTCTTGCCCAGTTCTATCATAGTAATCTCACCAGTTTCATGCCTTAGTCTTCTCTTGTATTCGGCCCATGAACTTGGTAACTTTTCAATCACAGCAGATACTTGAAAGTTTTCAGAAATAGTCATACCTTCAGCAATGATTTCATTAATAATTTTCTGTAACTCCAGGAACTGGTCAACCACAGATTTTTCATTCAGCATCTTGTATTGTAGAAAACGTGCAACCAGAAACTTTTTACTTCCTGCAGTTTCTGCTTCATATTTTTCTTGCAGTGCAGACCATAAATTGTGAGCAGAAAAATCATCTTTAGCATTGTAAAAATCATACAGAGAGTCTTCAAGGAAATTTAAAATATGATTTTTTGCTAAATAATTATTTCTCGTCCAAGTTTCCTCTTCCTTGGATTATTCAGAAGTATCCAGAGCTTTGTTATATGGTTTCAACACTATTTCATCAAGCATGTGGAAACTCAGGAAAAAGAGCATATTCGACTGCCATCTCTTAAAATCCTTACCAGAAAACTTCTGAGGTCTCTCAACATCAGTCTTTGCCATTGTTACAGAAGATCTTTTGATTGCACAGTTATTGAGTTAAGATTGTTGGATAAGTACCTTCCTGTAACAGAGAAACACAAACAACAGAGAACTTGAAGATGATTAAGGGAGGGTTAGAATGAAGCAGTACACACACTCAAGCACAGAGAGGTGAAGTCGCCTGTTCAACAGACTTCCCTTAACTCAATATTTACCAGGTACACCTTCAGGAAGATGCTGATATACCCTTTCAGTGACAAACTTGAATTCAGGATAAAATCACCTGATACCAACCCAGCTAGCAAAGCTCGTTGGCCCGTTGTGAACTTATCAGAAGATGTATGAAAATGAAAGTAAATTCTAGTGCGCAAATCAAAGCAGGAAGAGGGGAAAAGTCGTCAGGACAGTGGCTGCGACTGGGGTAAACGAAAACCTTAGCATTGTTGTTCTTTTATAGGAGAAGTAATCTTTTGAGTTTTAAAACTGTGAAAAATTTAATTTGAAATATTAAATCCCCATTAAAACAAAACGTTAAGATTATTAATTAAAACAAATATTTATGATTTTATTTTTCATTTAATTTAAAAAGGTAAAATATTTATTTAAAATAAAGAAACGTTTTCTCATTGATGGGTACACGTGTGCACTCGCAGGCACACGCCAATGGTCACACCAATGGAGGATCGCGCCAAGGCTCGCTCCAAGGTTCGCTCCAAGGCTCGTGCCAAGGGCCGCGCCAAGGGTCGCGCCAAGGCTCACGCCAAAAACACACGCAAGCTCCGCAAGCCCGCAAGCCCGCGGCCTGCGGCTTGCGGTGCTTCGGTGCGAAGCACCGCAAATGTATGCATTTGCCCACTAGTCCATTTCCCAAGTCCATATCCAATCCACTAGTTCTTTTCCTTATATAGAACGTTTGTAGTAATATGCATACATGATTGATTCATGTGATAACGGCGAGTTAATGCCATTAAACAATAATTCTATTAATAATTTTAATTATTTAGATAACATAATGTTTGGTCAACGGCTTGACTTGACAATCAATGATGGGTCCAGATACCATTACTTAATTTATAAGTATTGGGTACCAAATCTAGGTGTAGGTTATTTGCCGGGTACCAACGGTTAAATAGTCTTATTTATTTTGTAAACTAAATCTTTTTATTATTCAAAAATAAATTTCATTAAAAAACATTCTTATGTTGTAAATTAATTCTTTGGTGGATTCCACCACTCTTACACCCATCTTACGCCACCACCTTATCATCTCCCCTTCCACCTCTTCACATCTTTCACTTCTTGGTAACCCCCACATTTAGTGTAATAACTTAGGTTTAATACCTTAGTTATGAGAATGCGTTCCATTACTTCATACTCATCCTCTCTTGTATTAGCCTATAAATTGAGGCTCATTCCTTTGTAATGTATACTAATATCTAGTAATGAGAAATTCTCTCTTCTTCTCTCTATATTTCTTTTGTGCAATAGTTCATCTTTTGATTTAGTTTATAACACGTTATCAGCATGCTAGGTCTCCTTAGCGGGTCGTCAATTGACCACGATGATGATCAAATTTCTATTATGATGAATCTTACACAATAAGGTAAAATACTATATATCTTTTTTCTTATTTTTAAGAAAAACTAAAATCAAAATCTTTTACTTTATATTCATGAGTTGACAAACTTTTGTTTTTCATAAGATGAAGAATTAGTTGAATATAGTAATATATTCACATCTACTATTTGTTTAGACAAATAAACGATTCATGCGTATACATATGTATACAATGTATTAGTTAAAATTGCACATTTGTGAATTATATCATATATATGAGTTTTTATTTTGTCGATGGATTATTATCTATTTATTTTATTTTATTTTATATCACTTTAAGGTACCAATAATTGTGGATCGCATCATTACAAAGAGGAAAGGTTGTATCCTTGAAGGATAGAACAACTTTAACTTTTCCTCCTCAATAATAATCTCCTGGATTAAAAAAAAAAAGACTGTTCCACCTGAAGTTGGAACTCAGTGTGACACAATATGGACAAAAGAAGTTCACTCGGTTAATCAGTCGGTCCCTGAAGTGACCCGTAACAAAGTGACATCATGTCTCTATC
>JAJJMC010020972.1:4258418-4380477 GCA_023531435.1 Papaver californicum | reverse complement strand
AGCCTATAAATTGAGGCTCATTCCTTTGTAATGTATACTAATATCTAATAATGAGAAATTCTCTCTTCTTCTCTCTATATTTTTTTTGTGCAATAGTTCATCTTTTGATTTAGTTTATAACATCCTATTGATTTTTACAGTTATTCGACAAATTATTTTTGTTTATTCAAAAAGAGATTTCATTGAAAGAACAGTCTTGCTACAGGAACCGAGTATTTAAGTAAGATTTAAACCGTTTGCTAACACGAATAGGCCTCACATTCTGAATTTGTATAGGGGTTAGTTTTTCGAGCACACCCACGGTTTAAATATTGTTCATTTAGAATTTTATTAAAATATACTAATCGGGTATATCAGTGAGCTATTAATTATGTCAACTAGAAATTTTTTGAAATATCCGAAGTTCAAACCTTTGGTTCTTGATATTTCGCATGGCTAGTTTGAGCTGACCTATTTATTTGAGGCCTACTAAATAAGATAAGATAGGGTCATTTTGAAAATAATTTTAAAAATCCTTTATCCAACTCTTTTTATTGATGGCTAATTTGCCCCGTATTAATTATTGTTGATTAATTATGTTAGCTGTGAAATCAATTAATGTTAATGAGTATTTAAAACATTAAAAAATTTGATAAAATAAGATTTTTTTAAGAATATCAAACTAGAATCAGCGGATAAGATGACATATGTGTACCATTTCTGATCTGTTGTATTTTATCCATGAAGAACACCAGAAATCAACAGATATTGGTTGATATATAGGCTAATTGTAAACTACAACCATATTTTGTAATTCCACCAAATTGACATCTAAACTTGTTTTGGATTGATTTTGTGATGTAGAATCGATTATGCATCTTTATAACTGTTGAAGGGAGTAAGTTATGTTAGAGCATCGCTCGGTCAAACTCGCAAGTTTTGATATGTCAAGATTGTTGTCAATGTTAGTTGCACAAAAATATATCTTGATTTTTAGTCTACTAAAGTCAGTCTCAGACTAGGATTAAAGTATGGTAGTTGAGTATCAGAATTCTCCGAATAACCCTTGAAGATTGAAGAATGGAAAACAACGAAGACATCTGCGAGGACTTCATCAACAAAGGTATGTGAAGACTGATTATCCTATGTACTCATTATTTATACAATTTTATCTACTGAGACAATGTCATATGAATTTAGTATAATTGACGAATTACAAAGAAAATTTTTCAAGTTTAAATTAATAATTGACAAAGTCGTAGAACTTCTCGCTTTTGAGATTGAAAACAATTTATTATTCAAAAAATTATAACTGAAAAAGAAGAACCTAAAAACATTAAGTATTACTAAAGTTTACAAACTTTTTTTTTAGTTCGCGAACTAGCAGTAAACTTAATGTTTCTATAATTCTAAATTTGTGCTTTGTTTACGAACTGATTTTTCAGTTTTAAGAAAATTGCACACTTTGATACGTTCACAATGGGAAGGATTAAGTCACTTCTGCTCCAGCCCACAAAACATATAGTCCTTCCATCAAAACATCGTACGAGTTCAAGAGAATGTTATTAGAAAGTACGTAAAATGATAATAAATATGTATACAAATAGGTGGTTTAACAAGGATTAGAAATTTCAATCTTCAATTAGTCGTGAAGTCCTCGTCATTATAAGTCATACTAGATAGGTGAGTAATGAATAATCATCATTGTCACCGTGCTCAGTGTTTAAGTTGACCGCCGTTATCCAAGGTGGGACCCAATTCCATTTTCCGGTTTCCCCTTTTTTTTTCTTCTTTCAAGTAGAGAGAAACAAAGCCTTTTCAGTTCAGACTGTCCGAAGAACTGAGAGAAAGTAAGGAATCAATATACTAACCAAGAAATAGAGGTAAAAACCTTAAATCCCCAAATTAAATTTGAAGAAATTTTCAGTCTTTTTGCACAAAACTCGAAGAAATTTTCAATCTTTTTGCTCAAATTCGAAGAAAGTTTCAATCCTTTTGGGGATACTGAAATCATGAAGAAATTAGTGTTCGTTGTTGCTCAAGAGACTGGTCATACTTGGGGCCGGTGTTGAGGCCACTGAGAAAGCTTAAAAGAACCTTGGAGATGATTCAAGCTGTACCTGTTGATGCTGCTGTCAGAATTTGGTTGAGAAGGCTTAAAGATGTTGCTTATATATGATTCTGACGATGTGTTGGATATCTTCTTCTACGAAACCATGCGTAGTAGACGTGAATTGAAATCGTAGGATAGATAATGTGCGTGCTTTTGTTTCATTCGCTTACATACCGTTTAACGATGGCTCATAAAATTGAAGATATCAATAGGAAGTTAGATGAAATTGCCAGCCTTCACCATAATTTTTTTTACTAGCAGTACCTTATTCATATGCAGTACCTTATTCATAGTAACAGAAGGAAGAAAATCCACAAATATATACGTATTACATATAAAAGCTTAATTAACTAAATCATTTCCAAAGAACCGCTTGCTCATACTCGTACATTATATTTTGTCACAAGATAACTCATCCCTACCACTGTTCTCACATTTGGTTAAGCTGATTATTTCTGGTTGAGTGTATTGTCATAAATGTGCTGGCACGACACACTTTACACCTTTAGTTATATCTCTCTAGTTCATAATTGGGCTTCAATAATTGAACCCCGGATGTTTCTCTTGTCGACGATGATCTGAATTTCTTCTTGTCTTCAATTTTTTTCGAGCTTACTCCCAGAGCTTTCAGTGAAACAAAGCTATTCATATGGGGAATTGTTTGGAAGTTTTCTAGTTCAGGGTCCTCAACAAGTATTTTGTTTAAAACTCTGCTTCTGGGGTCATAAAGGCATAGTTTGTCCAATTGTACCACATCAATACTTCATTTCTCTTTGCGAGGGCAATTGGTTCATAATAATCATCTTTGTTGTTGAATAAACGTGGTATACTGAACTCCAAACTCCAATACCAAGATTGATACCCATCCTTAGCATGGTAATTTGTTTTGTTATGCTTATTTTTAAATGACCATATATATCCACATTCTCAGCTCCTCGTAGATGAACGACGCATAAATTCCCCCCTAACAGCTTGAGTCGATATTTTGCGCGCTTACCATCAAAACATGGTGGTAAAGTTGGTAGCAATCGAAACTTTTCGTCTGCCAAATTAAAAGCAACAATCTTCCAGCACATGTGCTATCTAGCCAGTGAAGCGATCCATTCGCCAAGGTACCCTCGAAAGACACTAAATAGTCGATTTCCCCAATATTTCTCCAACCACTACCACCTCCAAGCGTATATATCTGGACAAATGCGACAGATGGTGGCTCAAAATAGCGGGATCGATTTGGGTATTCTTACAACCTTGTAGCTATTCGTTGAGTTAAGATAACCAAATCCGCTCACTACGAGACCCTTTTGGCAGTTTCATCTTGGAAGGTTAAAATACTCGCCAGTGGAAGGATTACAAATATAGACAGGATCAATGATCTCATGATGGGTATAGAGAAACAGACCAAACCATTGCAAGAACAAACCATGGTATTTATGTAATGCTCTCGTTTATTCATGACAGGATGTTTAATCTTTGAGAGAGTTTCGCACGAAAACGTCTTCTCATCGTGATCATTACCAGAATTTTTGCTGCTTTTAATTTTGTCATAATCTCCGTACTAAAGCTGAACGTTTCTTTCCCAGGGGTATGCAATTGAGAAAAGTAGACCAACAACACCTTTCCTGTGATTATTAAAAATCTAGCATCTTTGGATCACAAGCAAAATAATCTGAATCATATAAAAGTTTGATACCAAATCATAAGATCATCTTATATTAACATTTAGAAGAAAGTAATCAAATAAAATTGAAAATAAAAATTGACTCAGACATTTAACGTGGTTCGACAATCAAACTGTCTACATCCACAGGTAAAAAGATTTGTATCATTTTTATTATTCAACATCATTCATTACAGAAGTAAAGTATATTATAAAATCACAAATCAAAGTTCAACTGAACTAAAAATTCACATAAGTCTCATACCTAAAACTCCTGCTATGACTCTATGCCTTACGATCAATTTCTCTTCATATTTTCCAACCCCTTTTCCTGTTAATGAGCTTGGTATTTATAGCCAATTTGATGGGTCCCTCCAATCTACCTTTCCAAATATTTATTCTTATCCATTCTTGGAGCGAAATGTAGTCCCGCAACATTTATTTGTTCTTTCCGCAAGACTGGATCATGCTTCCCGCAAGTCTTAGTATGTGTATTGCCTGTTTCCTCTAGTTTCCCACCTGTCATCCCGCAGCTCCTTTGCGGTCTTGTATTTAAGTTATTGTTTTTGGATTTGGATGAATGTTGCGGTCCTATTAGAATCGTTGCATGCCTGACACATGGCTCCTAAAAGTGATTTTTCATGCTTTAACGCTTTTCGTTCCGCAACTTACAAAGTTGATACGTGTCTCTCATGCATCAATGCTCATCATTACTCTTTAATGAGCCATGCTTTCCCGCAACCTGGTGTCAGGAAAACAGCAAGGATATCTTTTTTGAGCAGTGTGCCTTACTTTCCCGCAACCCACGTGTCAATCATGCATTAACACTATCAGCTTCTTATCGACTTTTCAGATGTCAGTTATGTACTTCTTAAAAGGATTTGTTTCAGTGTTTCTCATCTCACCGTAACTTGTTCCTTCTCCAATAGTTTTTGGACACGCGTAGCTTGGATTTTATTCACTCACAATTTTCCCCCTTTTTTTCTTTCAAATTTTGACACATGGTAAAAATTTAGAAAAGGAAAAGTAGTAATTATTACCTTTATACCTGCAATAACTTCTCTTCCCACGCTTAATTTCACTTTTTCTCGATTTTTTCGCTAGCATTAACACATTTTCCCACGTTCTTGTCAGTTGGAGGTTTCAAGGTAATAATACCTCTGATAAAGTAGCTTGGATTTTTCATTTTTCGACGGTTCATCCGTTTCAGTTTCTTCTATTTAATGTTAGTTGTCTGCCTCATTCTTAAAGTTTCTTATATCATTTGTCTTCTTCTCCTTAAAGTTTTTGGTGCTTTTCATTCTTCTGAGCCTTTTCAAAAGATTCTCCAGCGTCATTTCAATCTCCCAAATTTTTGCGATCAAGAACTTTTGTATCGGGATCAAGTTTCCCTGTTTACTCAATCATTCGATTATTTTGTCTTCAGTTTCGTTACGGGTAATCTTCTTGACTTTTTCTTTCATGTGTTTGTTCATCTTCTTTACTGTATCTTTTTAAAATAAACAGTGATGATATTGATGATGATATTGATGGTGTTCTTATTCTGTGTTTATTATTTTTTGGAGTAAATGATAATGATCATGATTCCTTTATTATGATTCTTTCCTTCTCTTGATCACAAAATTGTTGATGGTTGGCATTCTGATTATGCGCTCATCTTGTTGTTCTTCTTATTTTTGTTCATGGTGTATTTATCTGTTCTGGTTTTCTTATGTAGATAAAAATTTATCATGGATGGAAGAAATGATGGTAAAGATACTGGTGATGCTTCTCATCATGATGATCAAACTTTGGTCAGGAAATCATCTCTCCATCCTGCATCGAGGGGTCACCCTCCTTCTGATTCTACTAAGACCGCAAGTGTTCCTGTTGCGGCCAGCAATCCTGCTCCTAAGAGCAAACGGACTCATGAGAGAGATAGGTTTAGGTCCGTGAACCTTGAGGACTTCAAAAGGAAACACCATCTTCGTCAATTCAAAGTTTCCTTCTATGATCAGGGTGAAGATGAAATTTCAATGGAGATGATGGAAGGGTTTGAATACAATAACACCAAGTTATTAATTCCTGCGGGAGCACTAGAAGAAGGCCTTAAACTACCCTTGTATCAGAGCGAAAATACCTTTCAATTTGAGGTTCTCGCCAGCTGCAATCAATCCCAACATGGCTTAGTCCGATCCATTACTCAATACAATGGAAATTGGTGGCGCGTGTTGGAAGATAAAACTAAGTATATGTGGCATAAATAGTCAAACAATATTCATAACACGATTATCGCAAAAGGGTCAACGAGTTATTCTACTAATCAAACTATGAACTATATCGTGTAGTTTAAAAGTGGTAAATAAAGATTCGTTACTCAGACTTGTGAAGATTGATTTTAAATTTAATTTCTAAAACTAAAAGTATGAAAACTCAAATATTTTTTATAAAGTAGGGAGAAAAACTGAGACTAGGATTCCACTATTTTCCAATTTCAAAGTGATTAAGTTTAATCATGCAATTAAAACATTTTAATTTGATTCTAAATCATTGCAAAAAATAGATTTTCAAAATAACAATTGTATAACAAAAGCATGGAGCATCTAAGGACCTAAGCCGAGGCATGCACAATCTAACGGAATCACAATTGCTTAAAAAAATTCTTATAAATCAAATTTTAATCAAGGCAATTAATCATAAATAAATTGCATAAATTAATTAAATAATTACCACATATTTGTTGGAAAAGTAGCTTTCTCCGTAGCCTCAGAGATGAAGTTTAGCTCCTCATTGTAATGGCAAAACCCTCAAAAATCGATTTCATAACTCAAAAATTGCTTACAATGAGAATAGAAATGCTCACAGTGAATTAGATACGTTTATAAGTGTTGTTGTGAACACTTCTAACTGTTACAGAAGGTGTTTTAAAGAGAGTGGAGAAAAACGGTTTCGTTGGTATGGCTGAAAAAGAACGGACTGTTGTTCTAATGAACGACAGTTCTTAATATGTTCTTCTTCTTCGTTGGTGTAGCAGCAGAAACTTCTTCTCTCTGTTCACTTTTTTTCATGCTGTTCTTGGTTGTTCTAAGCTTCACAAACTTTTCTCCCTATCTCCGGCACCCCAAAACTTCTCCAAACACCTCTATTTATACTACTAGTCACCAAAGAAACTCAAATCTCCTAAAATCTTCTCCAAATTTACGTCAATTTTTTCCCGATAAGACAGATTTTTTCTTCCTGTTTCTTTCGATTTTTTCTTTGTTTTTGGGTTCCATTCTCTTTTTAATTCTTTCCCAAACTCGTTTAGTTCCCTAATTTAGGAGATTTCCAAAGAAATCGAAAGTTTCCAAATTTCATATGCGGTTTCCTGATTTGTTGTTACGTGAAGAAAAGAAAATTTTCTTCCCGCCTAAAACGTGCATTCAAGATGTTGGGTGTCTTTAACTTGGGTGCCTTTATAAATTGATGGGTGCCTTAATCCAAAGGGTGGGTGCATTTATCATTTCTCCAAAAGCACCTACAAAGAAATAAAAAAACATAATAAATACAAAATCGAGTACCAACAAAATATATAATTGAGGTTAAATCAGACACAAAAATGTGTCTATCAAATACCCCCAAACTTATTATTTGCTAGTCCTCGAGCAAATCTAATCTAGAAAATAAATCCTAACTCACTTTCGCAGGAATCGCGACTACATTTAGCATATGTAATAAGCCGTTAAACCCCAAGGTGTCCCTAGTGGACGAGCTTTGTCTCGTGAGGGTTTACAAGAGGTCTACCCACAAAACCTTTACTCCAGATTTTAGCGACTCGTGAAAAATTAAGGATAGACACTAAACAAGCTATTTAGTTGGCTTACTCAATTCTTCGGCTATGGGAATCATTACCCTATATGAGTCCAATTGTTGTACACGAGTGTTTACTCAAGCATACTAAAATTCATATGTAAGACAACAGAGCTCTACTCAGATAATCGTTTAACCACAACGCCTCAGAATCTATCACAGTTCAATCACATGAAAAGATTTAGAAGATGAGCATGGAAAATATGAAGGTTGCAAGTGTTGACCAAGGTGAACGGCGTTTCCCATATATGTCTGAAGGTCATTGCCAGGATGAAACCTAATGAATTCGAGATACGCACCCACTGTTCTTAAATCTTATAATATCAATTCAACTGGTCTATACTCGGATTCCCATGGATCCTGCATTCCACGCTTGCTTAGGCGACGGAGACAGGGAGAACCCAAACACAAAGTCAATAATACTTCTTCTTCTTTTTTTCTCTTTTTTTTTCTCTAATAATATATATATATATATTTATTTTTCTTTTTTTTTCTTTTTTTTTCTTTTATTTTTTTCTTTTATTTTTTTCTTTTATTTTTTTCTTTTATTTTTTTAAACTAAAATGGGGCTTGATCTCAAAACACTCTATTTCATCCCGACGCCGATAACAATTTGATACTGGGCCCCACCAAATCACTTAGAGAAACACAAATTTGTAAAAGTAAAAGCAGAAAGTGATATGGTAGTGATAGACTCCGAGATGTGGTGACAACTATCATGTTATTTCTAACACCTGAACTCTGTCCTTTTATGAATGGACCCTTTCACTGGGTACACCAATTCCTATAGAAAAAGGGCTAAGTTTCCATCTACCTAGAGTGGTTAGTGTCATCCTCAATTGTTCATAAGTTTCTAAATTCTAGAGCTTTATTTTTTCACTAAAAAGTTTCTCCCTTACCCCCAAACTTAAATCAAACAGTGTCCTCAATGTTTCTAAAGATGAATGATTAAGAGCATGAACAAGGATAAACTGTTAACAATCGGAGAGATAGGGAAAGATATTACCGTGTTTCATGAGCATGGGTTACCTCCCAAGAAGTGCTAAGTTTAAAGTCTTCAGCCAGACTAAGAAAGAATTAGTCACCTCATAAAATCATATAGCAATAATCGGAACAATTCTAAATCAAATAGGGTTATCCAAAATGCCAAGAAAATGAACAAACCGAGCACACCCTTATCTAGTTTTCTGTTTAAGATAACTACTTCTAGATGTGGTTCAGGTTCCATAAAAGGGTCTAGATAAAATATTTTCTTAGGCTGGATTTCTTCGTAGGAAGAATCTATAGGTTGTAAAGTCTGGAATAACTTAACTAAGAACTTAGAATCACATAATAATAACCTGAATAATTTTGGATCCTCAAATTCAATCGGAGTTGACTCACATAATTGACTACTATGAAGGTGGTCATTCTTAAACAAATGTGTCGATTCTAATCTCCTAAGATAAATAGGTTTAGTCTCAAAACTTAATAACTGACACATTTGAAATTCTAACGTTCCCACATATGGACGAAAATATTTTGGTGGGAAAACAAAGTCAATCTTGGTATTACTGCCTAGGTAAACCACATCGACTAGAGGATGGGTTTCTAACAACTGAACTTCTTTCTGGACATCAACAGGGTTAGGGAATCTAGAGTCGAAGATGATCTTGTAAAATGGTAGAGGTGCATATGTCAAGTCTCAAGTTAGGGACCTTTCTAAGATATAAAGCACATGGAGAATGATAGTCACCCCCAAACTTAAAGTTTTTAGTGTCTCTAGATAGACTCATCACACTTTCCCTATTTTCTAGATCGTCTGGTTCCCGAAAATTGTCAATTTCTTCTTCTACATGATGATCAACTAGACATTCCTCTAATGGATCTTCTAATAAGGTATTTGGTAATGACTCCTGAACTAATGTTTCTATCATGTTTACCTCCTCCATTCACGTGTCACCTAACTCAGAAGGTTGCTTATTAATATGGAAAATATTTAGTTCAATAATCATATTACCAAAAGACAAATTCATAATACCAGTTCGACAGTTAATGATCGCATTAGATGTAGCTAAAAACGGGCGACCTAATATCACAGGTATCTGATTCTCTAGGTCACGGACAGGTTGAGTATCAAGGACAATAAAATCTACTGGATAAATAAACTTATCTACCTCAATAAGAACATCCTCTATGATACTACGAGGAATTTTCACAGACCTATCAGCTAATTGCAGTGTTACCTGAGTAGGTTTCAACTCACCAAGTCCTAGATGAAGGTATACATGGTACGGAAGTAAGTTCACACTGGCTCCTAAGTCAAGTAACGCTTTCTCAACACGGTAGTTACCTATTGTGCAAGAAATGGTTGGGGACCCTGGGTCTTTGTACTTAGGAGTTGTAGTATTCTGGAGAATTGAACTCACATGACTAGCTAAAAAGGCTTTCTTTGGTACACTAAGCTTTCGCTTTCGCGTACAAATATCCTTAAGAAACTTGGAATAAGCAGGAACCTGCCTAATTGCATCTAATAGCGGAAGGTTTATCATGACTTGCCTAAAAACCTTCAGTATATCATTAAAGTTGGATTCCTCCCTAGTTGGTATTAGAAGTTGTGGGAATGGGGCTTTGGGCACAAAATCGGGTTCAGCCGGAACCGCATTAGACTTTTTAGAGAATTTATCAGTCTCTTCAACTATAGGCTCGGAAGGGTGAACTACATCATGTTCACTATTGGGCGAGGTTACCTTATTGTCTACTACTCTACTACTCCTAAGGGTTTTAATTGAATTCACATGGTTAGTAGATAACTCATGAACTCCTCTAGGGTTGGGTTGTAGTTGACTAGGGAACTTGCCTTTTTCTCTCAAAAACTCACTCAACTGACTAAACTGGTTTTTTATATCATGAATAGCCTGAGAGTTATCTTGGACTATCTTCTTATTGTCGACTAAATCTTGGTTGATTTTTTTCTGAAACTCAGCAGAGTTACATGTTTGGAAAGCGAGAGACTCTTCTAAACTCATGATCCTTTTGTCTAAGAGTTCTGAAATTTTGCCGGTCCAGAAGAATTCTTAGTAGAACCAAAACCTGGTGGACCCTGAGGGTTACTAGAATGACCTTGATTCTGATCCTTAGACCAAGAAAAATTTGGATGGTTTCTCCAACCAGGGTTATAGCTTTCTGAATATGGATCAAACTTCTGACGGTTATCATATGTAGTGTTATTATAAAGAGCATGGGCTTGCTCTTCAACAATTTGTCCTTCCCAAAATGGCTTGGGCTCTATTCCTCGACTAGATTGACTTAATTCTAAGGCTTCTAACCTTTTCACTATAAAGGCATATTTGGCATCTGATTCAAGACTTTCATCTACCCTATTGACATTACCTCTACTCAGAAGAGTTTTTCTAGGGGGTTCCTTACTACATTCCCATTGATGGGTCTTATCAGCAATCTCATGTAAAAATTTCATCGCCTCAGTAACATCTTTACTATCAAAACTTCCTGTACACAATGACTCAACTATGATGGTTGTTGGATAATCTAGCCCTTCATAAAGGATTTGGACCAGTTTTTGGTCTTCTAAACCATGTTGGGGACATTGTGTTATTAATTCGTTGAACCTTTCCACATAGGTGTACGAAGATTTCCTTCGTGTTGCCCAAATGTGGAAATATCTTGCCTAAGTTTTGATATCTTGTGCCTAGGGAAAAATTAGCTAAAAATGAAGCAGTAAGTTGTTCATATGTCTCGATGGATTCAGATGGCAAACTATATAACCAAGATTTGGCCTTGTCTCTCAGGGAAAAGGGAAAGAACTTAAGTTTCAAATCTTCATCATACATGTTGTGAATTTTTAGGGTACTACATATTTCTTCAAAATCCCTAATGTGAAAGTAAGGGTTTTCATTTTCTTTCCCTAAGAAGAGTGGAAGGATCTGTATGGTCCCAGGTTTCAACTCATAGTTGGCTTGATTTTCAGCCAACTTGATACATGATGGACGAGCAGTCCTAGTAGGATTCAACAAAGATTTCAAGGTTGTCATTTCTGACACAACTGAAAAATTAGGAATAACTTCCTCACTAAGAGACAAATTCTCAAAACTAAAGTTTCCAAAGATAGGGCTCTCAAAAGAAGTGTTTCCTAAATTCTCACTTTCAGCGACAAAGTTTCAATTCTCGTCGATGATCGAACGGCCAATAGAATCTCTTCTCCAGGCACGCTCAATGGGCATGCAATAACTCCTAATCAGAAGGGAATTCTAAACAAACACAAAGCAAGGTCGACTCAACCAAATCAAACCTATTGATTCTAGCAAACAAAAAGCATGATGGCTCCACTTAGATTGTTTTCTAGACCAGCTTCTATTCTTTCGAAAGGCAACTAGTTACAGTTTTAGGAAACCTCTTAGGACAATCTGAATTAGATTAAGTCGAAGAGAAACAGGATAAGCTCTAAGGAGCTTTGATAACCCTGCCTCTTTGGCAACGTTTCTCTGGGTTACAAGGATGCACTAATCAACTTAAAATAATCTTTTCGAACTTCGAGTTAGGCTAACAAAGCAACCAATACAATCCTTTTGAATGATTTTCCAATAAGCTCGATACACTATCGGTCTTCTTTCTAGTCAAATTTTAAGGATTAGGTTCGCGTTAGGTAACGTGTTCCTCAGGTGGGCAAGAAGGAAACGGTGATGAAATCCGAGTCCTTATCTTGTATGGCCAGTTCTTTCCCTTTACTAGAAAAGTAAGTCCGTTTTCAGTTCCTCAGCATATATGCATACGAAGGAATACAGTAAACCCACTTGCAGGGGATTCGTGGGTTGGTCGAGTATTACCTCCCGTACCAGACGGGCGATGAATCGGTTGAAGTCGACTCGGGCCACCAACTCCTGTGTCAGTGTGCGAACCCGAGGGGCCGAGACAATATCGTAATTGTCGTCCTTCCCTGTGCAATTTATATTTAATACTACCCTTCTGTAGGGTTAAAAATAATAATAAAGTCCAAAAAGTTCAAGTCCAAAGAGAAGTGTCCAAAAATAAAAACAAATACAGAAACAATTAAAATCTTAATACAGTTTTCTTAAAATAAAAAAAAAAATTTAATCAAAATCTAGTTTAAGAAAAAAATCTTCGTCTTCTTTTTTCGTTCTTTTAAGCTTTAGCTTTTAACTCCAAGTCTTTAGCTTTAATTCCAAATCTTTAACTTTAATTCCAAAACTTTGGCTCACTTTCCTTTCGATCCAAAATCCAAAACCTGCAGCAAAAAGAGAAATACCAAAAGAAACGTAAAATAGAACAAATTAAAAAAAAAAAACTAACTAAATTAATTAACCAAAAAAAAATCTAAAAACAATTCTAAAAACAAGTCCCCGGCAGCGGCGCCAAAAATTGGTGTAGTTTAAAAGTGGTAGATAAAGATTCGTTACTCAGACTTGTGAAGATTGATTTTAAATTTAATTTCTAAAACTAAAAGTATGAAAACTCAAATATTTTTTATAAAGTAGGGAGAAAAACTGAGACTAGTATTCCACTATTTTCCAATTTCAAAGTGATTAAGTTTAATCATGCAAATTAAAACATTTTAATTTGATTCTAAATCATTGCAAAAATAGATTTTCAAAACAACAATTTTGTATAACAAAAGCATGGAGCATCTAGGGACCTAAGCCGAGGCATGCACCATCTAACGGAATCACAATTGCTTAACAAAAATCTTTTAAATCAATTTTTAATCAAGGCAATTAATCATAAATAAATTTCATAAATTAATTAAATAATTACCACATATTTATTGGAAAAGTAACTTACTCCGTAGCCTCAGAGATGAAGGTTAGCTCCTCATTGTAATGGAAAAACCCTCAAAAATCGATTTCATAACTCAAAAATTGCTTACAATGAGAATAGAAATGCTCACAGTCAATTAGATACGTTTATAAGTGTTGTTGTGAACACTTCTAACTGTTACAGAAGGTGTTTTAAAGAGAGTGGAGAAAAACGGTTTCGTTGGTATGGCTGAAAAAGAACGGACTGTTGTTCTAATGAACGACAATTCTTCTCTATAATATGTTTTTCTTCTTCGTTGTTGTAGCAGCAGAAACTTCTTCTCTCTGTTCACTTTTTTTCACGCTGTTCTTGGTTGTTCTAAGCTTCACAAACTTTTCTCCCTATCTCCGGCACCCCAAAACTTCTCCAAACACCTCTATTTATACTACTAGTCACCAAAGAAACTCAAATCTCCAAAAATCTTCTCCAAATTTACGTCAATTCTTTTCCAATAAGACAGATTTTTTCTTCCTGTTTCTTTCGATCTTTTCTTTGTTTTTGGGTTCCATTCTCTTTTTAATTCTTTTCTAAACTCATTTAGTTCCCTAATTTAGGAGATTTCCAAAGAAATCGAAAGTTTCCAAATTTCATATGCGGTTTCCTGATTTGTTGTTACGTGAAGAAAAGAAATTTTTCTTCCCGCCCAAAACGTGCATTCAGAATGTTGGGTGTTTTTAACTTGGGTGCCTTTATAAATTGATGGGTGCCTTAATCTAAAGGGTGGGTGCATTTATCGTTTCTCCAAAAGCACCTACAAAGAAATAAAAAAACATAATAAATACAAAATCGAGTACCAACAAAATATATAATTGAGGTTAAATCAGACACAAAAATGTGTCTATCACTATACATGGCATAGAACATGAAAAATCATTGAGAAAGATAAAACACTGAAAGAGAGACAAAACATTGACATTAAGCTTTTATAGTTGAAAACCCTAGTTTTGAAACACAAGAAAATTAATACTACAAGTTCATCCTTTCACTCTAAAAAATAAATTTAGCTAGACATGGCTTTCTTGAAAGCCATTAAAAATTGATTAAGAAAATATTCTATCTGTGAGAAGTTGTGTAGAAAATTGTACCTAGGCTCCCCTTTATATAGGCTTTGGTAACCTCTTCTTGATCCTTATCCATCTAGGAAACCTAATCTCAATAAACTTTTCCACCTCCTTTTGATCCTTATCCAATTAGGAGACTTAACCTCCTCAAAAACCAACAAAAACCCTAATTTTCACGCCAAAGGCGAGACCAAAACACTTCCCTTGTTTCTCTTCCCACGCAGGCCCAATAAGGCCCAACAGATACCAAATTACACAGTTGTTACGTTCCTTACCCTGCGGATCGTAAACATTACACAGTTGAGAACTTTCATGCTACATATGCGGACAACATTGTCGCAAAGAACTACATGAAGTGGAGTGTTGGCCCGGGCCACAAAGGTGGTGAGGGATTCCGCTTGCTAGCAGAAATCGATAACTCAAGGTATGAAGTACATCCCAGGGACAACACGTCCTTTAAAGGAAAGAATTCGTGTGGATCACGATTTTAGGTGGTACCGCACCCCTCTAGTCATTGATGGCCCATGGGTCTTTGGGTTCGTCCGAGATAATGTGGCCTACAGTCTTCTTACCTGCTTCGATGGTTACTTCCCTTGGCGGCTAAATTTTTCTGACTTCAAATTTGCACTTGTTCCAGCGGTACGTAAAGTTTTTTCTCTCTTTTTATATTTTATCGATTGCTTAATGGTTAAAATTTCTTTCTGATGGTTAAAATTTTCTTCTCTTTTTTACAGCCACAAGTTGAGCCGTCAGTTGAGCCGCAAGTTGATGAAAGCGCAAAAGGTGACGCGGGAGTAAAGCGTAAAGCCGCAACTCCCGCAGAAAATGTATTGTTTTTTTATGATGAATTCTAATGATCCTTATGAATTCTTGCGGTTCATTAACAGGGTCGGAAGAAGGTTAAGGGGATACTCCGAGCTTCCACTGAGAGGGAAGAGGGAGAAATTTAAGATTGCCCCTTCATCATCCAATCTTGAGAGGTGAAGGAAGCTCCGCTCCAGAAAGACGAGAAGAAGAGCAGAACATTCCTCTTCAGATAACAAACTTTGAGTCTGCGGATCAAGCTGGTGCTGCGGAAGAAATTTTAGAAGTTGCGGTTAATCCCTCGCACCAAGCTATTGTTCTTGATCCTTCCTTCTTTCTCCAATTTTCTCCTTTAGCCGCTGATGAGCCACTTGAAGTTGTCTCAAATGAAGACGACTCAACTGACGAAGAGGATCGCTTTACACAAGGTGATCCTAAAAATGCTTCAGTAGTGGAAGATACACGTGCACATGTTGCGGTGCAAGTTGAGTCTGCGGGCACTAGTGCAGCGGTAAGTGTGCCTATAAGTACTATGGTAGTAACTTCCCCTACAGTTGCGAGCGCGGTTGTTGCTGATGTATCTCAGCCAAATGAAGAAATCCCGCAAATGAGTAAAGGCAAGGGGATCGCAGAGGATTTAAGTACCTTGGGAAAAGAAGAAGAAGACTTCAAGTGGTGCATGTCAAGGGATTTTTTATCTGTTCCAATCAATCCTTTACCAGTGAAATCGGATAGTGCCTCGGTCTCACGGTTGTGAAAGTGCATGGGGGATGTACCATACGAAGCGGTTAAAGATGCTTGGCTTAAAAGATCAAGGTGAAGCTGTTGACCCCATATTTCCCATGAATGAACCTTCTTCTCTTGAGGAAACAATTGCGCTTGCGGATGGACATGTATATTCTTTCCCGCAACAAGCTCTTCTACAGGTATTCTTATTGTTTTTATACCCTTCAACTTCTTCTTATTTTTGTTCTATTTATAACTTTAATTTTGCAGATTGCACGGGGTCATAGCGCTACACATAACGCGTACAAATTCTACAAAGCGTGATCCATAATGATGGAGTCCCAATTCAGGACTGTAGAAAATGATGCTTTGGGCTTGAAGCGTGAGAATGACATGCTTTGCCAAAAATTTCTTGACCTTCAAAATCAAGGTTAATTCTTTCTATCTTGTCAATATTTTCTTGAAATTTTTTACTTGTCTTCTGAATTACTTCATGGGATCAGCAGGGGATTCTGAACTCATATCTAGGATGCGGCGTAGAAATATGCAGTTGAGAGATCATGTAAAGAGAGTTAACAATGAGAACATTGAGGTCAAGACAAGACGATCTTGTTGATAGTCATGATTTGGTTAAACTGAAGTATGATAAATTAGAATCACAGTATCTACTTTTATTTGGAGAGAAGATTCGCAAGAAAGTGGAGTTTAATGCTACTTTATTGTGGACTAAAGATAGCGTTTCTGAAGCATGGGAAAGATCTGATAAATCGGAAGAAGAGAACCGCAAGCTTGTGCGGAACGCCAGAATATCCTTGCGGGATTTTCCCGTTCCAAATCATATCATAATTTACAGCTTTCTCGCAAGAGGTATCCCATTTTACCGCATATTTAAAATTTAACATTATTCCCGCATTGATTAACTTGTTGCTTTGATTTCAGGTTTTGAAGAAAAGTTTAAGGATGCTGCCGCAAGAGCTGCCAAGGATGAGGAGAGCTTGGTGCGGCAAATACTAGAGTGGAGAAACTCAATAAGCAGCTAGAGATAGCTTCTATCAAGGTTAAAGAAACACAAACTCAGCTGGAGCTTGCCTCTACCAAGGCCAATGAGGCGCAGGCTCAACTTGAACTTTCATCTTCTAAAGTCAAAGTAGCTGAAGATAAATTACAACGAGAAACTGCGAAGAATGAAAGGCTAGTTCGGGACTTATCTACTGAAAGGGGGAAAATACAATTTTGGAAGACTAAAGTCCAAAATTCCAAAACCGAAATAAATCAATTCAAAATGGAAATTGAAAATAGAGAGGCTTATATTTCATGCTAAGAGCCGAAGCTCGAGTTCAAATTGCAAGATCAATCAACAATACACTTGACCAAGTACAAGCTGATGGATTTCCTAAAGTTTACAAACGCAAAGATGTCCCGGATAATCCTCCCTTTGTGGCTGATCTTCCCGCTCCTTAACTTTCCTTGCTATTGCTCAGTTCCTTTTCATTTCCAAGTTGTAATTGCATTTTGATTTTTCCTTGTATTTTTATCCCTGCAAAACAGATTTTGAATATATATATTAATTATCATTTCATTGTATGAGTGTGAATTAATTAACCGCAAGGAAATTTTGTACCTTGAGTTATATTGAGGGTTGAAGCGCAACGTCTAACTTCTCTCTGGCCAAGAGAAAATTAACATGCGGTCCCTAAAGTCTCCTGAAACGGAGAATGATATAACATTTAATGTCATGTTAGGCATTTCTGTAGCGAAAGAACCAATAGTTATACACTCATAAACATTTACATGGACTTTCTAGAGAGATTACATTCTGCTGCTTTACCTAGTATGAAGCCAAATTGTTGTATAATTTCATTGCTGGTTGTGAGCACTTCCTGAAGTGGAGAGTACCTGATACATAATTAATGTCATGTTAAGCATCTCTGTGGCGAAAAATCCAATAGTCACAAATATTCATTTGGACTTTCTAGATAGATTGCATTTGATTTGTTTTACCTATTATGAACCAAACTATTGTATAATTGCTTTAAGATATTGTGCGTTCTAAGGATGTTGTAGAATTTCCCCATCCATATTCCGCAGATGGTATGATCCTTGTACCGCAATATCTTGTATTACATAAGGTCCTCCCCATGTAGGTGCAAACTTTCCTGCTCTTTTATCCCTTTGATATTTCGGGATTTTCCATAGAACGTATTGTCCTTCCACAAAGTTCCGCAACTTTACTTTTTTATTGTATTCTCTTGCCAATCTTCTTTGATAATTTTCCATTTTTTGAAGTGTAACTTCTCTTCTTTCCTCTAAGTCATCCAAATTTTAAAGCATTAAATCTGAATTTCAAGTCTCCCATGCTTCGGTTCTTGTTGTGGGCAAAATAACTTTCGTTGGAATAACTACTTCCGCTCCATATGTAAGAAGAAATGGTGATTCTCCAGTGGACTCCCTTCTTGTTGTGCGGTATGCCCATAATGTATCACGAAGCTGTTCACACCATCGTTTATGATAGCCATCTAGAGTTTTCTTTAAATTCATGACAATTGTTTTATTTGTTGCTTCAGCTTGTCCTTTGCTTTGCGGATAGAGCGGAGTAGACTTATTCTTTTGAATGTTAAATGTTTCGAAAAACATATAAATATTTTTCCCTTGTAATTGTTGTCCATTATCCGAGACTATGGCTACCGGAATTCCAAATCTACAGATTATATTCTCAAATAAGAATTTAAAAACATCGGTATCTCTGATATGTGCAAGAGCTTTGGCCTCAACCCATTTAGTGAAATAATTTGTGGCTACAATCCAATATTTTCTTTTTTGTGTACCTTCCACTAATGGCCCAACAATGTCTATTCCCCATTTCGCAAATGGCCAGGGACTGAGCACAGAGTTAAGTTAAGTTGCAGTTGTTTTTATTCTTTTCGCATAACGCTGACATTCTTCATATCTTTTTACCATACTTTCCGCATCTTTATGCATAAATGGCCAGTAATATCCTTGTGTTTTTTCTTTTAATGCAAGTGATCTTCTTCCAATATGATTTCCTGCATCTCCATAATGTATATCTTTGAAAATACGCAACCCTTCTTCTTGTGATAAGCATTGAAGTAACGATCCCAAAAATGATCTGCGGTATAAGATTTTATCCCGCAACTGATAATTCACAGATTTTGATTGTACCTTTCTCGCCTATTTAGTGTTTTCGGGCAAGATCCCATCCTGTAAATATATATGTATTGAAATTCTCCAATCTTCCCCAGACAATTTATTCTCTGATCTTTGTGGAAAATTTGCATCATCTTTATCAGCGGCATCCTCAATATATTCTTCAACTTCTCCTTCCATATTTTCAACTGACCACAACTTAATTGACGGCTCATAAATGCGCCTAATTTTGACTACTGAAGTGTTTTGATCCTTTATCATTGAAGAAATAAACGCTAATGCATCAGCATGGCGATTCTTGTCTCTGGATAAATGTCGAAAGGTTATATTTGGGACTTAAAGTGCCAATTTTTGCACAAGATTCTTGTATTCTATCAGGTCTTCGTCAAGCGCTTGATATTTCAACTCAACTTGTCGAATTATTAATTGTGAATCACTTGTGAGTCGCACATCATAAATTCCCAAATCAATGATGAGTCGAAGACCATCAACCACAGCTTCATATCCACTATATTATTTGTATGTTCGCCAAACTCAAGACGAAATGCATGTACCATTCGGTCTCCAGTAGGAAATATAATCACAATTCCAATTCCCGCACCTTCTTTATTCCGTGACCCATCAACAAATACTTCCCATCTACGGGAATTTACAAAACTTAGAATATCTTGAGATCATCGTCTTCTATTCCGGGCAAACCTTGGATTTCATAATCATCATCTATTGGTAAATCCATAAGGATATCTGCTAGGACTTGCGACTTTTGTGCAGTTTGTGAATCAAATATGATATGGAAATGTTCCAATTGTGCATTCCATTTTTCTATTCTTCCTACCTTTCCCACATTCTTCAGTACAGACTCCAGCGGAGCTTTGCTTGGTACCCGCACATAATGTGTCAGAAAATATGTGCGTAATTTCTAGGTAGCAAAAACCAGTGCTAAAATTAATTGTTCAATTTTTGTATAGTTTTTTTCTGCATGGTTAAGAGTTTTGCTGATATAATATATTGGTTTTTTTACTTTTTCATTTGTTCGCACCAATACTGCACTTACAGCATCTTCTGTTGCGGCTATGTACAAGGAAAGCACCTCTTTAGGTTCTGGCTTTTGTAGTGCGGCAATGTGGCGAGATAAGCTTTAATATTTAGGAAGGCTTGCTCACAATTCTCGTTTCATTCAAATTTATTCTTCTTTTTCAAAGTGTCAAAAAAGGGTTTGCACTTATCCGATGATCTAGCAATAAATCTGCTGAGCGCGGCCAAACAACCATTTAATTTCTGTACTTCTTTAACATTCCTAGGAGACGGCATATCTACAATTGCCTGAATTTTTGCCGGATCAACTTCAATCCCTCTTTTGGTAACCAAGTACCCCAAAAACTTTCCTGACGTAACCCCAAAAATGCATTAATCAGGATTAACTTTCATTCTGAATTTTCGCAAGGCTTCAAATATCTCTTTCGAATCTTGTAAATGGTCCTTTGAAAATTTACTCTTTATCAGCATGTCATCTACATAAAACTTCGAGTGTGCGGGAGTGAAGAATGTAGTATGTTCTTGATCTTCTTCATCTCGTGCAATCCGATTGTACCCGGAATGCCCATCCACGAAGGATAGAGCCTCATGTCCTTCAACAGCGTCCACCAACTGATCAATGTTGGGGAGCGGATAACTATCTTTTGGGCATGCCTTGTTTAAGTTGGTGAAGTCTATGTAAATTCTTACTCCGTCATTCTTTTTTGGTACAATCACCATGTTTGAAATCCAAGTTGGGTATTGCACTTCTCGAATAAACCATGCATCCATGAGATTTTTCAAATCATTTTCAACTGAAAAATGATATTCAGGTGCTACCTTGCGTATGCGTTGTCGGAATGGTGTAGTTCCTGGATGTATGTGCAACTCATGGTGAACAATACTTGGATCGATGCCTGGCATTTGCCATGCGAAAATGTCTACATAATTTCTAAGTAGAGTGATTAAACTGTGTTCCCTTTTTGTTTCCATCAGCGTCCCAATCTTTATCATTCTGGGGAGTTCCTCTGTTCCTATGTTGACATTTTTGGTTTCTTCAATTAATGTAAAAGTGGACTTGGGAGCTCCTAAAAGTGTGGGAGCCCCCTTTAACTGCTATGCTGGAAGACTGCTTTCATCAAGTTTTGGCATGCTTTCCTTCATTGAATTACCTTCATTTGCTTCATTTACATCCTTACTTCCCGCAGTCTTTATCATATATTGGTTCAGGGATTCTTCTTTAGCCTTCATCTTTCCCTCTTTTTTCCTATTTTGTTGTTGTTGTTGTCGCTCTTCATTCATGCGGATTTCTGCAAGAATGCAAGATTTTGCTTCATTCTGATTTCTTTTTATCTCCATCTCCCATTGCGGTGTCGGGAATCGCAATATTGGTGATATGTTGAAGTTACCCCTTTCAATTGATGGAACCAATGTCTACCAATGATGGCATTATATTGAGACGGAGCTTCCACCACGCTGAATTTAGTCAGAATGTTTATCGGTCCAGCCGAACCATCAAGTAAAATTTCCCCTTTTGGTTTTGAAGCAAACCCGTTAAACCCATAGATTGTGTAGTAAGAAGGTGTAAGCTGATCATCTTTTAATCCCATCTTATGGTAGGTATCATAAAATAGTACATTAAGAGATATGCCCTCATCCATAAGAATCTTTTTTACATTCCAACCTGATACTGGCAACGTAAGTACTAGCGGATCATTGTGCATTGTAATTTCCTGGTCAACCTCGTCCGCAGAAAAAGTGAGCGGGGATGCCATCCATTCTTCCCATGCTTCCGCAACTCTTCCCGCAACCTTGAATACTTCGTGATTGCGAACCCTTTTATGTAGTTTTTTATCAATAGTTGCGCTCATGGATGATTGACCCGATTCAAAATAGGTAATCATGTTGATAGTTTGATCATTTTACGGAATGTTCACATTTTTCCCCTTATTGAGTTTTGATGGAGGATCAGGTAAATAAATAAATTACTTTAGTTACCCCGTATCGATCAACTTTTGCACTAGCATTTTTAGATTCCTGCATCGGCTTGTGGAGTGACCCCGATAGCAATGATATTCACAATATTCCTTCGAATTCTGCGTGTGTTGGGGTTGTTTTTCTTTTGTCCAAGGACACTGAAAATCTTGTCTGTTTTTTATTGCATTTAGGATTTTTGAGTAAGAAGTGTTGAGTTTAGTAAAAATTCGCTCCTCAAACTGGAGGATAAACTTTCTTCTATCATCTGATTTTCCTCGCTTTGATTCATTGTCAGGAGCTTCTTTCGCATCCCTTTTTCCGGAACTGGTTGACGGTTCTACAAAATTTGATCTGTTGACATTCCCTTGATGCTGAGATATTATTCTGGGATGCTTCCTTTGTATGTCATGCAGTCTTGCACATTTTTCAATAATATCTCTGAGATCCCCTTTATTTTTTGGGTTTTTATCATGGATATCAACAAAAAGTTGGCTTTCTCGGTTGGTTATCCCCCATTTATAACAGTTGATAGCGACTTCTAGGGTTACATACCCTATTGCTTGACAGATCGTCTGCCAATGATCTGTATAATCCCGGATGGTCTCCTCTGTCCATGATGCAAGAGAATATAGCGTGTCCATCCCTGCATCCGCTGGCTTGTTATACATGTACGTCTCCAGAAACTTGCGGGTCAACTGTGTGTAGGAATGCACTGACCCTTCTGAAAGATTATCATACTATGTTAAAGCTATCCCTTTCAAGCTTGAGGGAAAATACCTGCACATAACAACGTCATCTTGTTCCCACCGGGTCATGATGCGGTTGTAATACTTCAGGTGAGTTGCTGGATCTTTGGTCCCATCGTAGCATTCAAAGATGAGAATACTACAATTATGCGGTATTGGCGCATACGCAAGATGTGGTGCTAAAGGCGTTCTTCTAGCTTCTTTTAACACTTCTTCTAATTGTCCACACTCTTTATTCTTCAAAATTTTAATTTCTTCTCGCATCAGCTCCATGTCCTCACAATATTTTCGCCATCTGTTATTTTGCATTTCTGAATCATCAAAATTCAATCTATCTGTTTCATTCCGCTGACATCCGGGTTTCACAAGCATCACTCTATGATATTTATTAACTTTTGCTTTTCTTCTCGTGGGTCTGTCGGAGCTTACTTCTTGCCCCTGTATTCTAGTTGTAGATGATTTCGCACCAAGTTGTGCTTTTTCTCTGAGCATTTTGTTTTCTCGGGTCAAAAGTGCAATTTGTTCCGCACAAGTCTGTTGTACCTTGCGCATCTCGTCCATTTCTTCCATTAATTGTCGAATGTGGTCAATACTATTTTGAGAAGTTTCTTCAGATGAATGACTTGATGTTTGATTTTCAGAATTGTTTACTTGATCATTCGTGGGTTGTTGTCCTTGTGATTCTCCCATCATTTCCCTTTCTTGAGGAGCCTCTATTGCCTGACTCCCCAAATTTTCTGCATTGACATCTTGATCTTGTACGGTTCTATGTGACACTGTTTCCATTTATGAGATCCCTTTTGAAATGTTGTGAGTTCTTCTTTGCTCAATCTTTTGTTGTTGTAGGAATTTCTTTACCAATATTCTAAAAGAGTTCAATAATAAGTTATGTGTTTCAAAAGGTTTTATGATTCATAATAAATATATAATGCAATATGATTAAAAGAAAATATGAAACTTAGTTCTAACATACCACACACAAACCGTGTAATTGTCAAATTTACCACTGGTTTTAAAAGTTCATGTGCAAACAAGTTAATATCAAGTTCGAAAATTCAATTGAAAACTTATTTCATTGTTTCTTGCAAGAATCAAAAATTTGGTTAAACGTAAAAAGTCAAGAACTAGATGAACATAACATAATTGTTTGGTGAAAATTCATGACCTAAAAATTTTCAAATCAACGAATTAAAGAATATCCTAGGTAATTTAACATATATGAGAGGTATGAAATAATGAAATAATGTGTATGAGTATAATACCCAAATTTATATATGCATCAGCTGAATAATTCAGAGTAAAACCATATGTAAAGTTTTTTCAATATGACTCTTAATCATTGTATTTTAAGGAAAAGAATTTTCCAACAGAACACGATTCAAGATTTTAAAAATAAAAATTTTGACAGGTAGAATAAATTCCTTACTACCTCCCTGTTTCTAGCGCCAAATTGTGATTACCAAAAATCTAGCATCTTTGGATCACAACCAAAATAATCTGAATCGTACAAAAGTTTGATACAAAATCATAAGATCATCTTATATTAACATTTAGAAGACAGTAATCAAACAAAACTGGAAATAAATTGACTCAGACATTTAACGTGGTTCGACAATCAAACTGTCTACATCCACGGGTAAAAACATTTGTATCATTTTTATTATTCAACATCATTCATTACAGAAGTAAAGTATATTATAAAATCACAAATCAAAGTTCAACTGAACTAAAAATTCACATAAGTCTAATACCTAAAACTCTTGTTATGACTCTATGCCTTATGATCAATTTCTCTCCAGATTTTCCAACCCCTTTTCCTGTTAATGAGCTTGGTATTTATAGCCAATTTGATGGGTCCCTCCAATCTACCTTTCCAACTATTTATTCTTACCCATTCTTGGAGCGAAATGTAGTCCCGCAACATTTTTATTTGTTCTTTCCGCAAGACTGGATCATGCTTCTCGCAAGTCTTAGTATGTGTATTGCTTGTTTCCTCTAGTTTCCCACCTGTCATCCCACAACTCCTTTGCGGTCTTGTATTTAAGTTATTGGTTTTGGATTTGGATGAATGTTGCGGTCCTATTAGAATCGTTGCATGCCTGACACATGGCTCTTAAAAGTGATTTGTCATGCTTTAACGCTTTTCGTTCCGAAACTTACAAAGTTGATACGTGTCTCTCATGCATCAATGCTCATCATTACTCTTTAATGAGTCATGCTTTCCCGCAACCTGGTGTCAGGCAAACAGCAAGGCTATCTGTTTTGAGCAGTGTGCCTTACTTTCCCGCAACCCACGTGTCAATCATGCATTAACACTGTCAGGTTCAAATCTTATCGACTTTTCAGATGTCAGTTCTGGACTTCTTAAAAGGTTTTGTTTCAGTGTTTCTCATCTCACCGTAACTCGTTCCTTTTCCAATAATCTTTGAACACGCATAGTTTAGATTTTATTGACTCACATTTCCTGTGAGAGAGAAGTTCATTCCATGTTTTAGAGGTAAGTTTGCACTCTAACATAACTCTTGAGGAACGTGAGAAAGTATTTTCCATATGATATCCTCCGGAAGGAGACTCTCCATCGAAACTCGAAACCAAAATCAAGATACCACCAATTCTTGTACCCACACATCTTAATTATAGAACAGAGAAAAAACGAGTCCGAGTATAACTCGGAGATAAAATCACTTGGGCTTGGGCCCATGGCTACAAATATAGTGACATGAGGCAAACAACTATTTATACCCTAGTTGTTAGATCACATCATCCAAGTATAGATTGTCTCTATTAGATTTTATCTCGGATTATTATTTGAGATGCCGTTCGGTTCTCTTAGTGGCGGGAAACAGGGAGCATGAAAAGAAAGTCTAAGGAGAAGAAATCAGAGAAAACCGAAGCAAAGAAACGAGAAGAGGAAACTCTTGAGGAAGCACAAGGAAAATCAAAACCTAAATCCGCAAAGAAACGAGAAGATGAAGCAGAGAAAAAGGTTATAAAAAAAGCTGAAATCAAAAGATTAGCAGAGTTGGAAGAAAAAGAAGTAGAAAAGGTTACAAAAAGAACTACACCAAAACTGAAGCTGAATTACAGAAACGTGGTGAAGAAGAAGAAAATAATAATAAGAAGAAACAATCGTACTGCTGTTGTCAAAGACTCGTTGAAATACAAAACCAATAATTAAGAATATAAAGAATTTTGAATATAAAACACCTATTTTATAATTGAAGAGGATCAGTCAGTCAGTCGCACCAAAAAAAGAAAAGACAAAGAGCAGCTTCAATATGATTCCCGTTAAGCCTTACACGAACCTAAGATTGGTATGGATTATCTACTCAGTAGTCCTAAGATATCCTTAGATCTATACTCTGCCTTCCATTTAAGATCGAGCATAGCTTAACGTGACGCTGTAGACCTGTGTTTTATTCATTTTTGCAGAAATACATTTCTCAGACTTTCAGGATTGAAGCACATTTTGATATGACATTGCGCAAATGTCCGGCCACGCAGACAAGAGTTGGGCAGATAATAATTGTTCAAAGTCTACTGGAGAAAATAATTCTAAGACGAGATACAGAATATAATAAGCGTCGTGTACTCATGTTGCGGAAATGGTGCTGCATCGTGGGGTACAATTATTGAAAATTATTAGAACATATACAAACATATACCGGAGTATATTAATGCACGAAATGTAAGACCTAAATGCATGTTCTAGTCACAAAATGAACGTACAAATTAAAAGCGGAAGTAAAAGAAGAGATTGATAAATACCTCCAGCTATTGCTATTTGAAAGCTTAACCCTTGAGTATGCTCTATATGATCACTTGATTAGAACTTTGGTTCCAAACCCTCCTCCTCAACTTAGATGGTGTATTTTCATATGAGAGTGAATTTGGTGACTTTAATCCTTATTTTTGCTATCATTTCCATATACTAACTCTAGCCATCATAGAGTAGTTGGCATGATAGGATGAAGTGGGGTGGTTTTCTAAAGTGGAGAGAGTCATGGGGAGTTGCCTTGATCAATTGCAACTTCCCACTAAATGGATCACTTTATTTATTTATTTTTCCTTTGACTAATTAATAATTAAATAAATTAGTTATTGAAAAAATTGCTAACATTCTCCCACTTGATGCATTTAACGAGAGACTTCATATACGGATCATAGCGACTAATCCTTTTTAAGAGCAAGAATTTATCTTCCATGTATCACAATATACTTAGTCTTTCACCACTCATACTTAACTTAATGAGTAAACCATATGTTTACTCTAGGTCAAACTATAATGATATTTCTCAACAAAATAACTAAAGTAAGTACGTTCATAATTCCAAATGAGAAATAATCCAACTAAATGAAAGCTTCAGAAAAACATAAAGAATGTACTACATAATAGGACCAAGTCCCATCCTTAATACATGATCCTTGAATTCTTTAATATGCATGCCTTTAGTCAAGGGATCAACTATCATCAATTCAGTGCTAATGTGTTCAATGATCACTCTTTTCTTGTACACGTTCTTTTACGGCTAGATACTTTATGTCGATGTGTTTACTTCGACTTCCTCTCTAATTATCCTTAGCCATAAAACAACAACTGAATTGTCACAATATATTCTTAACGGCCGTTTAATGGAGTCAACAACTCTTAGCCCAGATATGAAGCCTTTCAGCCATACACCATGTGAGGCATTCTCAAAACAAGAAACGAACTTAGCCTACACTTCAAGACTATTTGTTCGTTTATATATAAGCATGTTATCCTTAGTACATTTAAGGTATCTCAATACTTTCTTCGCAGCCTTACATTGATCGATTCCTGGGTTACTCTGATGTCTTCCTAATACTCCAACGGCATATGAAATGTCAGGTCTAGTATAGACATGAATATACATAATGCTACCAACAGTTGAAGCATATGGAACATTTTTCATTTGTTCCCTTTCAATGTCATTCCTGGGGCATTGGTCCAAACTGAACCAATCATCTTTTACAATGGGTGTTACACTAAAGGTATATACATTGATCGAACACAAGAAAACAAATCTTGCTCCCACTAACCTTAAGGTATATACATTGATCCATAAGTATGAATCTGTAGAATATATGGCTTGTGAAAATAACATACGATCATTATCGGCTCAAATATTACAATCCGAATCTCGCAGATACACTAAATAGTTACTAGAAATAGTTAACAATCAACTTGTGACTTGAAACAGTAGGTGGAAGTTGATCATTATCTTTTTCAGGAACAATATCCTGAAATTGATCACTCCCACTAACCAAGTCATTATCAAGAAATTTAACATTTCTTGATTCCACAATTCTAGTGCTATGAAGAAATCTACTATAGTACTCTCCACCTCTATATGATTTCACAATCTTAATGTGCTTACCACATTGTTTCTCTACTTTGACCTTAAACAATTTAAAGGCATCCAAAACTTCGTCTTTAGAACGAAACAAGTAAAGATACATATATTGTGAATAATCATCTATGAAGATGATAAAGTATTTCAGTTCATTAGCATTCATGTCCGGACAACAAATGTCCGTGTGAATGATCTCTAATAGGTTTGAACTTCTCTTGGCATCAATTTTGTGTTTGTTAGTTTGCTTTCCCTTAATGCAACCAACACAAGTATCAAAATCGATAAAGTCTAAAATACCTTGTACCCCATCCTTTACCAATCTCTTAACTTTCTCAATGGAGATATGTCCCAATCTCCGGTGCCATAAAATAGAGGAGTCCTCATTCATAATACATCTTTTTAACCTAATATTAACATGCATATAACTATGAGTGATTTGATTTTGCAAATAAAGACGATAGATAAAATACCATAACCAATAACTTCATAATTTCTGAGAATACTGAAACCAGAATCTGAAAAATTAAAGGAAATTCCTAAAGGTATAAGTCTTGAAACTGAAATCAAGTTTCTAGTGAAACTTGGTGCATAAAATGTCTTTTCTAAATACAAAATAAAACCACTACTTAAAATTAAATTGCATGTCCCAACAACTTCCACATGTGAACTCATCTGACTGCCTGAATAGATGTAATGTTCACTTCTCGTTGGTTTCCTTAGGTTTGTCATACCCTGCAAGGTACTCGAAACATGGATTGTAATACCACAGTCAATCCACCATGTATTATGATTAATATTAACCATATTAAATTCATAAACAAACGCTAGAGAATTACCTTTGTTCTTAAGCCAAGTCTTAAACTTAATGAAGTCCTTCTTCATGTGTCCCTTCTTTTTACAAAAGAAACACGGAGACTCCTTCTTTATGCTTGGTTAGCTGAAAGCTTTCCCTTTTCCTTAACGTGATCCCTTTTCTTATTTGAAGAAGAAGCAATAGTAAGGTTCACCTTTTCGCCCTTTTCCATCTTCAATCTCCCCTCCTCTTGAACACACATGGTCATAAGTTCATTAATTGACCATTTATCCTTATGTATGTATAAGATATCTTAAAAGGGGCATAATTGTGGAGGAAGAGTACATAAAATGAAATAAACTAGGAAAGAATCATACATGGTAACTTCCAATTCCTTAAGTTGGGCCGCACTATCCCTCATGCTCATGATATAATCACGCACATTCTTAAACTCATTGTGTCTCATGGATGAAACCTTCATAACTAAGGTACTAGCAAGAGCTTTGTCAGAACTTACAAACTGCTCATCAATGGCTTTAAGGAGATTTTTAACCTTAGTATGCTTATCGACAGAACCCCGAATACTATTACAAATTTTGGTCTTTATGAACATAAATGAGAGACGATTAGATCGATCTCATTTTTCATAAAGATCAACCGCATCTAGAGCACTAGTCTCAGTTATACTAGGTGGTTCGTCTTTCCGAATAGCATAGTCGATATCCATTCATCCCAATTGTAAAAGCACTATTTCTTCCCACACCTTATAGTTATCACCCTTTAATTCAGGAATATCACAATTGACATCAGAAATATTTCCAGTTAAAATTGTTGCAAAGAAAAATATATACATGCTTATAAACAAAAATTTGAGACTTAAACTTAATCATGATTTACCAATGCAAGTCATGTATATAAAAAATATGAATCTAGTGACATAAAACTTGCTTGTGGGCTAAAGTCCTACTCAAATTAGATTCATAACTACATGATGAAACTATTAAACCATATTCATTCCTTAATTCCTGTGGGTAGATTAAGAAACATAATTCAATATTTCACCCCAATTAATCATACAAATATAATAAAATTTCCTGTGAGAATATTTCATCATATTACGTATGGTTAGTTACAAATTTATGTCTAGTTTCCACAAGTGATTTCTTAAGAAAATTTTAAATAACTAGAGATGATGTGGCTACTCTCTAATTACTAAAATTATTAAATCACTTGACATATTTCTTTAATCTTTGTTCATGTACAATCCTAATGGTTTTATTTATAACCATTGCACATGTCAACAAATACTATTAGAGCTAAACATACATATTTAAATGATTCCCTCTATGCATGTATGTGATTGAGAACAAAATCACCATGTGAAAAATTAAAGATTGTATGTGCACTCAATGGTTTTATCACTCTAACAGTTCACTTAGACCCCGTAAAATCAAAGTCATACTCGAGTTTAAAAGCATCATAAACTTATCACTGTGGGGTTTGGCCGATACCTTAATTTAGCTACAGAACATAAACATCCTTAGTTTTTAAATTAAATATATTCTGCAAAACTATATTCTCTAATGTCACCCAAATATAACCTTTCAGAAATGCTCACAATATCTCGTTTATGTTTACCAAGTCTCTGTATGTACTAATTAATGTAAACTGGCAATTTAACCGTAAATATTGTCGTCTACTTGATCAAAGACATAATCTCAGCACAAAACTAAAACTACCATTTAAAGGTAAAGAGTGACGTTATACTTACCTGATTTTTATGAAATTCAACCTGAAAACTTATAAGAACCTACACTACAACATATTAAATTTTCAGCAGATTCTAACGGATGGAATTTCCAGACTAAGGTATTCAATAAACCTTATTTCAACATAATTCACTACTGACACAGTTTGATCTAGCAGGGGTTATGGGGTACTAAACGGAGTCCGATCTTCCTGAAATTTTTACAGGACAATTATAACAATAGGTATCATACGTATTTAAATTATGAGAACCATGTAAAGGTTGGATAATATTTTACAAGAGCTCCTCGGTACCACATGGTATCTGAATTTTCCAGAAAAATAGTTCCGAAAATCAATCTATTCGGAGCCTTAACAATGTCTGATTGTCTTCAAAATTTAAGAGAAGACATATGAGATACTCGACTAAGACATAATCAAAATCCATCCCTAACCAACGGTTGAAAAATTATTAACATCCAAATCAATTTTATGAAAGCTTATTGGAATTAAAACTCATCAACAAAATAATTCCATAACAAGCAAGGCAGAGGTGATTACAGGCTCTGATACCAAATGTAAGACCTATATGCATGTTCTAGTCACAGAATGAACATACAAATTAAAAGCGGAAGCAAAAGAAGAGATTGATAAATACCTCCAGCCATTGCTATTTGAAAGATTAATCCTTGAGTATGGTCTATATGATCACTTGATTAGAACTTTGGTTCCAAACCCTCCTCCTCAACTTAGATGGTGTATTTTCATATGAGAGTGAATTTGGTGATCTTAATCCTTATTTTTGCTATCATTTCCATATACTAACTCTAGCCATCATAGAGTAGTTGGCATGATAGGATGAAGTGGGGTGGTTTTCTAAAGTGGAAAGAGTCATGGAGAGTTACCTTGATCAATTGCAACTTCCCAATAAATGAATCACTTTATTTATTTATTTTTCCTTTAACTAATTAATAATTAAATAAATTAATTATTGAAAAAATTACTAACACGAAATGGTAGCTGTTGCACATTCATCCGACATGGTTGTTAGGTTGTACAACAACACGATATACTTATCCGCTTATGCTTATTGGAACACAATGCAGTGGCAGATAAATAATATATATCAATTTGAATGTATAGGTCAAGATCCTGACGTGATTCAACTTGTTCATAACCCACCTGGCCTTAAACCTGTACCCAGTAAAGATGAAAATATTGAAGTTGCTTGATTTTGGATCATTCAGTTACAACATACAGTTGAGGCTACTGCCGCTGATAGATATAGTGCATTATTTCGGTAGAAGATGCTATTACCAAGCCCCAATTGATTACCATTTTCAAAACATTACTGGCTAAAACACCTCTTATCATTTATATATATGAAAGACAAGCAAAATGAAGATTCACTAACAAAAGGGCTATAATTGATTAGCGTTATTAGTATAGTTTTTTTTTTAATTTGAAAATTCAAGAAGCTATTTTCAAAATTTGATCTACGTACACAGGCTAACAAATTAATTAAAGCCAATCAAATCAGTCTTGATTATCCACTACCCTTTGAGGCAACTGCATGTTCACTATATCTTCTCGAGGGAGGTTATAAAGCGGTCCAACATTATCTGGATTACTTCCTCTCATTCCATTTTCAGGTTCTTCAATTGATAAAAGGTGTGTTGTTTTTTGTTCATTTTTCCGGACAACTAAGTAAAGGATTCCTGCTAAATAAATTAGCATACCCGAAATCCCTAGTATCCCTAAAAACACCCTGCCTACAACTTTTAGCTTTCCGTGGAAAAGGAACTCAAAGAAGCTCGTTGCAATGAAGTAGATGTTGATGGCCATGATCAAAGACCCTATGATCCAGGTAATTACTGAAATCTGCAAAGGAAAGAATGCGACGTTGAAAATCATCTCCCAATCAACTTTGATAATAGGAAACTGCATCATAAGTTAACACTGCCAGAAAGAGTTAAACGTAATCTTACAATAACAGAGTTAGCATGTGACCCCATTTTGTTCTTGCAGCTGGTGAACTTGAGCAGTGGGATAAGAGCAAAAGGGAGCTCAAATGATAGGATCATCTGTGCAAAAAATACATTGAAATTAGCTTGATGAGATCCAGAAATTTCAACGATTATGGATCATATTTGAATGTGTTTCTCATCTCTGAAGGAACCATAAGGATACGATTTATTTATTGTGCTCCCTGGTATCAAGAAATATCAGAGAATGCATCGTGTCGGAGATAACATGGAGTCTGGCTAGACTAAAGTTAATTAAATTTTGTTCCTGCACCTACGGCATAATAATTTAAAAGCATGTGATTTAAAATTTCTCTGATTTATCCAAAGGGAAGTATACTTGTACTGTAGCAAAGGAGTTTGTTAATGAAGTTACTCACTGATGCGATAATGATTAGTTTTCCAGCACCCGCAGATCCACCAATTAGTGCTACAATAAGACTGGGAACTATGGCTAAGCATCGAGTTAAGAAGTTCCGTATCCATGGCCTCAACCGTAAGTCGAGAAAGCCCTACAAAAAAGTATTGAGAGTTAATTATGCTGAAAAGAGCAAATGTGGAATCCAACAAGTTACATTACTTATGGTTCACATGGGGGCCAATCATTGTATATGAACTAGAATTAGTCAAACGTATTCTAGAGCTGTTCAGATTTTATGTTTGTTATACCAAGTTTGCTTAATTGTTTTTATGGAGTTATGCAACAACGAATGTGTTTAGTTCATCAGTTCTGTTTTCACCCTTTGTCGTATGATATAACTTATTTGATAGTTAACTTTGAGCAGTAATAACTTGAACTCGGCAAGGATATAAGAAGGCATGTTACGATGGAGAAACTCCCATCTAAGTTGGAAGTTTAGATCTGTCACAAAGACTTTCTGAATTAGTTTATCCCGAAGAGATCATTACCTGCATGACATACTGTCCTGCATAAGTTCCAGTTATTGTAGAGCTCTGACCAGATGCTAACAAAGCGATTGCAAATATCTTTGAACTCCAACTACCTAAAACATTCTTTAAGAAATGATAGGAAAGGGAGATTAATTTAGTCGGATCTAAAAAAAGTTTGATAGGAATAAACCAGAACTTTGTGAAAATCAAAAGAGCATACTCTCAACAAGAAGGAGGCTTTGTTCAAATCCAAGTCGTTACAGCTCATCTTATCCTCTTTATTCAAATTTGAAGAATTGCAGACTGCTCCACTCACGGAAATGACTGATACATTGATTAAGAATGCTACCATTAAAGCAAAACCACTTTCTATTGTATAGAAAGTGCAAGCCTCCTGCAACAAAATAAAATAGAATTATATATGAGCATTAACAAAACTAAAGAGATAATTAATACACGAAATCAGGAATAAATGACCAGAGAACTTTTGGTTAACTTTAAAGAAGAAAATTTACATTCTGAAACGTCCGCTTATTGTATTTATTCGCTTATGAGTTTCGAAGGAACTGTTCAAGGAGATTGATGTATGTAAAAGCGTAGATGCGGATAAATTAAGTTTAAAATTTATGCAAACTAGGTGCTTTTCTCAGTTCGAAAAAAAGTGTTGTCAGTCCAAAACATAAAAACCCTTTTATATAAATACAAGCGGGCAGTTTTCTTTCAAATCTAAACCCCACTGTATGATCAGTGAGAATCCTGAAATTATATCAGAAGTTGTTTCATAAAATCAGATTCTTCGATGGGTGGTCCACTTCATGGGTCAGTCAGTTAAAAGTCAGATATAGTATCATCTATTCTTGCCATCAAGTTCTTGCAAATACTATCAATTGTGTGCCTTCCCTGGTTTTAAACACCAAGTGACTACTACGCAAAACTGATGCAACTAAGTAAAAATGAACTAATCGGAACCACCGCAAGAAAAAAAATGTAATACCATGAGGAGGAAAAAATACCATACTTTGATACCCTGAATAGAACGTGGCACTTTCCTCGAAAGCACTAAAGCTGAGTGGAGGAAAAGATTATGCCTGATCAAATGCATTAGAGCACAAAAGATGAGAAAATTTTCTTATAAATTGAAATGAAAATGATATATACAGAGAAACCTACGGCATAACCATGGCACCAAGAAGTGATATTGCAAGGCCAGTAGCACCATTCCCTTTTAGTGTGGGAACGAATAGTCCTTTCAAGACTTCAGAAGCATCAGGCTTAGCGTAGCCAAGTTCCACGAAAAAGCAAGCAGCTATTGTAAATACCAGAAATGCAATAAAAAATTCCAACTTCCTCACCTGTACAGTTCTTTTTATCAGCTTAAGAAGATTTCTTTTAACCAGGTTAATTTTGTATTTTTAAATCCTTTAGCAAAAAGACTTTTCTCCTGACTATTTAATATTGAACAGAGCAGTAATGTGTACCCCATATTGCTGTAGTGCTAGAAGAACCAAGGTACTAAGCCCTGTAAGAAGAACGCCACACCATACTGGAATACTGAATAACATGTTTAACGCAAAGGCTGTTCCAATTACTGAAAACGAGAAAGTAATTGTTGGCATTAAAATATTAGCAAAAGCAGTCTGAACGTTAAGTAGTTGTCTTCATGATATGGACAATTCAGCGGGGATTAAAACTGTGTTGAAGGGAAAGAAGCAATACAGTAGAAAATCTGTCGCTTTTTAACGAAAGATAGCACCACCCGTTTGACACAGTATCATATGCTAGTCTGCCCCAGTCAGGCTAGGTCTAAAGAAGCATGCAACACTGTAGAGTTTCATGCTTAGATAAAGGGCTTGGATGAGTTATTAGGTCCCCAAGAGACTTAAAGCATACTCCTGGAAGAGTCATGAAGCTCATGCACAAAAATGACCTAAACAGACGTATACGATGCAACTTTAATCAACCATGCTACTTCTTTGTGTAATTATGAGGAAAAGTACCAAAGACATGAAACAAGATTTCCATTTCAAAAAAAATTGTGAGACTAAGTGTTGACTGAATGTTGTTTTTTATACTCAATTATAGTTCAAGCATAACCTTCAGGAATATCGCATGCAACTATTGAAATTTCAGCAAGTATCCATAGAATGAAATTTGGAATCCTTGGGTATTCAGCTCTACAATGCTCTGCTAAATGCTTTCCTGCAAGACAAGAGGACATATTAGCTATCCCAGCTAGTTCCTACAAATTTCTTCAAAGAGAGAGTGAAAGCGGCCAAACTAGTTAAATATTCACACAATAGAAGCAAGTCAAGACCTGTAACAACTCCTAGGTTCGCTGCAAGAGATTGAATTACAAGGGCAGCACAAGAAGCAACTAGAATTATCCAGAGTAACTGCCAACATTATAACAAATAAATGTGTATAACATTTGGAAATTCTACAAACTCAATTAATAAGAATAGTGACCGCACATAAAGCTATTATGCGCACCTCATACTTATATTGTGCCCCTGCTTGCAGATCCGTTTCAACTGTAAGTTTAAAAAAATTTAAATTAGCAATGAAAAGAAGGAAAGCCAAGATCTTCAGTCAGGAAAAACATGTATATATTGATCTTACAATTTCCAGGATCGATATACGCTATGGAAACAAGAAAACCTGGACCCATATAAGCAAATAAATTTTTCCAGCTTGTAGTCTGCGGAAGAGTAAAACAAATAGTTCACATTAGGTATGAGTTGATAATTAACCATACGGAGATGCAATTCCAGTTTTTCATGATTGGTACTGGTAGTAGTTCTGGAGTCTATGCAGATTTTCTTAAGTGCTACCCTGTCTATATCTCATTCAAACTCAAAGGACCAACTATACAGGGAAGTCACCCCGACTCATCTTATATTCTTATCGACATAAAAGCTGCTTTCAATTGGCTTTCAAATACGATTTGGACACTGATCATGATAAACTGGATTGCTCACGGCTTGTTCCAAAAGTGTTCGCACAGAAAAAATAAAAATAAAATTACACTAGGATCCAATAAGAAAAATGTAACCTCATATTTTGTAATCAATTTAATAGAAAAAGACACATCAAATTTTACAATCAAGAATCTAGTTTAACAATGATATGAAGTTTAAATCAGGGTAATGGATGAATACACTCACTTCAGGGACAATGATTTGATTATCATCTTCTTCAATCAATGGTGCATTACTTGAATTCCTATTACCACCATTATTATTATTACTTGTTATGAACTGCTGTGAACTATTGGTTCCTGCCATCTTCTTCTTTGATCTTATCACTCTCTACAACATCACTTAACACAAACATAATAATAAGTATAATGCAATGGAAAAAAAATAAACAGAACTAAAAGGAATTCTAATTTTGTTTTCTTGTTACCTAATGGAATAATACAATTTTCCTTGGCGTTTTTCTAGCTTTCACTTCTACGGATTTCCATAGTTTGGTTCTTTACTCTACCAATCTTCCTCACTGCTTATATTTATAGATGTCATTTAATATTCCAATGGGAAAAATAAATAAAATTTTCATCCGAAAAATATCTCTACTAGCTCTCTTTCTGAGTAAAGGGTTAGTTTTAGACTTTTTCTCGCTATGATTCCTAAGAAAAAGCAAAATTTTGGGTTCTGTTTATAGGGGGTGTAACACTTCTAGTAACTGTATTTTAAAATTTCAAAGAAGAATAGGGTCCACCCAAGGAGGAAGATAATACTACATACAGTATTGTCATCCTTATATACTTTCTATTATTAAACAATTTCATCTCAATTTGGTATAAATGGTAAAATGTCACGTTGTACAATATGTTCTTTACTTGTGACATTTATTCCTTCCGGTTAACAATCAACATCAGTTTCGAAATCAATATTCATGTAATGGTAAATGTCTAAATGGTTGTTTTACAACACATAATTAAAGTTCCTTTTGTTTTACAGAACAGAACTGCAAGAGTGCAATGTCTAAATAGTACCTTTCTAAAATATTTAAGTCTTCTAGTTTTTGGTTTCTAGATTCTAGATTTTAGAAATATATTAGTGGAGTATTTAAGAAAGCCACACAGAAGATTGAGGCAGCGGATTGTTATTTGTTTTTGATTTTTGATTTTGATTTTGTTTTAACCTTGTTTTGAGAATCTTTTTTTTCAGCTACTTTACCAGAAGACAGACAATAAGAAACAATGTGTGACCGTATATTCAAGGTTTAGCTTCTCACAAGCTTGATCAACAAAAATGGTGTATTCAAACAACATCTACGTTCGAGATTAAGTTAGGTTGATTCGAGAACTTCCAAAGTTTCGTGGAATGGCTAGTGAAGATCCATATAAACATCTAACGGACTTCTATACCATAGTCCTGGCCATGATACCTAGGGATACCGATGTCGACGAAGCCATGTTGAAGGCGTTGACGTTCACTTTAAAAAACATAACTAAAAAGTGGTTATACTATTTGTCTTTCAATAGTATTACTACATGGAAGATAACTGCAAAAATGTTTCTTGATAGGTATTTTAAGCATCCAAAGCCACACAAATAAGGAAATTAAGATATTAGTGGGATTATATAAATGGCAGGAGAAATATTGTATGAATGCTGGGAACATTACAAGAGATTGGTGGCCAAATGTCTGATTTATCATTGACTCATTGATAATCCAATTTTTCTATGAGGATCTGAATACAAGTGAAAGGAATCTCATTGATGCATTGAGAACATGTCACCAAATTCTCAACAATTCTTGAGACATGGATCAGAAAAGCAAGTCAAGGGAGTTAATGAAATAGGCGAAATTACTAATCTTCATCAACAAATGAGCAACCTGACAGCAATGATGCAACAAATTGCATCCATGGTTGTAAAACCATCACACCAAGCTTAAATTAAAGCAAGTCAATGCTATTTTCTCAAATCCACGGTATGATACTTACTCCAACACCTATGATCAAAGATGGAGAGACCACACCAACGAGAAATAAATACAAGCAGATCCTTCGTGTCCTTATAAATCCTCAAGGTTTTGAACAATCACACAACATGGAGTATCTTGGCATATTCTAAAACCAGCTTCACCTGAGGATTCTTCAACATAACTTTAGCCCATGCTGCCCATCCAGGCAAAAGAGTTTGGGACTTTTTAAAATCAACAAACGAATGTTTGTACTCTTTCTCTACAAACAACACCTGACAAGAGCCTTTGTATAAATATTCTGCGGCCGAGGAAAGGAATCGATGCTCGGAATAAAACTACCAACATAACCAGGGTCAGCAGCTTCTTCAGCGACACCATCAAAGAATTTATCGTAGATGCTGGGCACATCATCTAGAGAAATGACATCATAATTTTCACTTCTGTCATGACTAGAAGCAGTGGCAGCACTATCTTCATGATTTATATGCATCTACAACGGATGCAAATAATATCTACGTCAATAAATTGGACAACCATGCACGAGTTTTGGTTCTACTTTATGCACATATATAATACTGATATGAAAATACATGCTTATATATATATAAGATAAATTAAAACTAGCATCAAGGAAAATTATTATAAACCCTAGCATACATGGTTGAAGCTTAATAATGTTAACGCGAAGCCAAAGAAAGATTTCTACAATCAGAAACAATAATTATAGAATTATGGTTTACTTGCAAGATGTTGTCAAGAGAAGATCATTATCAAGTCAATAGCATATCTATCTAATGCAATTGAACAAGCAATGATAACTGAAGCAATGAGTTAATACTCACAACAAAGAAATAAAAAAAAGGAGAAATATGTGAGTAGTTACTCACATAAAAAAAAAGATTTACCTGGTCGGTGCCGGAATCCGACAAAGAACTGGTCGGCGGTGGTCGAACGATGATGTCGTTGGAAGGAGAATGAGCTGATGTTGTTGTGCGAGATAGAAAGAAGAGGGAGGCACTGGTGGTCGGTGATGGAGAGGAATACAAATAACAAATAATAGGGCTTGCTCCCTTTCATAGTAATTGGTTTCCAAATTTAGATCAAATAAAGATTTCCTCTTTGGAGCCATGGTCCTGTGCTGCCCATGGGTCAATTTGGCTCTCCATTATACAAGTCATCCAAGCCATGCTTATGTACGCTCTCCAGAAAATGCTCTATCATCCTATATGCATTACTACATCAACCAACGGATATTCAGCATCATCAAAGCGTCATCAATTTAGAATTTCTGGTAATGTACGACAAACTAAAACTTGTTGATTTATTTTGCTTAGGACAGTAAAATAATATAAAAAATCATCATCTAGTGCTTACCAAGAAATACATTATCGTTTCGTGCTAAATAGGAGACTTAATGTTGATGGTGAGTTTTTGATAAGAGAGAAAATTATAATATTGCTTTTCGCCTAGCTGCAGAAGCATGAAATAAACATGTATAAATTCCTGACCCGACATCAGAATTATGAATACATACTGCAATCTTACATTCCGCAAGAGAATTGAGAATACACATTCATCTCATGGCTAAATTAGCCCTGTATCTCTTTTATATATGTACGCGCCTCCAAAATTTCAAGGCTTTACCCGGATAAAAACCTAGTTATTTCATGTGTGCCCATGTAAACTGTCTGTATTAATCATAACATGATGATTGTACAAAATTACGAGCATTTGGAATGGAGGCTATATCATTCCTGAACGAAAAATACCATTTAAATGCAGAGTCACATCGAACATTATCTCAAGTTGCAAACTTCCATGGCTGAATCTCTTGAATATGTGTACTGCTCAAAATTTAAGCATAAAAATGCTAACAATTAAATCTCAAGCGACTGAGAAATCCTAAATAGGACAAAGTTATGGCCACGACATTAGCAATACCAGTGCTAACGGTACATAGTCAATGGCCTTGGCACCATCAAGTACCATCCTTAGCAAGCCTTATCCATTCTCTCAGCATCAATTCACCATGCTAATTAACCCACGCGCCAAAAAATCACTAGAGAAGCGCTAAAAAAAGTGCTAGCAGCGCTAGCGTCAGATCAATAAAAAGAGCGAGAGTTATAGTTGAAGCCGCCAGTAGAAAACCGAAATAACTAGTTACTCTCCACTCATCGATGTCGCTACTTCTGTGCCTGTTGCTGCTACCGTGCCATTCTTATTTGCTCCTTCCAGTGCCATCTTTTGCTTGCGTGTGCCAACATCATTATTCGTTTTTACCGTTATCACTTAGGCCACAACCACGACACTTGTGCTAGTAACACCCTGATTGAGCCAGTAGTTGTTATATGCGCTATTGTCTTTAAGTACAAATTGCATGCTACAAATATACCACAAGTATGCAATTCTCGTGCTAAATTAGAATAAAGCTTAGTAATAGCATTATCTTTCAACAAACTCACAGTTCTGAGTCCATGACTCCACTAACTCTTATGAGAGATCCAATCATACTTCATGGGGGGATTATTCATGGGGTTTTGGTCTGGAGGTTACAGCAACATGTGGCGTGGAAACACCCCGTGACAAGGAAATTACACAGTGGTGACGGTTGTAGCGGTTGAAGAGGTGATGAAGTAATGATCCATAAGTTTCCAAAAACTTTCCAAAATAAAGTGGGCGGTTACACCATTACCCCCATAATCTCTATCACTCCATCTCCTCACTATTTCCACTACTTTACAGGGGAAAAGTGTATGTTATCAATCACTATAAATATGCTATTTAGACCATTTCAAAAATACAGAACAAGCCGATCATTTTCGATCTGTTATTTTCCACCTCTACACATAATTCAATACACAAATTCCTTCAACTTTCTTTGCTTCCCTCCCCTAAGATCAATCTATCTTCTCTCTTCGTAACCGAAGCAAAACATATATGGCCATTTTCTTGGCTTAGGCTCGTTTTGTACGATTTTGATCCCCGAACCTAAAAAGTACTTCAACAGTACATTGTTTTTCCTATGAACAATTTTTAGGTACAAACAATAAAAATTAGAGAATTGTGTGATGTTATTATCTTGAGTTGAATGTATATTGCAGGAAAGGAGAATGTTGGTGATTATAATCACCAACAAGTCTATTTGATGTTCTTTTGCAGAACGCACAACAATTTTTTATGCCATTGACTGTGTGGGTTTGAGTAATGAATTAAAAGAGGGTTTGAAGTGATTCTCGAAGTTTAAAAGAGTACTGCAGAATGGGTATCAATTTATGTTTGGGAAGTGTTTATTTGTTGAGAATTCAGTTTAAGGGGCGGTTGTTACTGGCATAGAATAAGGGATGAGTGGAGAGGATTTAAAAAGGTGTTTAATCCCCATTTAAAAGAACAACATTAGGTTAGGATTGTGAGATATTTAGACAGACTGAAAGAGATAAAACAGGGTTCGAAGTTGATGCTGTTGTCGTTGATTTGAGGCAATGAATGGTTGACATTGTCAATATTTAAAAGTCGGAATGGATTAGTAAATTAGGTATTAATCAGATTCGAAATCGTAGAAAAAATGTAAGTTGTAAAAAGCTTGCAAAACCAAGAGAAGAGAACACATCCTACACCTCTCACGCTTGTTTTCACAGCAATAGAGAAGAGATTTTTGCTACTCTCCAAACCTCTTCCATCACCACTTCATCCAAAAACCTCTTTCATCACTTTCCACCACCATACACAGCATCAACGAGTTACTACCAGGCCGCAGTTTACTGCCAACAACAACAACGCCACTACCACCACATCATCAATATAGGATCAACTCCATTCCACCTCCTTGTTTTGGTTCAGTTATTTTTAATCCTAGTTTAATATTATTTCTTTTAGAATTAACTCCATTAGATAATTATTATATGATTAGAGATAATTTTAAAGCTGTGTGATATGATTTATTCAAGTTAATATTTCTTTCTCAATTTTGTTTAATTACTTATATTGTACTGAGATCATGTACATGGATTGTTTGCGAGCGTTCAAGCTGCCAATTGAATATCTTGTTTGCGATTATAAAGCTAGATTATAAAACCGTGATCCGTAATTGTTATAGTGATTTAATCACAAGTAGCGAAACATCAACGTTACAATGGGATGCTGTGGATTTTGGTGTTTAAGAGATAACCCTAAGTTAACATGTCGAACTTTCGAATATGTGGTTAGGATCAACTCGACTCACGAAAAATACCGGTCAATAAAGTTACACTAGAGAGCTTATTCAAAGTGGCTTGATTGGCTAGAAAAGAGTAGAGAACTTATTCTACAAAGTGACCTTGGAGTCTAATAGACTTGTTGAACTCATAACTTGTCTAGGGTTTTTAGTAACCTTATATTAAAGAATATTTTGTTTGATTCATGTTCACCAATGGAGAAAGACTCCTTGATCACTTGCATCCTCATATCGCAATTCTTTTATTTGTTTTCGTAGTTTTGCATTATTTTTATTTTCAGAAACTTGAATTGACAACTTTAACTCAACGCTCCCTCAGGAATGAACCTCCTTATCGTTATTCTACTATTTAGTGTAAGAAAAATAAGGAATATATTTTTTGACGAGTCGATCAAATTGGCGCCGCTGCTGGGGATCAGTCAGTCTTTCCAGTTGTTATTTAATTTTCTTATTTTGCATTTAGTTTTTATTCTTATCTTTTACTAATTTTTCTTTTTAGAATCTTATTTTCAGATACAATCATTATTTTGCTTGTCCGCAATTGGTCAGCACTGTTCATCACTTGTTTAAAAAGAGAGGTCAGTGCTCTATACGAGTTGTGTGTATTTTTTTTCTTAGTAACTAAGATGTATCCTTTTGGGGATAACATCTGTGGTTCACAAGACCATTCATATCATGGTGATCAGTTTAATCGTCATTCTTTCGAAGCGTATGTGGGATATGATCAAAACCAATTTATTGGCTATAATCACCCTGCGAGACCTTGTGATAGTTTTCATACATACCAACATCCTTATAGTGGGTATGCACGTAAACAATCACAAAGATTGGAGGATAGTTATACTTTTAATCAGTTTGGTTCTATATGTACGCAGATGCTCGATCACATTCTTTATGAGCTAAAGGCAGTAGAACAAGTTGTTAAACAATCAACAGGATCTTGTTGAGTCTATCCCAACTCCTGATTGTTTTTATGATCATTCACCCATTCAACGGGATGAGACCTCTGCTGGAAACTATATGATAAGTGAAATTATATATCTCTAAGTTTAGAGGAGCAATCTTCAAATAAGAAATTTGATCGTTTTTTTGAATCTTCTATTCCCGTGATACAAGAGATGCTTCAAGCAACAAAATAATTTTCTGAATTTCAGGTGAGTTACAATGAATCACTCCAAGAACTTCAACGGAATATAAACAACATCAGCAATGGCATGAATCAAATTCATGAAAAGCGGAATAAAGAAGAAGTTTTGTCTTGAACCTATTTTAACATTCCTATGGATAATAATATAGAGTATGATGATTCCGAAGAGGATGAACTTTGAACATTGATAATAACGGTGCTACTAGCTTAACTCATGACCGTCAAAATGATCATTTTCCTATTCAAAAAGAAGAAGTTGAGTCTAGAAATACTAAAGTTATTGATGGTAAGACTTATGTTGTGTATGAGAGCGATGATGCTTATGACTTCTTTCTGCATGCTACCCTGAATTCAGAAAAATGAGATACTTTGAATGAGAAGTCAACTTGTCAGGAAGAGCATAAGTGTTACAATGAATTACTTGAAGCATATTTTGATTCTGATGATGGATACTTGGATATAGAAAAAACTGAAGTAAAATATTTTAACAAAAATTTGAATGAATATGATGATACCGGTGATGTGGGAAAAGAACTATCTAGCAGTACCGAGGATCCCGTAATACAAGAGGTTTTACAAGGTTTGTCTAACCCTATACATGAATCTCTATCTAATGCTGATCCTCCCAAATTAGAAGTAGTCTCTCAAAAAGTTGTTAATCCATATTTTAGGAAGATACCTAATTCGGGGATGGAATTGTGTGCCTCTAAAGTTTTATCTGAATTCCTTGCATCGAAGTATCCGACATGTTTGTTTGAGTCTAATACCATACAAGTTTTCCTAGAGAAACACATAGAAGTTCCTTCCACTTATGTTTTTTTCCGAGTGTTGAAAGAACTAAGTGTGGGGGTAACTCTTATGGGACGATAGATTCACTTTTACCATCTTATGCTAATATTCTTATGAAGTTATTGTTAGTAATGCAAATTGTTTTCTGGTTTAGTATTTTTTGTACTTTTTCTTGTTTTTGTATGAATTTTCATATCATTATAGGATTTACCACCTTGTTTTACATTGGATGAGTCAATTTACATTGGGGACAATGTAAAGTTTAAGTGTGGGGGAGTGGTTAAGCATATAGAATTCTTAAGTATTCACTTTCTAGGCAGAATTTTTTTAACTTTCTTGTAAAAATTTGCATGAAACCTCCAACTTTTAGAGATTTTAGAGTCACTTAGTATACTTCTAGCTAAGTTTACATATGAATTTCTTACTGAAAGAACTAAACTTAGAAGTATTATAAAACTATATTCGGGTTTCTTAATTGTTTAGAGGAAATAGTCGACAAAAAGGGACTTAAGCCGCCGGTGGCGAATTAGATGCAGAAAAAATACAGTATTAGAGAAGCTGATCAATCATTAGTAAAGACTACCCATATATGAGTGAGGCACCAAATCTTCAATTAATATTGTCCGTTTAGAGTATTTCATCTGCACGAATTCCGGGTAGAATGATGAGCTACTCAACTTCGCACCATTTCAACACTACTTTTTTATCTCTTGAGTGTTATTTCTGTCAATCACGAGGGTGCTACCAAAATTGCTAACTCTATCTTATAGTTTGATTTGCAGTTGTCACCATTCTTTCTCTCGACAACAACATCTCCATAGAAACACCATCATCGTCAACAAGCGGAACATTACAAATTTGAAGAAAGTTGAAGACGTTCAAGGTTTACAAGCAACACTACAAGACACCATTTTGATAATTTTGCAACGTTTATTTCATAGCAACGGAGTTATCGTTGGGAACACAGTGTTGCATATTTTGCAACATTTGGTGCAACGTATATAAAAATTACTTTATATAGTTAAAGTCACGCTTATATACGTTGCTGAAATATATAAACGGTCCTTACTTTAATTAAAGCAACGAATAAATGAGTTTAAGGAACCTCTATGCCCGTTGCTAAATTAAATCAGGTTCAAAAGAATAGAAATTTAAATGCTAATCTGGATTTCTTCACCTGCATATATATATATATAGATTTTTGCACCAGCATCTACATTGATATCTACACCTACATAACATTCCAAATGAACTAGATGACCCAATTTATCCATATAGGAGGAATTACAACAAGCAAGACATTTGAATAATCACCACCACCAAAATCATTTCTTATCACTAAGATAACATTTGATTACACAAACAAGAAATGCTATTAATGTTTACCAGCTTTCTCCTTGCGATGCAACATTTGTCACTGTTTTGAATTATCATCATATGTTATCAAATTATTTGTCACAACGGTAACATAAGGGGGAAAAGAATTCCTCACTTACTCGGCAACTATCATCGATTTTCTCTCTAAAATTCTTCACATCTTCGGCATCAAGCTTTATGCGGCATAGGACTGAAATACAAGTGAGAGATTTTTTAATTTCAAACCAAATGAAAAGATGGAATGATTGGTGAACCACCAATTAGACAAAATTGCTTAATAAGATATCTCGCAGTTTTGATATTGCTAACAATTCATGCAATGAGTTACTGCGACCAACTTTGCAGATAACAACCCTAACTAGGACCCAAGCCAGATCCTAAGTAAGAATTTGAAACAAGCACAATTTATATTTTGTGTTCCAACCTAGATCCTACTAAGGAAATATCAATATATATTCTGACAGCAGTCACTTACCGTATTTGCAAACGATTTCGGCCTTCTTTCTACGCGTAGTCTGCATCCATAATAAACATGTGAAGGCGTCAATATGCAACCATCAAACTAACAATCGTAGAACAATAATAATGGTCCATAAATACAAAATACTAAAATATATGATGACAAAATGAGAAACTTTCGCACACTACTAACCCAAAAAAGGAGAAAATATCTGACTCATAAGATTTCATCCTTTAGACACCAACAAACTCAAAGACATCATTCAACTTCAATTTAGTTTCCGCTGAGTCCTATTTCTTAATTAGATTCTCAAAAATCAACTGGCATTTTCTTTAGAAAATCGTTTCACTAGAGGAAGCTTGTTGGCTGACACAAACTACATTGTTGCAAGCTTTAACACGCTCAAGAAAAGATAAAAGCCTGTTGAAGTCATAAAGACAATCGCATAAGTCAGTTGGTCAACTGAATGAAACAGAAAATATAAATAAGGCAGTCATTAACTTACTAGTAACATGGTAAGAATAGAACCGATATATCAATGTGATAATAAAACCTGGAAACACGGTACCAATCCGAGTAAAGGAACAAATATTGATAGAGATACATAGTATTTGAAAGAGTCATAGTATAATATCTTACCAAAGAAAGAAATCATGAGCACCACGGCTAATGTTGAAACACCTACTGTTGTCCTGAGAAATACTGAAACATTATGACATTTCAGCAGTGCTGGTGGAAAGAGTTCTTCTAGACTCAATGCAACTGGAGTGATTGTCAATGTATACTTGGAGGGTGGATGAATAACCTGTAAAGGAAAAAAGAAACATCACAACAAACCATCTAATTAAGCTTTGAGAGATTTCTTATTCACCATCACAAACTTATGAGTAGGACCCACTACAAGTGTGATTTGCGCGAAACTTAAAAGAATAATAGAAATTGGAAGATTTGTTACATACCGTTTTTCAAACTGCCACTCCAAAAGCAACAAATTCTGAGGCATGTTTAGGTCGATTTGTAAATATCACACAACAAGCAAAGAAATAATGATAGAGGCTACCATTTTGGTTACTCAAAACGCTTTATAATAGTTCAATCAAAACCTTGTTTGTTACTCTTTTAGCTTCCGCATCATTCTCACATCAAACCACTTTCTTCTCTCGTATTTATATGAAAAATGATGTCAACAGTCATAGAAACTAGAGAATGAGCTATAAAAATCAAAAGAGCCAACTTCAAAATGATACATAATGAGAAATGACCACACAGGTACCAAAATAATACAATGGTAGAAAATTGAACGAAATTTAGCAACCTAGTAACCAAACCAAATAGTTAACTCCAAATACAAACAAATGAATAGACCACAAACTTATGTGCAGCTTCTTAATAGCTGACCCATCCTTGTTAAAATAAAGCTCCCTGAGCATCTTCCAAGGTCAATATATTTTTGCACGGATAATTCAGAAAACTTTGGTTATACAACCACACAGAGACGAATAAACTTATATCCTCTTTTCAGATGAGAATTTCTTCTTTACTAAAAACAATTAGTATAAACAATGACGATGAAATCTGAGACATATATAAATATTAGTAGCCTGGATGACATTTAAAGTAACTAGTCTCCTACAAAGACCAACAATTTTCTCAAGTTCTTCTTTTATTTTATGGATATACCTAAAGCAATTTAGACTGGAGAGACCAGTAAAAATGTTGGATAGACTGCATATGTAATGATGCATAACAAAACTTATTTTTATATTTGAAGGAAGGTGTCATATTGCATAATGAAGAGGCATGGATGCGCAAACAAAACAGCATCTGCATCAAAAAAGCTTACAGGAATCACCACTTCCAACTCCTTCGCAAGCTTCTACATCCTGCACCATTGTACAAACAAAGTGTGCGAAGTAAATAAAGATATCTCTTTGTTTTAGTGAAACGGTGATGATGCGGAAGTTTTAATTATGCAAGAGTTAAAAACAAAGTATAGGTGTCAAAAACCATGCATGTGCCGGGAAGATCTACTCATCCTAAAAGATATGTGACCGACCAATTTGTATTTTACTATCTACAGATTCCAACTCCTAGATGAGACCTCTTAAGTATACACTGCTAACAACCTGAACCCATACATCCATAGAGGTTATCAAACTGTTCATCATAAACAAAAATCAAGTTAAAAAAATATAACAACCCAAATCAAAAGTTGAATACAGAACATACCAATTTTGGATAAAAAACACATGGTTTATCAGTAAAAACAAAGACAGGCATCCCAAAATTTAATCATTAAATTTTCAGAGATCCAAAACCAAATCTGAATAAAATAGCTAAAAACAGAGCAAAAAAGTGTTTTTTTAACAGCAACAAGATCATGAACATTAAAGCAAACCCCAAATTACTATTGTGGTTAACAACAAAACCCAAGATCTAAACAGATAATAAACCTGGAGATCTAGATCAAAACAAACAAAATTCAGAAATCAAATAAAAGAATGAGTTCGGATAGAGAAATTATACCTTGATCTTGGTAACTAAGTCATTAACATTGATTGCAGGGAACAAGAAAGTCCCAGTTTGTTTCATTTGGTACAGTCTCTTAACACCAGTAGTAATTTCTTCAGAAACACAACAATTATGTCCTTCACCTGAGTATACTTCTTAGGATTGTCTTTCAATCCATCCTTAATAATAGTGAAACAAAAGTCACAAAATCAATAACAATGAAAATGAATAACAACGAAATTAGTGTTTGTATTTGATTAACTCATCTCATTGGACTGGTTTAAATTCAGCTGTAGAGAATAGTTTGCTAGGGTTTTCGAAGGATAAAATCACATTTCTAGGGTTTATTGAGTTACTGAAAGATTGAAATTGAATCGTTTGATTTCCGAAAGACGAGTTTTAAATTATGAGATTAGGGTTTAGGAATGATGGGTTTTGATTTCTGAAAACTTGGGTGTGGGTTCGCAGATATCGGTTTAGGGTTAGATGAGAAAAAAAATGAGAGGAGAAGTCCGATGTGTTTTGTGAGAGAGAAAGAAAACAAGAAATTGAAAATAAAAGAAAAAGAGAGGATAATAAGATTGTAATAGACATTTAAGCCCTCAACTTATTATAATAAAGGCAAACGTGTCATATTTTTTTTTTATTTATAATTGTCAGATTTTGGTGCAACATATATCCTGTGATGAGCAACGGAATTTTTTTGCAATATATATATCAGTTTCAAATACGGAAAGCGAAACGTTGCAAAATAAACCATATGGTGTGGTAAGTAAAATTCAGATCCAAAGTGAAGTAACACTATAAGGAAAATAATTTTATATCTTAGTTGAAGATGAAGTACAAGAGCAAAGAAAATCAAAAGAAGTGAATTTTTGTGAAATTTATGATACCGAGACAATACAAGTTGTGAAGAATCAAGTGGTAAAGTCCCTCTCCCATGGCCACATTAGTTTGATTGGTATTTCATCTTTCTATTAGAAAAAAAGCGGAAAAAAAAAAATCAGAATATATTAAAGAAAAAAATTTAAAAAAAAGAAAGAAAATAACGTTATATTGTTTTAAAGTTTAATTCTTTTTGTATTTATTCGTTAAGGCCATGGAAAAGAAAATATCTATAAAGATGTTTCAAACAACAAGAAATTTGAGAAAAAAAGTCACAAATTGTCAGAGTTCTACGAAGTTTAAAAGTTTGTCATCTACAGTTGAAGCCGAAGCCAAAGGTGTTTTTATGGCACGTTGTGAGAGTGGTGCTGATTGTAGATTGGATGAGAAGATGAGTGAGCATTCCCATCCTTGCATAGTGGATGATTTCCTTTCTTAGAGATCATCAGAAAAAAAAGGTTTTTTTCTTCCCACGTTTCTATGAGGTATTCAAATATAATTCGGAAAGTCTTCCCTTCCCACCGTTCAACGTGTGAAGAATTTGTATCTTCATTCCTGCCTGCACATATGAGAACCATAAAGTCCATCTTCTAAGTGTCAATTTCATAAAACCTTATAGGTGAGGCAGAAGTCAAGGCGAAATGCTTATTCGATCGCTCTCGAGGCTGGATTTTTCGTATGGTTGGTTTTCCCCTAACTCAAGAGTTAAGCATGAAAAAAAAATTCTTTGGCATTTCTAACTTCTTATTATTAGTGTTCAGAAATTTTAGTGTCTAAAACACCTTAATTATTATTGATTGTGCTTTTTTTTTGTTATTTTTCTTGTAAATTTTGTATTTTACGCTTGTTTTGAGTTTTATAAATACATTGGAATCATGATATGTAAAAGAAGATAAATAGGAGGTCAACGCATTGTCCGGAGTTATTTGGTGTTGGCAAGCTCAAAGCTAGTAAGCATACAAGTTTCACTTATGTCAAAAGGATGGAATTACTAAGGGGCAGCCAATTCTGGGGTGCCTAAAACCGTCTTCACTTTAAACCTAAAACCTAGGTCGAACTTCATATAACTTCAGGTCATGTTCTTGCCAAGAGTTAACGCCAGCAATTTGAGAAACCAGGTTGCAGTCGACGGTTCAAGAAACACTGAAGAATGGGTTCACTGATGGTCTCGCTGTGAGTTGAATTGGTTTTGGACATTATTACAACTCGGGAGAATAACAGAGATTCGTTGTGTACCATGGGTTATGGGTCAGGTCAAGAGAGGTTGAGATGTTAACATAGAATCTAGAGATTGTGGTCGCTGATAGGTTTGTTGTGGCCATAATACTCAGTTGAGAAATTAATGGGTTGGAGAAATCGGTAAGAAGAAGAATTGATGGGTTCCTGAGTTTGGTTAGTTGCTAGAGAAGAGCTAATGCTTGAGTTTTACCGTGAAACAAGAAGAAAGAATAGAAGATGAAATTAGGCAGAGTAGATTCAGTCCATAGAAACTAGATAATTGTGTGATGTTATTATCTTGAGTTGAATGTATATTGTAGGAAAGGAGAGTGTTGGTGAATCACCAACAAGTCTATTTGATACTCTTTTGCAGAACGCACATCAAGTGTTTGTGTTATTGACTATATGGGTTTGAGTAATGAATTAATAGAGGGTTTGAAGTGATTCTCGAAGTTTAGAAGAGTACTGCAGAATGGGTATCAATTTGTGTTTGGGAAGTGTTTCTTTGTCGAGAATTTAGTTTAAGGAGTTGTTGTTACTGGCATAGATACAATCATACAAGGGATGAATGGAGAGAAGACAATTTGAAAGAGAGAAGACAGGGTTCGAAGTTGATGTTGTTGCCGTTGATTTGAGGCAATGAATGGTTGAGATTGACAGGATTCAGAAGTCGATATGGATTAGGAAGTGTGGTCAATCATATTCAAAATTCTAGCAATAACGTGAGCTATAAAAAGCTTACAAAGCCAACAGAAGAGAACACATCCTACATCTTTCACGCTTGTTTTAACAGCAATAAGGAGGAGCTTTTTGCTCCTCTCCAAACCTCTTCCATCACCACTTCATCCACAGACTACTTTCAGCATTTTGTGATTGCTACATTTGAGGATAATTAGAGACTAAACGTAACAAACAAGGTTGTGATTCTTGCGAATGTTTTACACGTGCTAATGGTATGTTGATGTTTAATTGAATAACATTGTCAATTTTCTTTTTTGATAATTTTCGTTAATAAATAATTTCAGTTTTAGTTAACTTTAGTTAATTATTTTTTACAAACAAAAATCCTCGCATTATTATTTGAAACAGATAACAAATCTGACGGCTCCCTTAAGAACAAACTATGGTTATCATTATACTCTTTAAAAATATTCGTAGAGAATAAGAATTAATTCGTTCAATTGACACCCCATCAAAAGAACCCAGTGAAGGTCCTGTTGTTGAATGTTATTATCTACTAAGACTACTGTCTATCATGTTCAGATATGATCTAATTAAACTTTTGATTTTATTCTTGGATGATTGGCATTGTCCGTAGGACGCACGCCCACCTGTTCTTTGCTTTGTTTATGTTCTTTATGCTATGCTCTTGAGATTAAAGTGGGACCCAGGACTGGACTAATTTAGGGGTTGTAGAATGAGCACTGGAGTTGAGAATAAAATCTTTCTTTTCATGTCATTTCATTACTAGAGATAAGAAGTTTTTGGGGAGAAACAAGAAAAGTACATGCACGAGGATATGGAATAGAACTCAAATTCTGAATCACCATCAAACCTAGTCAAACAAAAAATATTTACACTTTAAGAGGAATATATATTTCTAGTTATAATAAACCACCCCAGCTGATGGTCATCCTGGATTAGATCTTCTTCCCTACCACCCAAAATATTTCTAAGTTTTTTTTTCTTTTCACATTTCTTTCGTGATGACGCATTAACAGAAGGTCCATGACTCCATGCAGTCATGCAGACCATGCTTTGTGAGTTGTGACCGCACAGGAACTAAGAAACACGGACTTTAAAAGGAGGCAGGGCCAGGAAGCCGCAAGCCTGCAAGTAAACAAACCGTTATATGAAATACTACAAGGTGCAGACGCTTTTGTTGTCACCGTCTCCAAAAGATACAGTTAATATAAAAACTAAAAAAAAAAGTCTAAGTCGTAATATGCCCCCTTTTATGTTTATATACAGAAACCAATTTATTTGTTTGTTAATTTTGTTTATTTTGAAATCTTTACATACTACTGGGTGCGGATTATGTATTCCATTTTACTTTTATTCAAGTAACCGATGGTCATCCTTGACTGTATTTCCCCTGCCATCCATCTTCTTTTTTTAATAAATTTCCTATGCATGAAGAATAGCTAGGTTATGTCGCCTTTTTTAACCAATAGGACAGAACCCACTTTATTTAGAACTCAGGAGGGAGCTGGCAAAGCCTAACAAAGGTTAAAACCAGAATGTTTCTTTCTGGTTTCTCAAAAAGGATGGAGTAGGTCAAAGGTCATTTTACTTTTTTTCTTGTATGTTTTCTTTTTATCCTTTTGAAGGAAAAGTATTGAAAAAACTTTTTTCTTGCATGTTTCTTTCAAGATGTTTTTAGTTGCGTGCCTATTATCTAAGAATAATCGCCAGGGTTTTAAATGGTTGTGGAAATTTTGGAAGATAAACACTACGCAACTTTAAATGCTACTATGGCCTCCACATTCTTATATACACGCCTGTTGAAGAAGAATATGCAAGGATAATACTTATTACGAATACGAATCGTGATGATTTGGTTATTCAAAACAAACTCTGTTGATGAAGCTCTTGCTAGAATCATAAGCATTAGGAATTAGTTTTGATTTTTATGTTTCCCTTTGGAAAAATTTCGTATTCTGTATAGGACAAGTTTACTACGTTAATTGAATGTAAATTAAAATCTCGTGTTCACCAGTTCAGGATTTTTTTATCTTAATTGGGAGAATTTCAGTTTTGCTAGGGAAAAAATTGGCCTGGATCCTTTTTTGCCATGTATCTTAGGCTTAATGTAACAATTTCCACTGTTGACAATCTCATTACAACATTGAAATATCACTTCAAAAACACAGGGAAAGGCTGGAATTCGCAATGCAAAGGGTTAACTCACTTCGGATCTAGAATGTTATTAGAAAGTATGTAAAATGGAGTAAGAGATATGCACACAAATAGGTGGTTTAACAAGAATTTGTAGAAATTTCACTCTTCAATGAATTGTGAAGTCCTCATCGTTTTATAAGTTATATACTAAACGGGTGAGTAATGAATACACAGTGCTCAGTGTTAAAGGAAGCAATACCCGTTTTGAGTCATTGTTACAGAAAGTTCATTATGCATGTTTGAAGCTTAACCAAAATATAAGAAACGGAAGAATACTTAGATTCTCTTACCCTCCATTTCCACTGTTGACAATCTCATGTTTTCATCACTCGCTGAAACATTAGCAGAACCACGATAGCAACGACAAATAGCTCTTTCAAGCGCCACTATATCACATGAGCCGGCAAGTATCAGAAAGTTAAACATGGAGAGGATAATATTACCTTCTTCTATTCCTTCTTAGGCTTTGTCTTTCCTTGTATTCGTCTTTCACTCCACATAAGTAATAGAGTTAGGAGATGCAAGGCTAGACAGATAAGTCACTACTGTGCGCAATTCCTTAGTACCACGAATTAACAGGGTTTTATCTCTTTCCCCCATTGGGTCAACTAATATTAAACCATCCTCAGTGTGTGATAGCACTTCTCAATTCTCGAAAGACCATTTTGGCCACAAAGCAAGTTCTCTAGTAAGTGTCTCTAGTGTAATGCTGAAAGGATTGATCCAAGATTCTCCCGCTCCTTTCTCATTATACTGCAGCAACCAGATATCAACTAGAACCTTAGGGAAAATAAAAAGAAAACAAAAACAGCCTCTTAAAATTCCCACATGTAAAGCAATCTCCGCAACATTTTTATATTCCTTTAGTTGGGGAACGGAAATCTCTCTAAAACTCTCATTGCCCAAATCGAAACGAAGCCCTGTAATCATATTGACTGCAGCTATTGTAGATGTTGGATCGATTCCTGTAACAATGAACAAACTGAACAAAAAACTTGAAACTGGTTATTGATTAGAAAACAGAAGCATTCAGATAATCACACACACACAAAAAGATGGAGTCGCCTGTTCAGCAGACTGCCCTTAACTCGATATTTGTCGGGTACACCTCTAGAAAGAGTTGTTTGAGCAGAAATTTGAATCAACCCAAAACAACCAAAATTAAATATTTCAATCATCAAAAAGAAGAGAAATTGTAGACAAATCATTAAACGTGGTTCGGCCCTGAATGGGCTACGTCCACGGGTAGTGAAGTTGAGGGGTTTTATTCATCAAAATTGTGGTTACAGTGAGATGAAGCTCCATTGGAGCTCTGGTATCCTTACAGTAAGATGAAGTTTCAGAGAAGAAGAGGCCGATCCCCTCTCCGTCCTTTCTTTCCCTCTTTTAACCGAAAATCCTATCTGATGTGTCATTTGAAGAATGCTTCCACGTGTCAAATGTGTTGGTGAAGTGGCAACTCCATGTGGGTCCACCTGTACACCTTATCTTCTTATCCAGTTTTCCCTCAAACAGTCTCGGCTAGTCTGGTTGGCTTGCGGGATTGAGTTGGTCCATCGGGATTGACTTGGTCCAGCGGAAATGACCGGATCGGTACAGCATGTTCGGGACAGGATGGATCGGGACAGGACAGATCGGGCACCAGTTGGAACGGGAATTGCTGACGTCACTGTGAGAAATGATAATGTCACTTCGGGACAGGATAGCATCGGGACAAGCTGGAACGGTCGGGATGATGACGTCGCTTCGGGATCGGGACGTGATGACGTCGCTTCGGGCCAAATTAGGCTTCGGACTTGATGACATCACTTCTGAAAAATGATGACATCACTTCCGACGAACATCATTTTGTCCCCAACAAGAGTGTTGATATACCACTAGTGAGGACAAATCGAATCCAGGATAAAACCACCTGATACAAACCCAGCTAGTAAAAACTCGTTGGCCCGTTGCGAACTTAACAGCAGAATAATAAAGAAAAATAAAACTACGTGCGCAAACAAAGCGAGAAGAGGGGAAAAGTCGTCAGGATAGTAGCTGCGACTGGGGTAAGTTGAAAATGAAATTTTTCTTTTTCTTTTATAGGAAAATTTGAGAGAAGATAATTAAATTGTATTTATGAAAAATCTTTTTATTTAATTCCCATAAATTCCCATAAATAATAAAACGGTTTTTAATATTTATTATAGGAATTTAAAATAAAAAATCATTAAGTCTTGATAGGCATAAGCTGGCACACGGTGCCACACGTCGAGCTCACGCCGGGCACTCGTAGGGCACATGCCAGCTCACGCAAAAACACACGCAAGCATACGCAAGCTCCGCAAGTCAGCGACCCGCATGCTTCGGTGCGAAGCACCGCACATGTGTGAGTTTGCCCACTAGCCCATTCCCTTAGTCCATATCCAATACACACGTTCTTTCCCTGAGGTGCAACCTTTGTGGTAATATGGATAGACTTCATCCTTGGTTTGTCCAATGTGTGATAAACCAAAGGTTTCTCATTCACATAGAAGTGAAAATTGGATTTGTTATTTCCACCCCCAATATAGGCTAGTGACCCTTTGGTCCCATCAAGATAAATTAGGTAACGAAACAATTTTTGGTAATAAATCACTTTTTAATTCTAACAATCCCCCACATGAATGAAGAAAGCGATAAATCAGAAAACCGGAAAACGAGAAATACATCTTAAGCAATAGGTGTCCATATGGAATTGAACCTTTGCTTAGTGAGAAGTACCGAAATTACTTGATGGACAGTGAACGCGATGTCTTGAACTGTCATCGTTTGGTGTAATTCATCAATAGCTCCTTACGCGAGATATCTCCCAAGAGTGCTGTTAAGTTCACGCCGTTGTGTCCGTTTCGTCCCTGGACATATCCCTTTTCTCAGAATGCTCTAGAGATTCAGCTCAGTTCTCATAGGAAGCGATTCAGATAGGTGAGTTCTATCAAGAGTGTTAACTGCTACACCCCAATTCAATCTTAAACTGAAACTATAGAACTCACTAAGACTTTACTATAAGTCATCATCACATGCAGTCACACTATCACGTCTACACTATAGGGAAGGGACAGAGAAAATAATTCTCTGATAGTGTTTAATTTTTACCTGCCACAAATTAGTTGTCTCATTCAAAACCTTGATCTTGGGATCTCCAGTCAGCAAGGTTGAGTATCCTTCATGGCAAGTTTTAAGTGATGAGCTTAAGTCCCATCCCCCTCGATGCATTACTAACTATCTCCTTGGACAAGCCTTTCGTCAAAGGGTCCGCGATATTCTCCTTAGACCTCACAAAGTCAACAGAAATAACGTCATTCGAGATTAGTTGATTTAGAGAATTGTGTCTTCTCCGAATATGAATGGATTATCCATTATAATTGCTATTTTTAGCATTAGCTATTGCAGCTTGACAATCGTAATGTATAGATATAGCTGGCACAGGCCTGTGCCAGAGAGGAATGCCTTCTAAAAAGCATCTTAGCCAAGCGGGCTTCCTCTCCTGCTTTATTTAATGCAATAATCTCGGATTCCATAGTGGACCGAGCGATATAGGTCTGATTGGAACTCTTCCAAGACACTGATCGACATCTTAGAGTGAAAACGTATCCACTCGTAGATTTAGACTCCTCTGAGTCTGCTATCCAGTTTGCATTACAATGTCCTTCAAGGACTGCAGAGTATCTCTTATAACTCAAACAAAGTTTAAAGTGTATTTTCGATACCTTAACACTCTAAAAAGTGCATCCCAATGCTCCTATCAAACTGGTTATATTTACTAAGTACAGATTCAATGTAATGAGATTGACTAAGACTATATCTATTAGACTCTCTTCTAATTTCATCCCTAAGATTACATCTGAGGGACCTAAGTCTTTCATGTCAAGGTCTCATTCAACATGTTCTTAGTGGAATAAATTACATCTATGGTTATATCTAGTATAATCTGATTATCAACATACAAGCATACAATCACACAGGTATCATTCACAAGTTTAGTGTAAACATACTTGTCAGACTCATTTATTTTAAACCCACTAGAAATCATTACATGATTAAAATTTTCATGCTCTAAAAGATTTCTCTTTTCTAAATCTCTTGCCTCTTCAAGGATCAACTTCATTTTCCTCTAGAAGTATTGTCTGACAAGTATAAAGGACATCTAGGAGATCAACACATATCATGCGAGATTCAGATTTCAAAGGAAAATACTTTTTCCAAGGAACACAACATCCCTAGATACCATAATGGTATTCAGAACCAATTTCTGAAATATCAGAATTTACAACCCTAAACCTATAATCTGTAAGACGTTCAGGATATCTTATTAAGACACAATTAACAGATTTGGGTTCTATCTTTGTCCTCTTATGTGAAGGGATGGAAATCTTAGCCAAGCACCCCCCACAATTTTTGAAGTATGCAAAATAGGGTTGTCTACTTTTCTATAATTCATTGGAGATATATCTGATCCATTAATAAGTACTTTGTTCAGGATATAGCAAACTGAGAGGACGGCCTCCCCCCATAAGTTCGCAGGTAGTCCTGAGCTAATTAACATGGCATTCATCATCTCTTTAATGGATTATATTTCACCTCTAGTTTGAACTGAGTCATGTCAACTATGTCTGAGTGAATTAATTCTAAGGGTTTTAGAAATTTCTGAACACTTTTCTTATAAGACTTTTTAGCATATTTTGATTCTATGCAAATTTAACATTTTATGTTTACTTTCCAAATTAAATTTGGGAATGCAGCCTATGCTGGCCAGATTGTTCATTGAATAACATGACCAAGTCTGTCATGTCAAACATTCACTGACATATAAACATAAAAGGAATCATTTTTATTTATTTAAATTGAGATTACATCTAATTTGTAAAAACCCTCTGTCTTATAGCTCTATCCACTGAGTTACACAATTTTTCCAGATTCATAAAAACCCTTATCATCTGATATATTACAAAATAAGAATGTTACAGATGTCCGGATCACGAACAATTTCTTCAATGTGAGAGTTTTGCCAAAAATTGAGCTTCAACCCAACTTTGCCTTTTTCCACAACCTGTGCTGCGGATGAGTTACCCATATCGAGCTTTTTTCCTTCCCCTACCTTCTGATAGGAGGTGAACACATCTTTGTTTCCGCGGACATGCTTGGTAGTACCAGAGTCTACCCACCAGTCTCTCACATTGGTTACCAATTTTTACTTCAGACACTGTACCAAAAAACTTGTTTCTTTAGATTTTTCATAATAATTTAGCATTATTTTATTTTGTTTCTCTATAAAATCCTTATGATTTCTATAAAATAGTGCCTAATTATATTATGAATATGATTTATTTATAATCAAATAATCAACACTCACGCATGCTCCATGTTAAATCATTTCTAGTGCATGATAACTACGTTTTATTATGCGTATAATAATTGTCTTGATTTATGCATTAAATTTAGTTCACAATTACGTTTCATAAAACGTGACCTACGGTTGTTAATTTGTGTGTATTAACTGTTTTAATAATTTCAAGACATCATGCATACGATTCATATATTAAAAAATATATTATGATTATAATTAATAAATCATACCTGATTATCGTTGCTACCACCATTTGAGCGATAAAAGTTTCCCTTTGAGCCATGGAATCTCCATCAAATCCCCGCCAAAGAATGCAATTGGCTCAAACCCATATCATCAGCTAGAATTAGAATGCACCCAAAACCACCTCTAGGAATTAACTCAAGTCCAACCCAAAATTGAGTGCCCAAGTCCATTTAGTCATCCCTTATAATTTTATTGAGTAAAAATAGTAGAGATGAAAGAAACCTCTAGACAAGCATGTGAGTCACATGTGTGACATGTGAAGGAGGGGAAAAAAGGTCTTTTCGCAGATTTTTCTTTTAAACCTAGCAATTAACCTTCTTCTCCGCCCATTCTCTCCATTCATCTCTTCCGTCTTCACCGATAGCACCCGAAACTCAGAAATTCATTCTGTGTTTGTACTACACAGTAAGAACATCTCCTCCAACCATTTTCTACCTATTTAGAAATTCATATTGCCTTTGTTTCTCAGCGAGTTTGCCAAGAGCAGATTTAACAGATGATTTAGAAGCTGGAGATGAAGTATGGTGCCGAATTGGGAATCCAGGAAATCGATCAGCTAAGTGTTGAATTAAACGATCAAGAGGGTATGCATCAGATACACGAATTGGAGATGGGATTTAAAATGAATCGAAATAATTAGAATCATCATCAATCACGGCAGTAACACAAAGACCTAATTGGTGGGTTATCAGCGGTTTTGAGAGATATCTTCCATTTAAAGCTATTGAAGATGAAACAATCAAAACTATCTCTTCTAAATGAATTTTCAAATTCTTATGACACTGTAATTTCAAAGAATTGAAATCAGCGGCCATGAAAGACGAAGTAGACTGTAAATCGAATCGAAATCCAAGCTTTGCCTCAGTTTCTGTATGCATAAGGAGATCTCCTGTTTCTAACCAACGCAGAAGCACAATCAACGAAATCGCAGTCTGGGTTTCACTCCTCCAATCTCCATGAAACCTATAATATTGCCCAGTACATTCTTTGAGAATTTCAGCAAGTTACTATACAGTCCCTTGAAAACCTCAATCTTCTAACAAGAGTCGATGAAAGGGTCTTTCTTATTTTGTTCAATTCTTCACAAGAATTCTAATTTTGTCTTGACAAGATAATGAAAATGATCGAATCAAGAGATAGATTGATTACTGAAGAAGACCCATTAACTCCCTTATCATTTTAATTAGTTAGGGGAAATCATTCCCTGCCAGTTACAGAAGATAATTACAGAATGGCGATGAGAGTAATTTTGACCAAGACTAGAAGAAAGTTACAGAATGTTAAGCACCGATTGGATTTTGTGATGAAATCATGATTTGATTTCTACTACTGATTCTTCTTTCACTAGAAATGAAAAAACCCATTATTCATTTGCTTAGAACATCAACTTCCTCCATCTTTATCATTGGATGGATGATCATGTTTATGATCATGTCCATGCCCTTTATTTTCATCATCACTGTCATCTTCATCAAATGATTTCTGTTTTTGAAATATACAACAATTCTTCGAACTCTTCATCTGAAAATGTAATCGGAATATTATTTCTTGACCACTTCCTGGTCCGTCACCATAATTTACGAGAAGATTTGAAGACTGTTTTCTGTGCTACAGCATCGAGAAAATGATCCAACGCCCAAAAATTATTTCTCGTTTTCATTGTTACGAAATTAAACAATTATCGAGTTAAGATTGTTGGATCGATTCCTCTAACAATGAACAAACTGAACAAAAAACTTGAAACTTGTTATTGATTAGAAAACAGAAGCACTGAGACAATCACACACACACACAGAAAGATGGAGTCGCCTGTTCAATAGACTGCCCTTATCTCGATATTTGTCGGGTACACCTCTAGAAAGAGTGTTGCTATACCACTAGTGAGGACAAATCGAATCCAGGATAAAACCACCTGATACCAACCCAGCTAGCAAAAACTCGTTTGCCCGTTGCGAACTTAACAGCAGAATAATAAAGAAAAATAAAACTACGTGCGCAAACAAAGCGAGAAGAGGGGAAAAGTCGTCAGGATAGTAGCTGCGACTGGGGTAAGTTGAAAATGAAATTTTTCTTTTTCTTTTATAGGAAAATTTGAAAGAAGAGAATTAAATTGTATTTATGAAAAATCTTTTTATTTAATTCCCATAAATTCCCATAAATAATAAAACGGTTTTTAATATTTATTATAGGAATTTAAAATAAAAAACCATTAAGTCTTGATAGGCATACGCTGGCACACGCTGCCACACGTCGAGCTCACGCTGGGCACTCGTAGAGCACATGCCAGCTCACGCAAAAACACACGCAAGCATATGCAAGCTCCGTAAGTCAGCGGCCCGCGTGCTTCGGTGCGAAGCACCGCACATGTGTGAGTTTGCCCACTAGCCCATTCTCTTAGTCCATATCCAATACACAAGTTCTTTCCCTTAGGTGCAACCTTTGTGGTAATATGGATAGACTTCATCCTTGGTTTGTCCAATGTGGGACAAACCAAAGGTTTCTCATTCACATAGAAGTGAAAAGTGGATTTGTTATTTCCACCCCCAATATAGGATAGTGACCCTTTGGTCCCATCAAGATAAATTAGGTAACGAAACAATTTTTGGTAATAAATCACTTTTTAATTCTAACAGTAGATGTTATCCAGTGAAGGGCTCCATCAACAAAAAATCCGGTTTTAAAGACATGAAAAAAGTATGGCATAAGTTGAATTGCTTTCCAGGAATTCAATCCTAATGTGTAAACCTCGACTTTAGAATATCGGTCAGAAGACTAACCGCAGTCTACGACTTTTACCAACTTGTAATCATCATTCATATAATCATAACCAAACCCATATACACTGATGTAGGGTCTTGAAACATGGGTTGGTGGTGAAGGTAATTTTCTGTACTCTCTAGTAGAGGGATTCCAAAGAAAAATAATATCATGAGTACCAGCAGGACTAGTCATGCTCATACTAATCAAACCATTACATGAGCCCACAATATCAATGGTATGACCTAGAGAAACAAATGGGTAATCCACTGTAACAGATTCAATGGTTTACAGATGTTCTTGATGGTGTAAAAGATAAAGATAACAAAACGGAATCTATAGTGTACATTTTATAATCCCATCCGTGAATCAGAAGATTGGTGTTGTGTTTTTTTTTGTTAGACTGAACAAGATGTTTTTAATGAAATAATGACTAGGGATTAGGGTACAGAAAGATTTGTTCATGCTCATGCACCTAAATCGCAAGAGAGACTTTACTGATAACCTTTCAAAAATTTCTTCCAGGATCTCTTATACCTCTCCTTGTTTCCCTTATTTCCTGTGGCGTGAGACAAGCAAGCAAGTTTGAGATTCCAGGAAAGTGTTGTAACTTGTAAACTTAGACACTAACCTGCCCATGATCAAGATACGATTAAATCCACAAAATTTGCAATACATAATCATCATAGACAAGCTATATTTCTCTGAGACATTCTCAAATGGGGGGCTGTAAATTGGGCCAGGCCGTCCCTCCCATTGATCGAATGAGTAAGTGCGGGCTGGCTATGTCAACCCAAGCGTGTTTAGTAATATGGGCTTGGACGGGCCTTAAATATACAAAAAAAAAAGTATGCAATTAAAAGTAAGTACGCTATAATTTTTCCAAGATTCAATCATTTGACAATAAAAATAAAGACCGTGGGCTATAAGTCCAAAGGTGTCACTATCCAACTACATAAAACCCAACAAAAAAAATTTGATACAAAAAACCCATTACAAACCAACTGTCCATATTACTCTGACTTATAATTCAGCCCAACTTCATTAACTGCTCACGCAACTTACTTACCTACGCACGCCCACCTTCATTACGCCCAAAATTGAAGGAAGTCATTATTTCCCTTTTAACTTCTATCTTCTACAACTTCCAAAATCAAACCGTTCACCGTTTCAAAATCATCACATAAAAACTCCTGAACCAACATCATCGTCATCATCATCCATATCAAAAATCATCACATTAATCTCCCTGAAACAAAAATCATCACTTAAATCATCATCAACAGTAGAATTTCAGTCGTCATCAACCTAAATTTCTGATTCTAAAACGATTGTTGATCATCAACAGTAGAATTGAGTCTACTACTTTTAACTCATAATAATCTACCTGAAGTTTCTATTCAAATCTGTCACAGTTTAAACCTAAGAAAAATCACTGAAGATCATTAAACATGGTGAAGAAACAAGACAAGAAGATGAAGAAAAAACTCAATAAACCAGTTAAGAAACAAGAATCTACAAAAGGTAAATCGAAGTTTATGGTTTCATCATATTCTGTGATTGTTTATGGTTGAAAATCAAAATGCATTTGGTTAATAAGGTTTCATCATATTATGCATGTTTATGGTTTTTAGTTTCGCGATTTTGGTTTCATCGATGTATTTGGTTAATAAGGTTTCATCTCTTTCGAAATTACAGGTTTCATAGTTAGGTTTCAGTTATTTTTTTCTGAAACTAGGTTTCACTGATTTTCATCTAGGTTTCATCTGTTTGTAGCAACGTTTAGGTTTCATCTTTTTAAACCTAATTTATTATGATGGAACCAAAAAAGGTTTCATCATATTCTGTGTATGGTTGTGGCCAACAGTGTTGGTGTTTTTTACTAAATGGGTATTGTGATGGAACCAAGAAAGGTTTCATTCTATTCTGTGTATGGTTGTGACCAACAGAGTTAGTGTTTTTTACTTAATGCATGTTTTGATGGAACCAAAAAAGGTTTCATCCTATTCTGTGTATGGTTGTGACCAACAGAGTTAGTGTTTTCTTACTTAATGCGTATTGTGATGGAACCAACAAAGGTTTCATCCTATTCTGTGTATGGTTGTGACCAACAGAGTTAGTGTTTTTTTAGTAAATGCATGTTTTGATGGAACCAAAAAAGGTTTCATCCTATTTTGTGTACGTTTGTGACCAACAATGTTGGTGTTTTTTAGTAAATGCATGTTTTGATGGAACCCAAAAAGGTTTCATCCTATTCTGTGTATGGTTGTGACCAACAGAGTTAGTGTTTTTTAGTAAATGTATGTTTTGATGGAACCCAAAAAGGTTTCATCCTATTCTGTGTATGGTTGTGACCAACAGTGTTAGTGTTTTTTTACTTAATGGTTGTTTTGATGGAACCAAATTTGGTTTCATCATATTCTGTGTATGGTTGGGACAAGTTATGTTTGTGCTTATGGTTTACACATTCTGTAACAAGAAAAAAATTACCAAAACCATATAGGTGCTCGTTGCAACATTTGTGTACAGAGGCACCAAAGATAAAAGCATTGATACAAACTAAAGAAAACACATGAAGGCACTTGTTGCTTGTCCATTCTGGCGTTTCTTCAAACCGTTCTTCGATGGTACCCTTCAAGAAGAAAAATTAAAGAAAAGGACAAGAGCTGTTCAGATGATCTTTTTTAATGAAATAATGACTAGGGATTAGGGTACAGAAAGTTTGTTCATGCTCATGCACCTAAATCGCAAGAGAGACTTTACTGATAACCTTTCAAAAATTTCTTCCAGGATCTCTTATACCTCTCCTTGTTTCCCTTATTTCCTATGGCGTGAGACAAGCAAGCAAGTTTGAGATTCCAGGAAAGTGTTGTAACTTGTAAACTTAGACACTAACCTGTCAATGATCAAGAAACGATTAAATCCACAAAATTTGCAATACATAATCATCATAGATAAGCTATATTTCTCCGAGACATTCTCAAATGTAGGGCTGTAAATTGGGCCGGGCCGTCCCTCCCATTGATCAAATGGGTAAGTGCGGGCTAGTTATGTCAACCCAAGCGTGTTTAGTAATATGGGCTTGGACGGGCCTTAAATATACAAAAAAAAAAAAAAAAAAAAAAAAGAAAGAGTATGTAATTAAAAGTAAGTACGCTATAATTTTTCCAAGATTTAATCATTTGACAATAAAAATACCCTACAATTTTTTTGTATGATTAGTAAGAGTAAAACCTTAGCCACAAGATTTGTGAAAGGGCATCACAAATTTTTCTGAAATTCGCGTATTTGAGCACCTCGGTAAAATTCATGATCGGAGCACACTCCTAACAAAAGAGAAACACTTATAACTATCTGATTTCCAAGTTTAAATTATGATTTTCATCTTTCCCAGTTTCGAAGTTTAAACTACAACTTCCAAGCTCTGTATTAATGTTCCTTGTTATTAGAAATGGAATTTGATTTTTGTTTCACTTTAGAAGTTCTACGTACATCTGATCTTTTGTTTGTTTCTGATCTAGAAGTTCTAAAAACATCTAATGCAACTCTATATATATGACTCGTACGCTTTTCAATACCTCAATCACGGTTGAATAAGCATTTTATTAAAATTTTCTAAATATTTTTGTTTTATATGTTACAAAAATGCGCAGTACAATTATATATTTATGAAATTACTCCCAGGTCCAACTCGCTCTTTTCATTTTTGAAAATTTAACGAATCTTGATTCCGATCTAGTTCCCATTCCCAACCCGCTCCTGGTGACTAAGATTAACTAGATCGAGACTGTCTTGTTGTATACTGATACTGAAACTTCACCTAACCTAAACCATTAAAGTTAAGAATCTTATAGGCAGCTGCAAAGATCCTTGTAATCTTCACAATTTAATAGCTGAGTGGTACACCATATAAAGACTCGCCCAACTTGCAATTTGCTCGAGTTGGATCTTCCAAGGGTGTCGCCGTTGGAACTTGTAAATGGGCATGCTGTTGGTACTCCAAAAGACCGAAATGTTGGTCTTCATTGCACAAACCAAGCCGAAAACTATTTCTTGAATTGTGCAAACACTAGGATCAGAAGTATATAAGGTTAGCTGACAACAAATATAAACCTAGGCGGAGCTTTAACTAGAATGCAATTTGCCTTTGAAGAATATGTTTTAAGAATTCCACAGCAACAGTCCAGGGACTGGAACGTCGTCAGCATAGAGGCACGAGACTAAAAAAACAAAAAAAAAAAAACAGTGTTGATATGACTTGAATCGGTATACTTAACCGGATTAGGACTGGGACTGTTTTAGGTTATCTAGTCGGATTAGGACTGGATCTGTCTTAGGTTACCTAGTTGGATTAGGATTCTGATTAGGATTTTGACCCTATATATACACACATAGGTGTGTATTATATATCTCAGTAGTAACAATGTAGTCTATCTGAGTAGATCTGATTCTGAGTAGAATCACTGCGAGATATGCAGTGATTCTACGATCTGATCTGAACTGATCACATATCTGTGATCTGCATTGAGTTTCTCCCTCTGATAATAAGATTCTGATTTCTCCGCCGTGGAGGTAGCTAACACGAGTTAGTGAACCACGTTAAATCCCTGTGTTCTTTATCTGTTTATCGTTCTCGTTAGATCCCTGTTATAACAGACAGTTATGGCGTTTAAGACTGATAATGTGGTGAAGGATCTGATAGAGCTGTTACTGGGAATTTGAGGACTGGCGGATCCCCTGCCAAAAGTAAATTTGGAGCAAGCAATCTACAAACACTAAAGTTAATAGCCCAAAAGAGATCCAAGACAAATGCTCAAGGATTAAGGAGCACAACGCTAAGGCAAGGTCGATATTTGGTATTTGGTTCATAGGAGACATGTTGATCAAAAAATGATGGTCAAGACAAACTTATAATAAAAACTTATGGCTAACAAACTTATAACTGATATTTTTTCTTCAACTAGAAATTCTCTAACCCAGAGAAGGCATTCAAAGCTAACAGAACATAAGAACTTGACTAATGACACATGCATTTTCTTGTAATTAGCTGTTATCATCACAACCAAAATCACTACAACATTTGGACAACAGACCATTACAATAAAAAGTCCTGAATAGGCATGGCAATCCATCTAATTAACTTAAATCCAGCAAAGTTTTCCTAATTACCAATTCGAATTAAAAAGAAAAGAATAACCCAATCAAACTCACAGCAACTAAAAATAATATTTACTCACAGTTTATTTGCTTAAAACTTTACCATATTTAAGATAATTATCATAGTATCTGGTGATGCTGTTACTGGGAATTTGAGGACTGCAGATCCCACTGGAAGTAAAAGTCTGGAGCAAGCAATCTACAAAGTTAACAGCCCCAAAGTGATCCAAGACAAATGCTCAAGGATCAAGGGGCACAAGCCGCACAACTCTAAGGCACGTTCGGTTTTTGGTACTTATTTGGTTAAGTCCCCAGTGTTCAGCACTAAAATGCATCAATGAGGAAGAGTCAGGTGGTGAAGGTAATGCCATACTGTCGACACTGGAACGTATACGAGGATTCCAGAAAACAATATGAATGTGCTTCCCTGTGTCACTAATCAAATTGGTTTAACTTCACTTTTTCGTCAAATTCATTCCGTAATTGAAATTAAAATGAGCTTACTTTTGTTCATTCATAATCAAATCAAATTGGGTTAACCTCACATCAAGGGCATCCACTTTTCAGTCAAATATATGTTAAGTTGAAAGCAGAAATTTTCTATCAAATTGAGTCTGCTCAAAATTAGTTACCAAACTAACGCAACTTTCACCATTGAACAGACTCAATTCATCAAATCAAAGTCTATGTAAAACTCAATTTCACTAAATTTAACTTCAACAGAATTAAAATCGAACAATCACACATACACACAAAACTTCAAAAATAGCAGAATTCGTGAATTTTGAATGATATAAAGAAGAAAGCATATTTCCCATCAAAATCAGAGTCTGTGGTAATAACCAACAAAATCAAAATCAAAATCAAACTAAGAAGAATAACAACAATCTATCTCACTTACTTTCTCTCATTAACTACCAATCATCTTCTTCTTCTTCTTCCCTCTTCTTTGGCTTCCTGTAATTCTCTTCAAAATGTTTAGCCATAAATATCCCAGTATTTGCAAGCTTTCTGACGTCTGGAACATTGTAATTCTGAGCAATATAAATCCCAAATCCAATACAAACTATGAACTGAAATCCACTCCTAACTATCCCCATTTTTGTTTCTGCAAGTTCTTGCTTGACTAAACTAGGGTTTTAACGGAAAAAACAAATTAGGGGTTTTCAAGCAAATGGTTTGCTGGACAGATCAAGCTATATTGAGGTTTCAAGATTCCAACCCCTCTCCCAAGCTTCTACTTGGTTTCGTTTATTTTTTTCTTTTTGTTTTTTTTGGATCGGGGAACAAAAAGGAAGATCAAATGGGAGATTTTCTTTTTGGTCTCGGCCGGTACATGGTCAGTCGGCCTTTTAATGTCTCAATTCCCCAAGTTGTAGACTCTAGTCAATAGACATTACTAGAACCAAAACACTGACATTTTCTATTTTGTTATTTTATTTTTATTTATTTATTTTATAAAAAGATAGGTAAAATCAAGTTTCTATGGACAGGGACGTACACAGTTTGGTTTGGTTATTGAGTCAACTAGAACCAGAATCGAAGACTCTCAGTTATCTTAATTTAAAAATAGGTTATAATAATTAATAAATTTGGTTCGATTCACTTTGGGACCAACTTACTTAAGTTTAGAACCGACCGGCTATGGTTAACCGATATTTCTATCAGTTCCATAAATCTGAAAAAACAATGTTACTAAAATAAGGATGTTCCCAAATAACCGACAATAGAAAACTTGTCAATCTGATTGTTTTTGCAATGTTAAACACATCATAAATTCCAACAAACATAAGATAAACCAAAAATATTTAATGTAAAAAAATGTTACCTCTGTTTATGGAAAAGAGATACTATCACTTTTCCAGAAAAGGAAGGAGTATCAGTTAGTTGAGTCAGATCTAACTAAACAACAAATATATTTTTGAGCCAGATTGTAGGGAGTCAGATTTATAAAAGAAAAATAAACTTTCCTGTGCATACGTTCATTATAGTTAATTTTAGAAATATAGATTTCTGATGACCAATATATCACCCCCAACTGAAGAGAGATGGAAAGAGTGTCAGAAGTAATGTCTACTCTACGGATGAAAGAGTGTCAGAAGTAGTGCCTACTTGACATAACAACATTCATGCTTTCAATTTAGCTACAATATTTACCTTGTTCCTATCATGGTAATGGTAAGAATATCCAAACGCAACCTACCTTAGGCCAAGTCTTATACACCCTTTAAAATGGGCTAGTTTGTCTAGTCATGCACCATTATGGGAAAAGCTCTAAGCGGCTAGTTCTTGGTCGAACGACAAGGATTTTGTCACCAGCGATAAACACTTAACCGTCGGCGACTAACCACTTGTTGCTCGACAAAGAGCAAGCCGCTAATGACTACTTTTATGCAACGACCGAATTCAGGCAATAACGGCCAAATTTCCTTCTTTTATACCTATACCCCAACAATTTCTTTCAACTCACACCATTCTTTACCTATTTCTAAAATCAATTCACAAATTTCTTAAACTATCTAACTATTAACTCACAGTCGATAGATTGTTCTGATGATGAAGCTAAAATTATTATGGATAGTCTTAAAACACAACAAAAAACTTATGTCCTGGTGTTGCAACAAATGGTACCTGAGTATGATGAAGACAGAGGACTTACCAACCTTATGATAGCAGCAGAATCATCGGGGCAAATACCAAGAACTCCTGAGCCAAAAGAAGTATTCACAAGAAGATATGCATATTGTTGGCGGGAAGAGTGGCACCTAAAGTTAATGCACGACTATTTCAATGTTGATTCCGTATTCTCTGATGAAGATTTCCAACGTCAATTCTGCATGCCCCGATACTTGACGGTAAAGATTATTGAAAAGCTTTGTCGATTATGCCCTGAATTTAATTATCAATTTGATGCATTGAATATTAAATGTCATATTCCTGAACAAAAGGTTACCTCAGACTAAAAATTTTAGGTTACGGTCGCGGAAGATTCTAACGATGAGTATGTTCGTATGGGAAAAACAACTTCATACAAGCGTTTTTCATTGTTTTGCGAAGTAATGATTAATCATTCTAGTCCGACGTATTTATGAAAACCAACATATGTAGATATTCTTAAAATATTAAAACAAAACCAGGATAAGGGCTTTCCAGGAACGCTAGGGAGTCTTGATTACATGCGTTGGGCGTGGAAATGATGTCCTATGTATTGGAAAGGCTAATATAAGGGTCATTACCCAAAACCAACTGTTATTATTGTCATAATGGCTAACAAATTGCTCTTGAGAAAGACGGTTTTTTCTCAACTCCCTATCCGTGACCTTCCGGTCAACAGATCTCTGTTTTTCAGTTGTCCGTTGATGAGTCATAAACTCGGTCGTGTTAAAATTTTCAGACCCTCCTCCCTCTTAGGCTAATTTTCTAGCTTATTTTGATGCTGCTCTTTCTAAACCTTTTTGTTTCTCGGTATTAGCTGCATTAAGATCAAAATTAGGGAGTGGTGGTGGGTTAGTCGGTGAAGAAAATGGTGAACCAGGACTTGAAGTTGGTGTCGAGGAACCACCAACGTTGTATGGTGACCTGATAGGAACTTGCTGCATATTTGCTAAAATTGCATAATTAAATTTTGGCAAATCTTTTACGATATCATAACAAGATTCGAGTTCAAATGAGGAACCGTTTTTTAGGTGTCATCCCCCCTGACAGCTTTTTTTCCATAATCGTTGGTGATTCACCACTCAGTGATGGATTACGAGCACATTGTTGGACATGAGCAACATAAAGGTTCAATTTTTTACTTATTTTAGTGAAGCGAGTACACAAAGAGTCTGGATCACGTGAATTGACATTCATGATTTCCACTTTAAACCCCAAAAATTTATAACCCCACAAGGTGGTGCCTATTTAGGAACAACATTGATGTTATCTTGTATGAAACAAACATAATTTCTGCAAATGCTTTCATCTTCGACAATTGTATAACTTGTACGACGAACATTTTAGCAGGAAAAAACATTTTGCAGAAGAAAATTGAGAAAATTTTATTTTAGATTAAAATGAGGAGAGTTTTGATTTAGATTAATACAAATGTGTGTGAGAGATTGAGGTGTAGAGAAGATGTGAGTTGAATTGAGTTTGAGATTAAGTATTTATAGAAGTTCCATCCAGGACCATTGGATAAAATAAGCAATAAACGACATAGTCCTAATCGAACGATAAAGACTTTGTCGCTCGATTAGGATTATGCCGCACAGTGCATCTCCTCAAATCAAAGTATTTGAGAGATCATTTTGATCATTAACTACCTCCATAATGGCTGTTTTTTACCAAATTTTAACATTTGTTACCTCCATAGGACTTGGCCTTAGAGGCGCGATGGAACATGTATGAGTTGTATGACCATGTATTTGAGGTCTCTTTAGCTCCATTTGTATATATTAAAAACAAATGCACAAATGCAAAATCACTGGCAAAAAATCGATTTCCACTTAGCACCGTTAGTTTGACTCTGGAGTGATGCCAAGGGGTTTACCGTTTATGTCTAAAGGCTTTTGGGACTTGGGAGGGATTGAAAGGAAAGGAAAGGGCCATCTTTAAAATTATGTACGGTGCCTGAAACAAATGAAGAGTAGGTACTAGTAATAATTTTTACTTGCATCTTTTTCTTTCTTTGTTGTCGTTACAAGGTCTTTGATGAATGTTGATAAGAAAAATCAGAAAATCAGACTACTAATTCAAGCTAACAAAAACTTCAAAGCATCCTGATGATGACGACGATAGCGTGTTGTACCATGAAGAAATCAGTTGAGCAATTAATCAGAATGAAGAAGAGAAATAAAGAGGTAGTATTAAGCCTAGAAGAAGAAGAACAGAGAGACAGAAAATCGTGGGGTATTTCGTTTCATTTCTTCTGTAACTTTCCAAGAGAAAACCCTAGATATTTACAGAGAAAAAACACTCAAGTTTTCATCGGAAGAAGAAGATGGCATCTCGTTTCTTCAGTATTATTCATAATGCAATCATTGAAAGTGGGGAACTAGTAAGATTTCTGTTACCTTCTCTGATTATTACTATTATTGTGCATTCTATTGTCAATTAAAAAAAATAAAAAATCTGTTCTTGTTTTCAATGCTGTATGATATCAAATAGATTTCAGTTCTTTAACTTTAAAATGGTTCAGGTTGATGATATTACACCATATATGTATGCTATAACCATAACCCAAAGCTATCGGGTTGGGGTTAGATTCATATTTTAGAGATTTTATTGTGGATTCTTGTGGATTGAATTAGGAATCGTGTAAATATTTACTGGATTAGTTCAGGGCACAAGAAAACATCTACTAGAACCTTAGAGAAGATAGAACTAACGGCATGTTGTTGGCTAGAATAACACATTACAGAGGAGTGAGTGTCTGAAACCCAAGACTCATTCTACTTAAGCTTAGTGCAATAGTAATCTACTACAGACAGTTGAGGGTCTATCTATGGATCTTCAATTACTGCGACATAGATCAAGGGTGACACAGCCTTAGATTGTTAGATTCGTAATCGTTCAACACTAGTTTTCTATACGATAAGCAAACAGAAATTGAACTTCTCTGAAGTGTTTAGTTTTGTTGTAAGTAGTAACCATATGAAAGTTCATTCTTTTCATCTCTTTACTATTTTTTTTTTCTTTCCACAATTTTGTCACCTTTTAACTAAACTATTTCTACATTAATACAGGCTCTTCCAAAGAAATTTGTTTGGAAGTTCGGGAAGGAATTGTCTGATGTTGCAGTTATCACTATTCCAAATGGTGAGGTGTGGCATGTACAGTTAAGGGAGGCTAAAGGTGAAATCTTCTTTGGGAAAGGATGGAAAGATTTCATGGATTATTTTCCTCTTCATCCTGGCCATTTTCTGACTTTTCAATATAATGGGAATTCAGATTTTGATGTTTTTGTATGTGATCTGAGTGCATGTGAGATACACTACCCTCCCCATACAAGCAATGTCGAGATACCCAATCATACAAGTGTATCTCCAGTATCTGCTACAGAAGAAACTCCAGCATCTGCAACAGAAGAAAAAGACTGTATAGAGAACTTGGAGATTCTTTGTCCATGCCCAATTAGCAGCATACCCTTACCAGCTAGCAGTGTACCCTTGCCAGCGAAAAAACAAAGAAAAAACAGAGCTGGAAGAAAAACTAATGCTTGCGGGTCTCAGTCTGGGAATCCTACCTTCAAGATCGTCATGCAACCGGCTTATGTGCGTGAAGGGAGGACTGTGGTGGTATGATTTTTTAACCCAAGATTCTCTTACTCATGCTTTATTGCAGACACTTGTACAACCTACATTTGTGTAATTTTATGATGCACATCATCTTATTTGTGTGCAGCATGTACCTGTTGGGTTTAATGTTTTTAGAGAAGTTGATCGTGACATCGTCACTCTTGGAGATTCCGAAGGGAGAACATGGGATGTTGGCATTTCAACTTATCGTGAAAAGCAAACTAAATTGATGACCGGCTGGTCTGATTTTGTCATGGACAATCGTTTGGAAGTTGGCGATGTTTGCACTTTTGAGCTGATTGACAGGGATAATCTCAAGATGGATGTTACCATTATGCGAGCTCAGGATGTGGTTTGATTTACTGTTAGTAACCACTAAACCATCGTACTTATCTTGCTGGATCTGCTTATTGACAATATTATATTTATTTAGTATGCAGAAAAACTTTTTAAGGTTACTTTGTAGTTTATGTGATGTTTTATAGACTACGACAGATATATTATGAATGTCTGAAAGTTTAGAGTCTATCTCTCTCTCGTTATACTTATATATATATATATGTTTATGGATGGGTAAAATCAAGAAGTTCATGTTGATTTGTTCTAGTTGTTATGGTGATCTTGCCACATGAAAAATTCCTTGTTGATGGAAGACATTTGAAGGTAAAGAAGTAAGGGTTCTATATGTAGAAGTAACCTTAGTATCTTACTGTGCAAAATGCAGTTAGCTTTTAGAAAGAAAGTTAAAGCAGCAGCCGCAGATACTCATATTCACAGCAGTACTACTAGTCGACCCACATCACCAGGTCCTAGTCCCGGTTTGGGTCACTGCATCAATCACTAGCTAGTCACTATATTATAGTATTTCCATACTATTGAATTTATATCTACATTCAGTCTTTGTATACTCAGACCTTGATCTCAGGGTTCATTTTCACATTACAAAATTAAGCAAATAACATCGCCTCGAGTCCAGTACATGCTACATGTGTATATGAACTATGCTAGCATTTGTCTTTCAAAATGGGTGCCTGATACAAAATAGAGGTAGAAACAAAGAGCTATTAAGCCTTAATAGCAAAGACAGAAATTTGGGTCCATTTTTGGTTAATCAATTAGATGTCAACATTGTTTGTATTGCAAGGGCATTTTATCTCACATATGGTACCATGTTTCTGTATGTGATAATGATTGCTTCTGAGATAAAATACCCTCGCCCTATAAAAATTGTTGAGACACCCCTCCATGAATTTATGAGTACACATCTTCCTATGTATGTGCAGCATCTAGCTGTTGCCTTTAAGTTCTGCAGAGAAACAAATCATGGGATTGTTAGTCTTAGAGAGTTAGGCCTGGAACCAGATTTATGTTGTTAGAGAAATATGGTTAGTGACTGCATTTGAGGTAGGAGCTGTCGTTTTTGAGGAATAAGATGTGTTTTGAGGAAGTTAGCCATGTCGTAAGAAGCTTTCGGCAAAGAGAAAGGCAGTTAACTCCTGACGGTGGTTATAGGATGAAGGGGTATAAGTAAAATCGTTTTCATGATGTGCAGGTTTTGATTTTTTCTGACATTTGCTGCAAAAGAGTGTATAGTGGTCTGATTGTTGAGTGTGAATTCGCTTTAGCTAAAGAAGGTTATCCGGGTTTGTTGTGATGGAGCCAGCAAGGGGGAATCCAGGTCCTGCAGGCTCTGGTTTATTGGTAGAAATGCCGGTGTAGGAATTGGTGATAATGGGATAGCTACGCATTTTATAGCAGAGGTGTTGGCAATTTATGGTTGCTTTAGAATGGTGTAATGAAAAATCATTTACATTAATGGTGGTGAATTTTGACTCCAAAGCGGCTATAATGGGTCCAATTCTTGAACATAGCGTGAGCAATTCTTTTTCCTTTTTATCACTACCTCTCTTAACATGTTTTGCAATGGGAGAGTGGTAATATGCGTAGATTAGAGCAAGCACCATAAAGAGAAGGTTATGCTACAATTAACCCTAAAATGTGACAAAGCTTAGGGTATAAAACGGGGTTGCAGTCGATCTTAGCTACATTTGGTCTGATATTGAGAATCCGACTGATATTTTTTTAATTATTTTTATCCCAAAAAATGATGAACGAAAAAAAAAATAAACTAGATTTGGCCAAGTATTGAGTATCCACCCAGTCTTAACTGGTCGGATACTCAGTCTTGGCGAGCATACAATAACTATTTTAAACTCATATTTCTTTTAATTATTTTAAATTTAAACCATTTATGAGTGATATTTGGATATATTATAGTGTATCATCGTTGTAATTTTATTATTTTTGTTTAATTTTAAAAATTTGACTAAAATTTGAAATAATTAGAAAAAATGTGAGTTTGAATTGAAATAGTCACTGTAAAGGTGTGTAACGCTTCGTGTTATTTTAATTTCTTAATCTTCTAATTTTTTCAAATGTAAACCAAATTTATTTCAATTTAAACCAAAATCTTCTAATTGTATTATAAACTTACTTTAATTTTTTCAATCTTAATTATAATTTTTTGGATGACCAATGAATTAGAAAAAATTAAAAAACGTTATGAAATATCAAATTTTAATTAATTTTTTTAATTTTTTATTCTTCTAATTCTTTCAAATGTAAACCAAATTTATTTCAAGTTAAACCAAAATCTTCTAATTGTATTATAAACTTTTGATGTATTCAATCTTAATTATAATTTTTTGGATGACCAATGAATTAGAAAAAATTAAAAAACGTTATGAAATATCAAATTTCAATTAATTATTTTAATTTCTTCAAATCTAACCATTGAAACCAAAATCTTCCAATTACACTATAAAACTACTGTAATTTTCTCAACTACAATTCGTGTAGATGATCAATAAATTAGAAAAATTAAAACATCTGATCTATATTTCTTTAAATCCTCTTTAAACTACCAAACTTATTAAAATTTGCTAAAGAAAATCGTTCTTCGGATGAAAACCTTTTCGGTCGGACCCCACCATAAAAGCTGTCATCTAGTTTTAGTTGCATACCAGCATTGTCGAGGGCAACCGGCACAGATGAGCCTGCTAGCCTAAACCATAATATTATTAAATTATAATTATAATAATCAGAAAACTAAAATTTCCTTAAATTGAGATGATATTCTGAAGATTCTAATTAATATCTTGCTAATCTTTAGATGGTATAATTTTTAGAAATCGAAAGCCGTATATGTAGATGTATTGTATTATCTTAAAACAGAATTAAAATTACTTTTCTTAACGCTGCCTTTCTTAATTGATTTCTTGCTTTGGTCCAAATTTAACGAAAACCTCCATTATTATTGCCAAGGTATAATGGACTTCTCTTTTCTTTTTCAGAATAATTTGTTCTTTAATACAGTACTTATTTATGCTGAGATTATTGATAGTTAATTAGTTTGTTTACCTTTAAATGTTAATCTTGCCTTCATTAAATCTTGTGTTAAAACAATAATCAAAGTTATTCTTGTCCTAAATTTTTATGGAACATATGAAAGTAGTACTACAGTAAAACCTTAATTTTTCAGTAGTGGGCTTGTTCTTGTTTGTTCATGACTAAAATAGAAGGTCTGCTCTCCGTTATAAAAAAAGTGATACTTTTAAATGAAAAACTGAAAATATCATTTATTTTTTTGGGACGGAGTAGTATCTTTTGTTTCAATGCAAGAGATTATCATTCTAAGTAATTAAACTTTACAATTTTGATGATTTGTAGTGTTGGTTCAGGATGGGGCGTGCAAAGCTGAAGCCAGAACTCATTCCCAATGAAAGAAAAAGGATAAAAACTTATCAAAATAGAAAGGAAGGGTTGATAAAGATGCTTGATGAATTCACTATACTTTGCGATGTTGAAGCCTGCATGATTGCCTATGGGCCTAGGCAAGTTGAACGCCCGGTTGAAGTGGAGACATGGCCGAATGACATTAATCAAGTTCATAACATCATCGGACGGTATCGACAAGTACCCGAGGAAGGTAAACTAAAACGACGCCATGATCTTTATGATTTCTTCCAAAAAGGCAAGAAGAAAACCGAAGTTGAACTCGACAAATTACGCAAAAAACACGACGAATTTCAGTACTTTGATCATGATCAGTTCAAAGGATTAGATGTTGTTCAACTTCAACAACTTTTACAAAGACTGGGATCCAAGGTGGAAAGTTTGGATGAGAAAATCAAACAGAAGACAAATCAGGATATGAAAAAAATGACGACTGAGTATTCCAATGCAGCACCTTATTATTCCATGCCAAACACTACTGCTTTCGGTGGGACTATGTTGAGGAATGATCTTCTATGTAATCAACAGCTTGGTCATGTTGCATTATCATCATCGTCACTAGATGGTGCTTTGTATAGACAATTATTCGGTGGTCAAGGTGTATCATTAGATCATCAGAGTCAATATATGAAAAAGAGAAATGATTATCACCCCTGTGATAATAATCCTTTCATGTTCAACAGTGCACATACATTTGGAAATGTCATTTGCAATCCCACAATGTACTCAATGGGAAATATTGAGTTTGGATATCCTAGATCATCTACATTCAGTATGATGCCGACGCCCACGGTGATGCGGATACCTTGGTCAGATTTGATGCCTTTAGCTGGGTATTCATCTCAGGTGCATTACCATGATCAACCATCAGCTATGCAGCAGGGATCTTCATCATCTCAGGAGCATCAACAATTTTTCACCATGAACTCATTTCCCATGTCTTCAGGATCAGCTCTACATCAGATGAATTACCAGTCTGAAGAAAATAATTGGTGATTCTTTGTCAGTATTAGCACTGTGCACATTAAGTATTATCTATAAGCTGGGCTGGGTTTTTTCTTTCTTGAATGAAATTCCATTTTCAAAAATAAATAAATTATTATCTGTAATTTTGATCCCTGAGCTTTTGCCAAGGGAGAAAATTTACTCCAATATTATCTGAATGGTATAAGATTAATCAAGTTAGCCTTGTCTTAAATTTGCACCTGATCCAGCCAAACTTTTTTAAATTCAATGGTAATGTACTTTTAGCCCAAATTGTTAAGATGATAAAGATGTTTCTTTGAGAAATTATACGATAAGAAGAGAGTGTACTTTCACGTATGCAAGCGCTAATTTTAATGAGAAATAAACATGTTAAAAATTAAAAATTCAATACTCTTATTTATATTTTTAGTGTAGATAATTTTAAAAGCTTTCCGAATATATAAAGTTTTTTAAAATACGATATATATATATACTTTGTTGAAAACAAGAATAATGAAAGGGAATGACTTCTATTTTATTGGAATCAATAGAGACTATTTATAGTCTTTTACATCAACTGAAAGAGAAAACAAATGCGATAATAAAAAAAACTGATACGGTTATTCAAACTAAGAGAACGGGATACTAGCTCTCCCTCTAGAATAGGACTCTAACAACGGATAGAAGACTGAATCAAAACAACTTATCCAACATTCCCTCCCTTAAGCTAAAACGTCTGTGTTTAGCTTACTTCGATCATTCCAAGCATTGCGCGAAGTTTTTCAAACTGCTCCAGCTTCAAAGGTTTAGTCATGATGTCTGCAATTTGATCGTGTGAATTGCAATAGTTCAACTCAATAGCTCCCTCATTCACTAAGTCTCTTAGAAAATGGAACTTAACATCAATGTGCTTGCTTCTTCCATGAAAAACTGGATTCTTAGACAACTGTATAGCAGAGCTGTTGTCGCACATAATCATAGTGTATGATTTGTCTTCAAATCCTAAAGTTTCCAACACTCTTCTAAGCCAAACATTTTGACAATCACAACAGCTGCCATATATTCTGCTTCTGTGGTGGAGAGTGCAACCACAGATTGCTTCTTTGAGGACCAAGACACGGCTCCACATCCCATCATAAACACAAATCCAGAACTGCTTCGTCGGTCATTCAAATCACCAGCATAGTCACTATCAGTGAAGGCCAAAAGTTGCAAAGCCTTCTCTTGTTTCTTGTAGAGAATTCCAAAATCAGTTGTTCCTTTTAGATATCTCAAAATCCTCTTAGCCGCAAGCCAATGTGACATGGTAGGATTGGACATGAACTTGCTTATCAAACTCACACTAAACATCAAATCAGGCCTAGTTACAGTTAAGAACATGAGACTTCCAACTACCTGTTTGAATAGTGTTTCATCAATTTTATCTCCTCCCTCATCCTTGAGCAGTTTTGTGCCTGGTACGATTGGATTCTTCACAGCATTAACATCCTCCATGTTGAATCTGGCCAGTACATCCCGTGCATATCTTCTCTGACAGATGAAGATGCCATCCACACCTTGGTTAACTTCTACTCCGAGAAAATATGCCATCTTGCCCAAGTCTGACATATCAAATTCTTGTATCATTGAGGTCTTGAATTCCTCTAACATGCTTTCATCATTCCCAGTAAATATCAGATCATCTACATAAAGGATTACCAGTAAGATACTCCCTTTTTTCGTCTTTGTAAACAATGTGTGCTCACTGGGACATTTCTCGAACCCTTCGCGTGTGAAATATGCCTCAATCTTGCTGTACCAAGCTCGCGGTGCCTGCTTGAGACCGTATAGTGCCTTCTTCAGCCTGTACACCTTCTCTTCTTCTCCTTTCTTTGTGAACCCAAGAGGTTGCTCCACAAATACTTCTTCATTTAGTTCTCCGTGAAGAAAAGCACTCTTCACATCAAGCTGAAAGACATTCCAGCTAGATTGAGCTGCCATTGCAAGTATCATACGAATGGTATCGAATCTTGCCACCGGAGCAAACACTTCTGTGTAATCAATCCCATATCGTTGAGCGTATCCTTTTGCAACCAGCCTAGCTTTGAGCTTTTCAACATCTCCGTCTTTTTTGAGTTTTGTTTTGAACACCCACTTAACTCCTATGGGTTTAACACCACTAGGGAGTGCAGTGAGTTCCCAGGTGTGATTTTTCTCTATGGCTTCAATTTCAGCAGCCATTGCTTCCCTCCACTTCTTGTTGTTGATTGCTTCCTCGAATGAGACTGGGTCAGTTTCAGTTACTATCATTGCGTTTAGTCCCCTCCCTAGCTCATAGTCAGCCATCCAGCTTGGTTTTTTTCTTTCTCATACACTTCTTCCTCCCATCGCAGCTCCATGTGTGTCGGAGTCCGGTTCATGTTGAGATGGCTCTTCCTGTGTATTTGAGCTGCTTCCCGAATTTGGTGAGAGTGGTGCAACAGGTTCATCAATTGCTTCTTCCCTCTGGATACTTTCTTCTTCACTATGATCGTCATCTTCACATTCCAGTGTATCTTGTTTAGTTTCTTCTTCAGTTCCTCCCCAGTTCCAACATTCTTCTTCTTCAAACACAAACATCCTTGCTGACAACTATTTTTTTTGATATTGGATCATATAATCTCCATGCCTTCGACTCATCACTGACTCCTAAGAAAACACACCTTCTACTTTTGTCATCTAATTTGCTTCTTCTTTGATCTGGTACGTGAGCATGGGCTATGCATCCGAAGACCCGAAAATACTCCACCACTGGCTTCTCACCACTCCATGCTTCTTCTGGAGTTTTGTCTTCAATTGCTGCTGTAGGGCATCGATTTTGAATGTGCACACACCATCTTGCGGCTTCATCCCAGAAAACTTTGGGAACCTTTTTCTCACTTAGCATCGAACGAATTGCATTCAGCATTGTTTTATTTTTCCTCTCGGCAACACCATTTTGCTGAGGAGTGAAAGTTGATGTCAGTTGTCTAATGATGCCTTGTGACTGACAGAATTCTTTAAATTCATTAGAGAAAAATTCACCACCCCTATCTGTTCTTAGGCAAATTATGTAGTCACCTGTTTTCTTCTCAACACAAGCTTTAAAACTCTTGAATGTAGCGAAAGTTTCGGATTTTTCATGTAAGAAATACACCCAGGTTTTGCGTGTCAAATCATCAATAAAGCTTAGAATGTACCTCTTTTCGTTGTTTGAGGAAGGCTTGATGGGGCCGCATAAGTCTGAGTGTACAAGTTGAAGCCGCTTTGATGCTCTCCATATACTCTTCTTTGGTATGTGCATTCTTTGTTGTTTGCTGGTTAAGCACACAGTGCATACTTTCTCAGGAAGCTTCAGAGAGGGTATACCAATCACCATCTTATTGTGAGAAAGTGTTCTCAAACCTTTGTAATTTAGATGCCCAAGACGACAATGCCACAAGTGAGCTTCTTTTTCTGATGTTGTTTCAGCTTGAAGACATAGTGAGGCTCCTGGAGAGATTGAGGAAGAAATACAAAACATTCTGTTACTGCTCATATTAGTTTGCATAATTACACCTCTCTTAGGATGGTATACTTTACAGACTCCTTGCTGAATTAAGATGGATAACCCCTTTTCTTGGAGTTGTCCTATGCTTAACAGATTGTTTTTAAGCTCAGGGACATAATAAACATCGGATATCACCTGAGTTATGCCATTCAGCTGCATCCTTACGCTCCCTTTTGCTACCACTGCCATTTTCATGTCATTTCCAAGCTTCACCGATCGGCTGAAGTTCTCTTCCAGATTTGAGAACCACTCTTTGTTCCCAGTCATGTGATTGCTGCAGCCCGAAATCAAGAAACCACACCTCTTCTTCATTTGATTTAAGAGGTTCTGTGTAAGACATTAATAGGAGTTCATCATCTTCCTCTACCCCAGCATAGTTATCTTTCTCTTCCCATTCATGACATTCATATTGAAAATGTCCCAACTTGCGACAGTTGAAACATTCAATGATGGCTTTGTTTGGGAGCTGTCTTCCTCTCCCTCTGCTTCGTTCTCTTCTAAACGTACCGCGACCTCTTCCTCTGCCAAATCTATCTTCTTGAGCTACCTTCAGTACATGTTCCTCCTCTTGTTGTCCCTGCATTCTTTGTTCATGAATCAACAAGCTTCCATGTAGCTCATCAATGCTTAGAGTACTCAGATTATTTGACTCTTCTATTGAACACACAATATAGTTATACTTGGGAGTCAATGATCTGAGTATCTTGCTCATAACGATGCTTTGCTCCATTTGTTCATCATTGGATTTCATTTTATTTACCACAGCTAATGTTCTCCCTAAGAAGATGTCTACATTTTCTCCTTCTTTCATAGAGAGCAGTTCAAACTCTCTTCTCAACGCTTGAAGTTGTGCCCTTTTCACCTTTGTAGACCCTTGATACTTTTGTTTCATTGAACACCAAATTGCTTTAGATGTTCCCTTGTCAAGGATTGTTTCAAGGATTTCTCTTCCAATCGCCTGAAACAAATAGTATTTGGCCTTCATATCTTTGAGTTTAGCCTCCTCTACTGTCTTTGTCTGAGCTTCACTTCCTGATGAAACCCCAATTGCTGGAGCAGGGATTCCTTCCTCCAACACACTCCATAACTCCTTACTCCTCAGAAAGTTCTCCATTGTCATGGACGACCAATCATAATGACCATCAAAGGATGGGATTGATGCTTTCAGGAACTTCTCTGACATCCTGGATCTCTTTACTTGCACTCACACTTGTAGTCACTCAATCAGAATTCTTGTGTATCGCTCTGATACCAATTGTTGAAAACAAGAATAATGAAAGGGAATGACTTCTATTTTATTGGAATCAATAGAGACTATTTATAGTCTTTTACATCAACTGAAAGAGAAAACAAATGCGATAATAAAAAAAACTGGTACGGTTATTCAAACTAAGAGAACGGGATACTAGCTCTCCCTCTAGACTAGGACTCTAACATCGGATAGAAGACTGAATCAAAACAACTTATCCAACATACTTCGAAATATATGACCTTTTAAAGTTTTTGTCTTGATTATTATAAAAATGATATTTTTATAGATATGGGAAAATTAATCCAACAGTTGATTTTAAGAAAATCTAACAAATATAATCAATAGTTACACGAAAAATTAGTTTTCTATCCAATTGTCAAATTTTATTCTTAAAAATCTAGTTAATAAAAATTATTTAGTGAAGTGTTCCAAGTTTTTTCTTTTTGATTTCTTCCAAAAAGAAAAAGGCAAGAAGAAAGTCGAAACTGAACTCGACAAGTTAAGCAAAAAGCACGACAAATTTCAGTACTTTGATCATGATAAGTTCCAAGTTTTTTTTTTTTTTTTGAACTTTGAGAACATGCTAAGAATTTGTGTGATACTAAGGCTAATAGACCTCATAAAATATTTCGAACCGGTCCTAATTATCGAGTCTAATGCGATTTTTATTCTCCTCATTTTATTTTGCTCTCCCTTTGATAAATATCCGATAGATAGACCACCACTCAAAAGTCTGGATTTTGGAGCAATAAATTAGGAATACAAGCTATAGCATTTTCGAGTGAAAAGTGAGAATTGATCCTAGACAATGGTTAGTTTTTTTTTATTGCGAGTTTGGATGCAGAATTTTAAAGGTAAGATTTATGAGTTAAAGGGATTTTGTGGAATTATGTTTCCCTTGGTATGTTTGGTTGCCCAAATTTCCTGGAATAACGCTTTCTGTGGAAATAATTTTTCCAGCAAATCCTCTGTATGGAGGCCAACCCTTTCCCCTAAGATTTGTTGGGAAACTTATCAAGGGATTTATGAACCCACTTTTTTTAATCCTAAAATTTTCTATATATACAATTTTGGAATTTTAAGGGCCAAATAGTACATGGACTTTAAAGCAAGGGAATTCTATGAATTCTATGTATTTTAAGTGAGTTACCAAACAACGAGAGATTTGTATGAATCCCGAGATTTATAATCCCATGGGATTAAATTCCTCGAATTGTGAATTCTATTAACAAACCCACCATTATTGTTTTAGGTAAAAAAAAAAGCAGGGGGTAGCGGTGATAATTATTGGTGGTGGAGGTAATAGTGGTGGCATATATCCGTAAAATAATGAGAGTTTTAAATCCACGATTTTAAGGACTATCTCAAAATGATTTGGGACTACTAATTCTCATCCAGGAATAGGAAATAAGGGGTGTTTAAAAATGATAAAAGTGTCAAGTTATCCTCATTAATTGAAATTATGTTTTTATCCTTATAATCAAAAAATTTAAACAAATTCTTATTTCATTCATGAAGAATAACATCCACAATCGACAGGTAAACCACTTAAATGCATACCGATTCTAATCGATGTTCTTCATTCACGAAAAACATCAAAAACAATCGGCAGGTAAGCCATTTAATACCTGCCGATTCTGGCTCATGTTCTTCATTTATGAAGAACAACATCACAATCAGTAATAACTTGGAGGAAAATCCTGCCGACTGTAGTTGGTGATCTTTATTTATGAAAAACATGTTTCATGATTGGAAGATATATCATAATTACTTATCGATTCTGCAATTGAATTTGAAAAATGACCAACACGCATCGATAGGCATGTATATTAAATCTTTACTGTGTAAATTAATTTTAAAACCTCTTGCTAATATATAGTTATAAACGACAAGCATGTACATTAAAGTCTACCGATTACTACTGAGTAATTTTAATTTTTGAATTACTTCTTAACGTTGTTATAAATGTTGTTATAGTCGGCAGGCAACTCAAAATTTAGCTTATAGATTATTAGATTTTTTTAAAAAAAATCATAATTTTATTTGAAATAAAATAGTAAAATAATCTAATCAATACGATAAATAAAAAGATTATTTTTGAAAAATTAATAAATAAATAAAATAATAATAATTAAACTAATCTACAACTAATACAATTACTTAGTACTAATTAATTATAAAAAATTAATCATTAACAAAAATAGGTGATAAGGAATTTTTAAAATTACTTAAAAATAACTTATTTTATTTTATATGATAGTCCCAAAAAAAAAATGGTCTCCCTTAAATTGTCAGGTTTTAAATGATTAAATCTTGGATGATTAGGCAACTTTAATTTCAGATAAAAAGATAATATCAGAAGCATAATTGGTAATTATATGTTATAACAGTGGAATTACCAACCCCCGACAGTTCCAGGCTAAGATATGCATAATTATATGGACCGCAAATGATGAAATTAGACAAAGAAAGAGAACAGAAAACCAAGAACATGCAAACAAACGTAAAAAATATGCAAATTGGAGAATAAAAACCGTGAAGAGGTAAAACAAATAGATAAAGTACCAGATCACTCTTCCTTCTTGAGCAAGAAGCCATGTCCATTAGCCTGTGAATCATTATTGTTGTTGGCTCTTATTTGCATCATCTGGAAGTGATAGCTATTAGGATCTTGATATTTAGCAACCGAGGAGTCTGCACCAGTAGAAAAAGAACTATTTTCTCCGGTATGACGATTTCTTTTAAAAAATTTAGCATGTCGATTTTGAGATTCTGATTAGATATGGAAATTTCATATATGTTAGCAAAGAAATAATCTCTAACATAAAAATCTAATTAATGAGATTTTGTTGGAGTTTTTAGTCAAAAATTATTATATGAGTGAAAAAATGATTTTCGGAATTTAAACTTCAAGAGGTGTGTTTTGGGTCATGCCTCTTCACCATAAGACACTTAGTGAATAGGTGTTATGGAGACTCACCATTGGACATGGTGAGTCACCTATGAGTGAAGAGACACCGGAGTCACCATTGACTATATATAAACTCATCCCTTACATTTGTTTTGAGATAATTAGAAAGAGTTTTTCACAATGGTTTTAGAAAAACAAAAGTGTCTAAAGTCGAGTCATATTTAAGAGCACAGTAATTATCAACATTCGATGGTCGAGTAGTATTATAGTGCTACTTACTACAAGACATGATCTTTGTATCTTGGAAGACGACATCCGTAAAACCGTGAGCACCACATGTGGGGATGAATTGTCTTTAAGGAAGAGTGATCCTCGCCTCGATCAACCAATTCGATAAGTATTCCTAACCTTCTTCTTTGTTAGTATTTTATTTGTTGCATGATTATGATTTCCGAAAAACCGAAACGCATATTTTCCAACAGATTTTTAATTTTTGTTATTCAAGTGTTGGTTAGCTATTCAATCTTTCACGGTGAAAAACCTTTTTTTTCATTAAGTATTTATTTTTCATTGTGAAGGAATCACATCCTAAACCGTGGGATCTCTAGCAAAAGGATCATATTAATGGTGCAAGATAGCTCGATGAAATTACAAGTCATGCGAAAAAATACTTCAAATATATATAGTCATGTTTCTGATATTGGCTTTTTGTTGATTAAGCAAAAGGGTAGCATGTATGATAAACATGGTTAAGGCATCCTAATATTATTACATTATAAGTTTTTTTGTTTGGATTTTTTTGTTTTTATACTTTTTTTTAAGGAATAATCTTGATTTCATTAATATAATAAGAATGAATACATCTTGTTCAAGTACATCAAAAATGAAAATAATGATAAAATACATATATCTTGTTTCATAGATGAAATAGACATCTGAAATATGGCATATGAAATAATATTCTTCCATCCGAATTCTTCTTTTTCATTAAGATTAATATGTCCCAGGGGGAGTAATTTGCACAGTCCATCATTTTTAGCCATTGATCTTCATATAAATATAGAGATAAATCGTCATCGATGATATTGTTTATATGAATGATCCATTCAATAGAAACGCCATAACCGCTGACAGAAACATCTAATTGGCTTACAGAAGCCATTAGAGATGAAATCAATAGAAGATAAACTAAAAACATTATTTACAAACCCTAAAATCGCTTAATAACGATAGTTTTATTCAATACTAAGAAATAATAATATTTATAACCAAATCTGTCAATAGATCTGACGATTTCAGACCAAATCTGACATATTTGGATTAAAATATAAGAGATTTCAGAAGAAAGTGAATTTTAGAGAAAAAATTGATATTTTTTAAAAAAGAGGAGAGAAAGTTTTGTTTATTTTTTTGTTTTTATACTGGACAACATTAGAACTGACACAAAAACGAGCAGGTTAAGGTTTTTTTGATCCACTTGGACGCCATATCATGTTAGATGCATTTGGGTGCACGAAAATGGTATCCACGAATAATTTTCGAAAAAAAAAATTTCTTATATAACACCAAAAGGCGGTTTTAAAATTAGAGAGCTCTAGAAAAGAAAGCCTTTTTTCAGCTTGGATGCGTTACCATGACGCATACAGAAGCCTATAAAAGGAGGGCATTCCATCTTATCTCCTATCATGCGATTGATTTTTCAGGTCTCTCGCTTATTGGCAAACATAGATTTAAGAATGAATATGGCAGATGGAAGAGGAAAGAAAATTCAAAATCAAAGTGTGTCATCTGAAACAAGGGTAAAGAAAGCCAGAGATGTTTTAATGGTTGATAAGTATAATGTTGAATCCACGGAGATTCTAGCAAATCAAGCTCTGAGTTTGCCAATAACTGAAGCGGTGTAATATACGAGCAACTTCTCTCAACGTTGTTATAAGTATTAATATGGAAAGGACTATATTTAGGGAATCAAATTCCATAATATCTGTAATTTCCTATTGTTAATATCTCCCTATTCTAGGAATTTTTGTACAAATATAAGTAGCCATGTAATCCCTGTATTCAAAATATGTGAAAATATAGAAAAAATTCTCCAAAATTGTTTTCTATTTCATCATGGTATCAGAGCAGGATTTTTCGATCAATTAACGATCGATCTTCCTCGACGCTCATCATCTACCAATCGTTCATCAGTATTGTTGCAGTCATGGCAGGATCTGAAAACGGTAGCGTCCATACCGGCGAACCCGCTACAGCAGATACGACGTTAGCGGCTCAATTGGCGGCACCACTCTCAAACCTGCCACAATCAAACAACAACACGCAGAAGCAGTTTGTTCTTACGATTCATCTGAGTATAAAACTCAATGATAACAATTACTCCTTGTGGTCTCGGTTGATCCGTATGAAGATTGGCGTCCAAGAGAAGCTGCATCACCTCACAGGCGTTCCGGAGCCACCTGGAACCGATGATTCTGATTAACCACAATGGGAACAAGACGATTTAATCGTCTTTTCGTGGATGCTAGATAATATGGAGCTGGATATGGTGCATCAATACGTCGAATTCCCGGCTGAAAAGGAACTCTGGAGGGGGATGTTTGCGACTTACAGTAAGGGAAAAGATGGCGTTCAACTGTTCGATTTAATCGTTCGAGCAAACAGCACCAAACAAGGAATTGATTCCCTTGAAACTCTGTACGGTAAATTACAGAGGCTATGGAGGGACATTGAGTTCCGGGATCCAAATCCTATGAAACATCCAGAGGATATAACAATATGGAACACAAAGCAAGCAGAAACCAAATTATACCAGTTTCTGAATGCTGTCAGTGACGAATTTGACCAAGAAAAACGAGATCTGCTCCGAGAAAACCCATTACCTGAGGTGGAATCCGTGTATGCCACTATACGATCATAAAGGGACCGGAGGCGCGTTATGGGTGCTGCAAAGAGGGACATTGAACCATCAAATGTCACCTCCGGCACCGGAATCGGATCTGGACTCTTCGTCACACCTCACCCAAAAGAGAGAAATTACACCGCCGCTGTAACTAGCCACACCACCAAGCCGCAATCAGTCGCCGGTAGAGGGAAATCATGTCGCAGCGGCGGCGTTGACCGAAAAAACATACGGTGTAGTCACTATGGCAAATTCCGTCATAGCAAGGAGGAGTGCTATCAGTTGATTGGGTTTCCCAAAGGCTGGAGGAACCAACGGAAGGAGGGGATAGGCGCCGGGAACATGGCCACGACGACGATTGGCAACCAAGGAGGAGAGAAGGGCGACGGCAGTGAGAAGGAGGAGCATCCAAGTATGTCTCTTTTTGGGAAGTCGACCTGTACCCCTCAGGCACTTGCATCTCGGGTATCTGAACCTGACAAAACTAATTGGTGGCTATTTGATTGTGGCGCTACCGACACTATGACATATGACAGAAATGATTTTATTAGTCATTCGGTACCGAATAGGGAAATGATTCAGAGTGCAAATGGAGATCTCTCACAGGTTCATGGAGCGGGAACCATTGCACTGTCTCCAACACTAAAATTACAGAAATGTCTCTATGTGCCAAATTTATCTTGCAAGTTACTCTCTATTAGTCATGTGACAAAAGAGCTGAACTGTATGGTACTAATGTATCCGAGTTTCTGTTTGTTACAGGATATTCAGTCGTGGAGAGTCATTGGACTTGGTGTTGAGCATCATGGACTGTACTATGTGGATGAAGTGGCTCAACACGGAACTGCAGCGTTTGCTCACGGGACAGTTGACAGGGAACAATGGTTGTGGCATCGAAGGTTGGGGCATCCATCTGCAGGGTATTTCCGTACATTATTTCCTAAGTTGTTTCCATCCAATAAAAAAATGTCATGTGAGACATGTATACTTGCTAAGAGTCATAAACAGTCTGATTCATAGTCTGATTCTATAGCTAAGTATGTGTTTTCCCTGGTTCATTCGGACGTATGGGGTCCTGCCCTGAATAACGGTGTATGCATGTCAAACAGTGGTTTCAAGTATTTTTTACTCTTTACAGATGATTTTTCTCGGATGACTTGGGTATATTTTCTCAAACATAAATCTGAAGTTCCGTCTAAATTTATAGAATTTCGCAACTTAGTTCAAACTAAGTTTCATACCCAGATTCAAGTATTTCGTTCAGATAACGGAGGAGAATTTATCAATTCTACTCTTAAACAGTTCTTCTAGGAAAAAGGTATCATTCATCATACTTCTTGCTATTCTACCCCACAACAAAATGGCGTAGCAGAAAGGAAGAATCGTCATATTCTTGAAGTGACAAGAGCAATTATGCTCGAGTCACATGTTCCCACCTTTTTTTGGCCTGAAGCGGTTGCAACCTCAGTGTATCTCCTTAACCGGTTACCCACTAAGGTATTAAATCTTCAAACTCCGCTTCAAGCCTTATCCATTCATATGAGTGTTCCGACAGCCTTGACACTCCAATTTCGTATTTTTTGGATGTTCTGTTTTTGTCCATATTCCTAAAACATAACGCTCTAAGTTTGATCCTTGGTCTATTAAATGTGTCTTTGTGGGGTATGGGATCCACCAAAAAGGCTACCGTTGCTATAACCCTCGCAGTCATCGTATGTATACCACGATAGATTGCGATTTCCTTAAAACTGAGTCCTACCATTCCACCCAATCTACTGTCCAGTGGGAGAGTCCTAGTGATCCATTAGATTGGTTGAGCAGTCCAGTGTGGCCAGAAACAATCCCAACAAAGCAGGTAGGCGGAACCACCGAGACGTTGACTCTTATAGTACAAGTTTCTGATGGCTTGGACACGTCACTCCCGGCTAATATCCCTGAGGTTAGTATTTCTACTGTGGCTTATGTTTCAGATACTCACTCTTTCGCACATAACTCTAATAATACTAGTCCAGAAGTTGCAACAGTACAGGAGACGGTTGAACAAACTCAGGAGAAGTATGTGTTGCCAGCACGGAGAACCAGAGGCATTCCTCCTGTTCGGTATGAACCGAAGTATAGTCCGAAAGCCAGTAGCGAACCTAGCCAGGGGGAGCTTATCACCAATTTCTCATGCCTTTGTTGCAGCTATATACACTCAGGAGGTTCCTAGAACAGTAGAGGCAGCGCTTGAGAATACAGAGTGGTGTCAGGCTATGAAAGTAGAGATGGGGGCATTAGAAAAGAACAAGACTTGGGAGAAGTGTGTTTTACCACATGGAAAGAGAGAAGTTGGATGTCGATGGGTGTTCACTGTGAAGCATCGTGCTAATGGATCAGTCGAGAGGTACAAGGAGAGATTGGTAGCTAAAGGCTATACTCATACATATGGTATCGACTATTCAGAAACTTTTTCTCTGGTTGCTAAAATGGACACTATCAGAGTCTTGTTTTCAGTAGCAGCTAATCGTGATTGGCCACTCCATCAGTTTGATGTAACAAATGCATTCTTGCATGGCGATCTGAAGGAGGAAGTTTATATGGAGCCACCTTCGGGCTTCAAGTCAGGATTTCGAGATTCAGATGTATGTAAATTGAAGAATGCCTTATACGGCTTGAAACAGTCACCTAGGGCATGGTTTGGAAGGTTTACAGTTGTTATGAAGAAGTATGGCTACAGGCAGAGCAATTCAGACCATACATTGTTTCTCAAGAGAAGAGAAGGTCGGGTGACATGTTTGATTATCTATGTTGATGATATGATTATTACAGGAGATGATTCTGAGGAGATATCTCATCTCATGCGGAATTTATTTCGGGAGTTTGAAATGAAGGACTTGGCAAAGCTCAAGTACTTTCTGGGGATTGAGGTACTACGTTCAGAAACAGGTATCTTCATTTCTCAAAGAAAGTACATACTGGATTTTTTAATTGAGACAGGTCTGCTCGATTGTAAGCCTGTAGATACACCTATTATTGTGAATCATGGGTTGAAGATAGTGGAGGGGGAAGAACCGGCAAATCGTACTCGATATCAGCATCTGGTAAGGAAACTGATTTACATATCTCACACACGACCTGGTATTGCGTATGCAGTAGGTGTTCTGAGTCAGTTTATGCATGAGCCACAAGCTGATCACATGGAGGCTGCCTTGAGGGTTCTTCGATATTTGAAGGGTCTCCAGGCAGTGGGGTTCTGTTCTAAAAGAATGGTCACTTGGATGTAGAAGCATATACAGATGCCGACTGGGCAGGTAGTCCGATAGACAGGAGGTTAACTTCAGGTTACTTCACTCTGGTTGGAGGGAACTTAGTCACCTGGAAGAGTAAGAAGGAGAAGGTTGTGCCACTTTCAAGTGCTGAGGCGGAATTCCGAGGGATAACTCGAGGTCTGGCAGAGGTGTTGTGATTACGGAAGTTGCTAGCTGAGATTGGGTTTGCGGTGAAAGGAGCATGCAAGTTGATGTGTGACAACCGTGCATCCATTAGTATTTCAGAGAATCCAGTACAGCATGACCGCACGAAACATGTTGAGGTTGATCGTCACTTTATCAAGGAGAAATTGAAGAATGAGATTATCGTTCTTCCTTTTGTACGTTCTGAAGATCAACTAGCAGACATTCTCACTAAGGCTATAAAAGGGAGGATTTTCAGAGATGTTTTGTGCAAGCTGAATATTGGTGATCCTACTATTCAACATGAGGGGGAGTGTTAGAAATATTAATATGAAAAAGACTATATTTAGGGAATCAAATTCCATAATATCTGTAATTTCCTATTATTAATATCTCCATATTTTAGGAATTGTTGTACAAATATAAGTAGCATGTGATCCATGTATTCAAAATATATGAAAATATAGAAAAAATTCTCCAAAATTATTTTCTATTTCATCAAATGTTTCCAACAGCTGCTAAGTATTGGATGCAGTATGTGGAGGCAAACATGATTGCAAATAATGATGTTGCAGCTAAACAGGTATTCAGTCGTTGTTTATTAGATAATCGGCATATCGCTCTATGGCGTTGTTATATTCGTTTTATAAGGAAATTAAATGGCAAGAAGGGTGCAGAGGGACAGGAAGAGACTAAGAACGCTTTTGAGTTTATGCTTAATTATCTTGGTTCTGACATTGCATCTGGGCCGGTATTGATGGAGTATATCACGTTTTTGAAGTCACTGCCGGCTGCAAATCCACAGGAAGAGTCTCATCGTATGACTTCGATTAGGAAGGTGTACCAAAAGGCTATCGTTACACCTACTCATCACGTGGAGCAGCTATGGAAGGATTATGAGAATTTTGAGAACTCTGTTAGCCGTGCATTAGCAAAGGTAACTGAATACCAACCCAAGTAGAACAGTGCCAAAGCCGTGTATAAAGAGCGAAAGAAATTGGTTGATGACATTGATTGGAATATGCTTGCTGTGCCTCCAACTGGATCTGTCAAGGAAGAGCAGCAATGCATGGCGTGGGAAAGGTTTCTGGCCTTTGAAAAAGGGAACCCGCAAAAGATAGATAGTGAATCTATTAACAGTCGGGTTATCCTCACCTTTATATTATTATCCGGACGTATGGTATGACTATGCTACATGGCATGCAGAAAATGGTTCTATAGATCTTGCAGTCAAAGTTTATCAGAAGGCTTTGAAGGTTCTACCTGATTCTGAATTGCTGAAATATGCCTACGCGGAACTAGAGGAATCCCGTGGAGCAATTCATCCTGCAATGAAAATATAGAGAGCCTTTTGGGGGATGGGGTGAATGCAAGTGCACCGGCACACATACACTTTATCCGTTTTCTGAGAAGAACAGAAGGAATTGAAGCGGCTCGCAAATACTTCGTAGATGCTCGTAAACATCCAAACTGCACGTATCATGTCTTTCTTGCTTATGCAATGATGGCATTTTGTCAGGACAAGGATCCAAAGTTGGCACAAAATGTCTTTGAAGCTGGTATGAAAAGATTTATGCATGAGCCTGCATACATTCTTGAATATGCAGATTTCTTCTGCCGTTTAAATGATGATAGGAATGTCCGTGCTTTGTTTGAGAGGGCCTTAAACTCTCTCCCACCAGAGAAATCTGTAGAGGTTTGGAAGCGGTATACCCAGTTTGAGCAAACGTACGGCAATCTGGCTAGTATTTTGAAACTAGAGCATAGGAGGAAAGAAGCTCTTTCTGGAATAGGTGAAGACGGATCCTTGGCATTTGAGGGTTCTTTACATGATGTTGTGTCAAGGTACAGATTTATGGGTCTCTCCGTGCTCATCTAAAGACCTGGATTATTTGGGGCGTCAAGACTGGCTTGTGAAAAAAATCAATAAGAAGGCCGAAAAGTTAGTTCTCCCAAATGGAGATGCAAAAACATCTACCACATCTGCTACACTTAATTACCCAGATACTTCTCGGATGATTGTTTATGACCCCCCCACCCCACCCCACCCCCGGCAAAAACAAGATGCTGTAGTACTTCCTAACACAACAGTACCTGAACTCCCAGCTGCTTCGAACTCAGTACTACCTGCTCCTGCTGCACCTTTAGTTGGGGGGACTGGAACAACAAAATCACTTACTGAAATTTTGGAAGTGCTTCCTCCAGCTTTGGCAGCATTTATAAGACACTTGCCCTCTGTTGATGAGCCTTCCCCGGATGTAGACATAGTCTTATCTATATTACTGCAGAGTAATGTTCCTTCGGTACAGACAGGGAAATTAGCCCCCGGACCTATCATGAGTGATCCTTCTGGTGCAAACAAGTCGTGCCCCAACCCAGGTGGTGTGCCTGTCAAATCAACTAAACAAATCCATCCAGGGGTAAAGAGAAAAGACATGAACAGGCAACAAAATGATGAAACCCCAACCCAAAGCCAACCACTTCCAACAGATCTTTTCCAGATTAGATAAATGAAGAAAGCTCGAGGAGTAACCAGCAGTTCACAAACTGGATCCGCATCTGGTAGTAGTGGAAGTTCGTTCTAAGGTTAGCTGTCAGGCAGATTCGAATGATTGATGTACTTTATAAATTGCATTATTTTGACAATTTTTTTTAATGTAATCTTTTTTTGTATACATTGTGAATATAATTCAATTTTGTATTTTATTTACACATTTTAGTGCAATGTCGCAAGCCCACCGGAATTATGTGAATTGGGATTACAAAAGTGAGTGAGTATTGTAATTCACTGCAATTGGAAAACAAAAGCTTCAAACTGAGGAAAACTTCCACTTCGAAGCTTATATTATAACTCATACAATTCTATTTTTTGTTTATTCAAAAATGAACAAGAAAAATGAAAAATACAAAATCATAAGAATCCAACATGAAGTGTCGGACTGAAGTGAAACTAGGCTCTCTATTCGTTTTATTCTGTTGCAGCATATTCCTAAAGACCAAAGAGAGGCTTGCAAAATGAATATCTGGTCCTCGTCTAATTTAAGAGTTGCGCAATCCATAGTCTTCCATTGTTTTGAATCAGAAGTTGCTCCTGAAAGGCCATACAGATTTGTTTGTACTCAGCTTCGTATTCTTAACTTTCAACTTTTCGAAATCTACATCGCTGTGTTTGATAACAGAGAAAGGAAACAATTTCATGGAAAGTGTATTCCATGAAATCGATATCCTGGGAAAGGTAAGAAAAGACTTTCTATGGAATTAAATTTAAAACATATTTTAGACCACACTTTTTTTATAAATGGGCTTATAATTCTATGGTAATAAACCTATAATCAAACGACAGAAAATAGTAAAAGGAATTCCATGGAATTAAAACCTATCAAACACAGCCTAAATGAATTTTAAAAGGAATGAAAACCAACTGCGTAGTGTGCGGTGATGTGATTACCTCATTAAGCTTGGCCGCGACCTCGCTAATAACTCCATGTGTCCATTTTGAATCCTGGTCGTTTTCCCCACATAACTGGCCGAGCCAAGTGAAACTAAGGTTTGCACATAGCTCATGTGATGACTTATCTTTGTAGAGAAATCATTTGCTTGGGAATAAACATTCAAGTCTCTGACGTTTCCATTTTGCCGATCATATAAAATAAGACCGTAGTTAGTAACGATCACAATCTCACCATTTCGAAGAGACCATATCGGATTGAGATAGACATATCCAGGAAAGCTTTCTCGGGTAAAGGTGAACTGCTTGGTCCAAGTTTCTCTTACTCCATAATCCAGCATCACCCAGACTTCAGTACATAAATCGTTTCCAAGATATAAACATAAGCAGTCAGCCAATACTCCCACATATTTGCACCTTGGACGCTGCATAGTTTCTTTAGGAAACGGCACATGAACGAGTATCTCCTTGCTGACATCGAAGGAGACTATAACATCGGGGGCGGTCTTTTTGTTGGTGATACCTCCTAGCCAATGAAGCGCTCCATTGAAAAGCACACTGCCATTTGTGTTTCTGAACGAGTAAGGGATGGTTCGAAAAGCTTTCCATACACCAAACACTAATGAATACACATCAGCTTGATAGTGATGAGAACTTGCATAATCGTCGATTCTTACCACCTTATAATCGTCAGTATTGCAGTCATAACCAAACCCATATCTAACATTGTAAAAAGTATCATTCAAGTCATAAATAAGATCATTTAGTTTTATGAGTATTTTCTTGTATTCCCTAGTGGTTGGATTCCATACGTACATCCTGCTATCTTCATCAAATTCACTTCTACCGGCACTCGAAATACCTAAGCAAATTAGACCATTGCAGGAATCAAGAATCCAAACTCTTTTAACATCATTACATTCAAATGGGTAATCCATTTGGAAAGCTTCCTGCCATACATCATCTAATCCCGACGAGTACGAAGCTGAGGAAGATAGTAATGCATAATCTATGGTGTAAATATTGGGTTTACTACTTTGCCCATTCAAACTTCGAACCATGAGACGAGAGTTATTTTCCTGAATACTAAGATTAAGGTGATACTTGATATATTTACGGCTACGAATAAGATTACGGCAGGTCTTGCATACCCACTTACAAATTAGAATTGAATTAACTGGTAATCTTAAAAATATATCTACCTGAATATCTTCCGGAAGGCTAAACACTTTTGGCATAGCTACTTCTGCTTCTGCTTTTGCTTCTCTTTTGGAAGATTGTATGTTCCCCATTACTCAAAAACTTATATAGAGGAGCGAAGCGATGAGGTGATACAGCAGCGAGGGAAGAAATGGTTACAAAACAATGTGTTTCAGGTAATGGGTTCCATTTGTTGTGAAGGGAAGACTATTTATAAAGATCTTATCATCCTAATTAAAACCTCATGTGCTGCATATGGTAACTTACAACTGAAACCCGTTGGAGTCCACCTCGCAACAGCTCATGAAGCAGTAATACAATTACCAAAACTGCCTGCTTTAACTTCACTTCGCGTTTTTGGATGAGAACAACCGGTCAGTGCTTTTAAATGATAGTGGAATACTGCAACTTAGGATGAATCTAGTTTAAAGTCTACGATGGCTTACTTTAGGTGTCGTTGAATGCAAATGCTTCTGCTGGATGGATGGACAGATGCTTGATGCTTCTGCAGACTCATACTATAATAGAGTCGTCTCATAATATTGCTTTCCTAGTGTGGTTGAGATATCGATTTTTGAATACAGTTTACAATCAAAAGAACAAAAGGAGAAACAATTGTTCATATCCTAAGCAGGAAATGCATAAATGCTGGAAGACCTTTTCCATTTTTGCTCATTTTAAATGTTCCTTTCCGTAAAAAGCATATTTGAACTCGGAAGATACTGTCATTCATAGAAACCTTCTCCATGAGACCCTTGTTAAAACATAAGTACTCTCCCGTACACGTTCTCAGTATTATGCACTCCGAATTTTGTCGCTAGCCCAAGTGCAACATAGTTGCAGACTTGTAGTTATTTAAACCAGCAACATAAGTAGACCGGCATAATGTGCTGGGGTCAACTATGGGATCATTCTAGTATTCACCCCCACCCCACCCCCCTGGTTAACTTAGTTCTTGCAGATGTTGATGGTCGTATAGTTTGGCAAACTAAGACAGCCAACAAAGGTGGTACCGGTACGAAAAAGAAAAGAAGGTTTATTTGGCAGAGTTTCCAGCACCCGACTAATACTATTGTAAGAGGTCAATCACTTAAGAACAGTCACAATGGTTCTTTCAGCGCTGTGATCGACCAGAAAGTATTCAACCTGTATCAAAATTCATAGAAAAGAGGAGGCTGGGAGGCAACGGGTCTTCTAAATGTAACATTTGATTCGATGCATCAAGAACCGCAAACTGCTACATATTTCTTACTCTAGGTTTGGCAAATCCAAAACAAGTTCAGCCAAAACCAGTTGGTAGTAATTCAAGACAAGTTGCACTCACGAAAATTGATCACCGTTACGAACATTCATTTCTCAGGTTAGAATCAGATGGTGATCTAGCAGGTTATACCTTCTATGAAATGGATTCTTATGCTTTATGGGCTAAAGATTATGCATATTTTGGAGAAGTGCATAATGGGGGGTCGTCACCATATATCCCACCAACATACAAGGGGCCATCGGTTAATATCCCACCGCCGCTCGAGGAGCCATCATCAGGTTATATCCCGGCGACACCGTCGTGATACTAACAACGCCGGATCAGATATCATCTTCTCAAACCGTCAGTTAATATACTATACTAATAACCAATAACTAGAGACAGTGAAATTCATGGATAAGAGTTTGCTTGGGTTCTCAGAGATTTGCAGATCAAATTCCCATTTTCATGTAATATGCTTCATATTGTTTGTTAAATATTAATTAGAAAATGGAAAATATCAGGAAGATTGGAAGACCCAAACAAGAAAGATTTTGACCTCAAAATGAATAAGTGTAATTTTGTCTGCAAACTACAGAAGGAAATTGTCCAAATTTTCCTTCAAAAAAAAGGAAATTGCCCAAATTTTTAAAATTATTAGGCTTGGGAGACAGTCAAGCAAGGTGGGCAGCTGCCAGTGCCACCCACCAAGAAAATATGCATTCTTTCCAGCTTGCACCAATTTTTTGAAATTTCAACCAAATCAATTTCTAACTTTGTAAATCAATGTACTGTTATAAATTCTGCTCATCCAGGCACTGCATTGAAATTTAAGGTGATCCTTAAATAAATTCTGGGCCACAGATTAGAGGACGCCAGGTCTTGCATACGCACCTACAAATTAAGATGGTTTTCACAGGTAGCCTTACAAAGATCTGACTTTAAACCTTTTTGGAAGCCTATTAAACACACTTGCTGCTTCTTCTTGTACGGAATTAGACTCTGCAGCAGCAGCATCTCCACCAACACCAAGCCTTATGTGCTCCATTACCAAATCGAATTAAAAAGTGTCAATATGTGCAACAGGGATAGCGAGAAATAGAAGTTAACAGATCGAATTACACCAAAGAGACCTAAAGATATACTTACAAACGTTGGTAAATGGTGAGTACTGGAAACACCGTAAACGAACAATATAATGAATCTAAGACAAAGCAACAGAAAGATAGACATCATCAGAAGTAGAAATTTATCTAGAAAAACTCTATGTATTCAAGATAAGCAAATTGAGCTATAAAAAACATAACTGTTTTTCAACAATAGTAAACTGCAGTGGGTGAACTGTGAGTGGTTACCACAGGATTTATTATGGCAAGGCCTAAACCTTCCCCAAATGCTGAAATTATCTCATGCACAAGGTAATGCCTCTGTGTCTATGCCAATTTGGTATTTCGCTTGGCCGAACCATACTATCTTTGCTACCCTTTAATAACTTAGTGATCCGTGATTATAAGAATCCTCCAAAGTAATGCGCTTCCAAATTATTTTCTGGAAACACTTACGAAGCAAAATTATTATTAACAGGAAACACTTAACACAGTTATTTTTATATATGGATCAAGGATTACAAAAACCAGTAGCATCTAGAAAAGAAAACAAATATCACGCAAGAGATAAATATCAATGTGAACGAGTAGAATCACTTTTTCAGTAAAAGCTAAATGGTGACTTTCTGAATGAGAATGTCAATTAGATACCTTGTAGACTGCGTGGTACCCAAATATTCGCCTTTGGAAGCTGCTACTCATCTTTCTCATCTTCCTCCTCATTAAAACTTAGATGCTTGTCAGGATTATAACCAACCCATTTCATCTCTTTAATCAGTGTATCCAGCCTATTATATATCTCTACACACTCAGGGTGAGATTTATCCCCCACAAGAAACGGATGTACCTTACTCTTCACTTCTATCCAGCTGCAACCCGGCTCTTTTTTCATTCCTTTCTCCCTCATTATCTTTCTCATTTTACAAACTTCACTCCACATTCCTGCTTCAGCATAAACATTTGATAAAAGAATATAGGCCGCAGAATCTTGAGGATCTAATTGCATAATCGAACTTGCTGCAAGTTTTGCAACCTCAACATCCCCATGAATTTTACAAACACTAAGAAGGGTTTTCCAAATTACAACATCAGCCCCAAATGGCATCTCATTGATCATCTTCAAAGCCTCATCGACTCGTCCTGATCGTCCAATTATATCCACCATACATGAATAATGCTCCAACTGAGGTTCTAGCCCGTAATCGTCTACCATAGATTGGAAGTAACATGATCCTACCTCAAACCAGCCCATATAGCCACAAGCCCGAATTACTGCTACAAAACTGGCACTGCTAGGCTTAACGTTTTCAAGTTTCATGTTTTCAAATACATTAATAGCCTCTTCGGCGAGACCATGTTGAGCACATGCACAGATCATAGCATTCCATGACACAAAATCCCGTTCATGCATTTTGTCAAACATTAACAGAGAATCTTCCATGTTTCCACACTTCGAATACATGTCTATAAGAGTGCTTGAAATGTAAACATCCTTTTGCAACTCATTCTTAATAATTTGAGCATGAATTTGTTTACCGAGCCCAATGGTAGCCATATTAGCACAAGTATCAAGAACAGTTGCATAAGTAAATTTATCAGGTGTTACTCCGATGTCCAACATCCGGGAAAATAATTGTTGAGCATTCTCATTTTGTTTTTGTAATGAAAATCCAGATATCATTGCATTCCATGACACGACTGTCTGTTTCCCTATTCTTTCATGGAGCTTATTTGCTTCTTCAATCATACCACATTTACAGTACATATCAATGAGAGAACTTCCAACAAACATATCTGAACCCAATCCTGATTTAATGACTCTATCATGAATCTCCATTCCGCGGTTCGGAGCTTCCCAACCTGCACAAGCCTTTAACACACTGCCATAAGTGAACTGGTCAGGTTCCATGCCTGACCTAATCATTCTAAAGAAGAGCAAAAGTGTTTCCTCTTCATTCCCATTCTGTTCGTAAGCTGCTATAATTGCGTTCCAAGATACAACATCCCTTCTGTCCAGCATATCAAATATTTTGCGCGCTTCATCCAGAGACTTGCATTTTCCATACATGTCCAACATTGCATTTTCTACACCGACATTTGAGTCAAAACCACTTTTAACTGCTAACCCATGCATCTGTAACCCCTCTAGATGCCCTTGGATCGCTGCACAGGCACTAAAAACACCGGAAAAACTAATCTCGTCCACACCAACACCAGTTATCTGCATACGCCTGAATAATTGTAAAGCACTAAAACCTTGATCATTTCTAGCATGGCCAACGATAATAGCATTCCACGACTGCAAATTATGGTTCGGCAATAAATTAAAAACCCTTAAAGCATCTCTCACATTATTGCATTTAGCATACATGTCTAGAGTTGCTGTTCCTACTATGGCATCGGTTCCAAAATTGTTCTTTAAAGTATGGGCATGCACCTGAGATCCTAGTGATGATGAAGATAAACCTGCACAAGACCTCAAAATACTAGCATAAGTAGATTGATTAACTCCTATTCCTTCTCGCTGCATCTCCTTGAAAAGCTCTAAACTGTCCAAGAGCTGATCATTATGAACACAACCAGCAACCATTGCACTCCAAGATACCCAATTTCTTACTGGAATTTCACGAAAAACCCTGTTGGCATCCCTCAAGCTTTTACATTTTGCATACATATCCAAAAGAGCACTCCCTGTTACCACATCACAGTCGAAACCCATCTGGACTATGAGACTATGCATCTGAGTTCCTAAATCAAGATCCTCTAAAAAAGAACATGATTTGAGAATAACAGCAAAAGTTGTATAGTCAGGTCTTATACCCATTTGTCCCATTTGCAAGAACAAAACAATAGGTTCAGAGTAATAACCATTCTGCAGATACCCCGAAATCAAAGAGTTCCATGAGATGACATCTCTTACAAGCATTGAATCGAAAACAGAAAGTGCAAAATCCATGCAACCATACCTGGCGTAACCAGATATCATTGCATTCCAAGACACTATATCTGGATTAGGCATTTGATCGAATACTTTAGACGCGTAATCTAAAATCGAGCATTTGATGTACATATGTATTAAACAATTTGTGACAAAAGTTGTTGGAACAAATCCAGATGTTATCATCTGGGAATGTGCTTGTTTCCCTATATGTATTAGTAATTTCTTGTTTGAGCATTCTTGAAAAATCTGTGAAAAATTGAATATTTTGGTGATGGGTTTTGCTTGGTCTGATTTAACTGTATTAGAGAGAAATGCAGATATGGTGAATGTTTTGATTCCTAATTTAACCATGAAATCAGACTCAATACTAACTGTTCCAGAGCATGCACTATTCTGAATTCTGCGACTTATATTGCCTTCTGTAGTGAAGAAACTATTTGAATTTGGAGTTGTCTCCCCCTCCTTTCAAAATTTAGCCGTTGTCGAAAAGAAAATATTACTGGAGGCAGCCATAACATCACGGCCGGCCGACATCTAGACGCTGGCTAGTTACTGGATGCAGCCATAGTTCATACTAGAGGCAGCCATCGAGTTCAGATCCTTCGGAAGACAATTATAGGGGCAGACAACGTTTTCTGCTAGGGGCAGCTACTTGATATTAATAAGGAATTACTGGAGCAGACAGACATCTATAATCGGGGCATCCATCATCTTAGCCTGTTTGGCAACCAGAAACCAATCTTAGACGTTGAAAGCAAAGTTTTTTTCTTTACAAAACAAATATTTTTATACATTAAAAACTGATTCTAAAATTTGGTTCTCAAACTAACGTTTGGTTTTTCGACTTAATAGACAGGGGTTAGTCATGGAGAGTTTAAGGGTTTTTAATATGTTTAAAGTGATTTGGCAAATCACATGTTAGTCGTGGATGAGTTTGTGGAAATACTTTAAAATCTTTGTTAGTGGTGGGAAATTTTTAGAAAGTCTCTGAAAGCCCTAGAAAACCTGTGTTAATCGGGGTTTCTAAAAAATCTTAAAATCTCTGTCATTAGGAAAACCTAGATTTCTAAGGAGTTTTTACCTTGATAAGAACCTCTTAAAAAACATAGAAGTTTGGGAGAGAGTTTGGAGAGGAGGAAAATATTTTAACTATACGTGTAGGTTTCTTTTATTTTTACAAGATCTATTTTTTATTATGATATTATCACTCTAGCTTGTTTGGATTTGATTATATGCATATTTTGATTTGTATGAATTTTACCTATTACTTGCTTGTAATTAGGAGCAACACATACTAACCGATAAAAAAAAATAAGAAAATAAACAACGCATACCATTTGCTATATTCCTTTATTCTTTTTTAAAAAAATACATATTTGGGTTTATTGTGATGGTGGAATTTGTTGTTTCAAAAACAACACATCCACAGTTAGTACTTCCAACATTACCATATTGGCATACCAATGCTTATTAGGTTTGACCAAGTTGCAGTCTAACATTTGGAATCGCTAGTGTGTTTATTTTTGTTTTGGTTTCTTGGTTTCTTTGTATGTGTTTCACGGTTTTATCTTTAGTATATATAATGACAATTATCATATGATCTTGTGGTAGCTAATCAATGTTAGTCATTTGGTTACAATTGTACACTTAGGATTCTTTAGCGTCTCCTAAAATTCCACATAGTGATAACTTGTTATTGTTATTTATCATCTGTAGTTACTCACTAGGGTACGTTGTTGTGCGTCAATTGAATTTATGTGATTTACGTAATGTGCTCAGTTCATTCTTTTTTTTTTCCTAATATTTTTTTTTGCATGAGGTGTTTCAACAAGACTAAACTTGGGCTCGAAAGGAAAATAAATAAATAATTAAACTTGTATTGTGGTTTCAATTTTTCTATTTATTTCAGGGACTGGTAAAAAAAACTAACGAACAATTTAGGTTATCCCCATTTAGGACAACTGGATAAGGGGTATCCTAGTGGTTGCAAAAAGACTAAGTTCCCTCTTCGTACTTGAAAATTGAAAGATATTGTAATCGTCTAGGTTTGTTGTTTATTATAAACCTAGATGATTGTGTTTTCAACAATCGACCATGTTTATCATCAAAACCTAGCCGATTATGATTGTGTTTTACAATAAGCGGTCAAGGTAACTTAGCTAGCCGATTTGGGTTTTGAAAAATACAGTTAATTTTTTTTTTCATTCAATCGTCTAGGTTAAAACCCTACAACCTTAACCGATTCTGAAACATTTTTTAGTAATTAAGTAAAATATATGGAGTATGGGTACTAAGGTATACTTCATCGTGACCCTATTCATGGTAATAATCCATGAAAAAGTTGTGAAGCGCCTAAATTAGTTAGTGTTTTTTTTTTATTCGCAAGCCCAAGTGACTGGGTATAAGCCTCAAATCAAGCTTAAATGAATAATGACGATTTATAGATAGTTGTCAGAGTCTATCTGTTTGTGGGGAAAAACGAATTGAAAGGTAATTTAGGAAAAGTGGGGTGAGCATATGATAATTTGTCAATCCTTAAACATTTGTACTGTTGAAGTACTTTGTTTAGATTCGAGAGATCAGTCTGTATAATCCTGGCTTAAACCAAGCAATGGTCGTTCCAGTGTTGCTTCAGTCACAAAATGAAAAGGAGAAGGGTTGATCTTAGGAAGGGAAGCAAATGAAGGTTGAGGTCAGAGTATCCGACTCTGTAGGATGTAATGGATGCGAATGCCTATGAACAGTGCTCTCAAATGAGAAAGTTGAGTGATCGAATTAGACTTGTCTCAGATTTCGACTTAGAGTTCTTGTTCTATTTAGACTTGTTTTTAGTCGTCTCATGTTCAATAGATTGAAAATCTATTTATATCATAACTACTGTAACCACCTGACCTCTTCTTTGGAAAAAAGTGTCGATGGTTGAGTGGTGATAAAGTGGAGAAGGTGTTGACAACTTCTCTCCATTTCGATTGACGCTGAATAGTCAGTTACTCAACTTACCACTCCTCTACTCAACTGCTGATCGAACTTTCCAGAATTTCTATTTAGTGGGTGCACTGCTGCACCACATGACGTAGACCACCAGATCAAAACCCTAATGAGTATCCCCCCATTTTTGACATTTCATGTCTCGTGTAAATTTTGTAGTAATGAGTACTACTAATATTATTAAGTCGAATAAGTCGTACTTAGTCTTTTAAGTGAATAATTGCTTGCTTGACTAGGCTGATGAGTCTAGCAGACTAAAATAAAATAAATATGTATTTACTTGTGTATAAGGAGCAGTGTGTCCAACTTAGTCAATTTCGCATTGACATGCTTGTTTTGTAAAAATAAGTGTCTGATGTTTAGCATGAGAAATTGTATGTGACTCCACATACAAAAATATATGTATGAGAGGCCTCATATAAAAATATATAAACGTGAGAACTTCGATTCTTGAATAATCCACATCACTTCTGGTTCGATTGTAACAAAAGACCCACATATATGAGTGAGGCCTAGTGTAGCTTTTGATTAATAAATTGGGGTTTTAAAATTTGTATGTGAAGTAAACCCTAATAAGCTAACGTTAAGGCTTAATGTTGGAAAGGTTAGTTAAGTTGCACGAGTTTTCCAATTGAAACAAAATATTTGCAAGCTTGCCTAGGGGTCCAAGACACACAAGCTCTCCTCTTTTACGTTTTTTTTCTCTTTGCACAAAGCCTCACACGTTGAGGGTAAAAGAGTAAAATGCTAAATTTGGCAAGAAGCAGAACATGTGAGCTTGGTTTCTGACTGAAGACATACGAGTTTTTCCTTAGGAGCAATCACGCAAGCTTAGCTTCTTAGATTAGGCGCACACGTTGGAGGCAAAAGAGGTAGAAACGTCTCCCTCCTCAAATTAGGGTATGAAAGTATTAATCAGGGTTTTGAAGCTTATATGCTAAGAAGCAATAGTCAAAACACCTAATTGGAGCAAGAGCTAAGACATTGACGCTATGTTTTGCCATGAGGAAAGAAGCTCATTTTTTTTACTATTTGTGTTAAGCCTCACATTTTGAGGGTAAAAGAGTAAAAATGTCAAAGTTGGGAAGAAGTAGGACGTCCATGCTTGGTTTTTGATCAAAAACGTACAAGGTTTGCTTTAGAAGCAAAACACACAAGCAAGGCGCGCATGTTGGGAATTAGGGTTAGCTTCCCTTTTTCAAATTAGGGTTTGAAAGTATTAATTAGGGTTTGAACTTTCATCATCTGAGACACTTATAACTGTTGCAAATCCTATTTTAAAGTGTTTCAAACACCTAAATTGAATTCTTATTCACTCATTCATATTAGTTGTCTCTTTTAAGCAAGGATTAAAATTGTGTCTGACACGATTTTAACTTTGAATTTAAGCACAGTTGTGGTACTTTAATCAAGTTGATTCATATATGAAGTTATATAGGTGTTTTAGTAGGTTAATATTGCTTAGTTGAGCCTGAATATCGACATGGGTAATTTTTTGGGAACTCAGTTATGGAATATAACACCAAAATAATACTCAAATTGCTCTATACTAGTGGGCAATCCATCTAAGAGCTTGAAATTTTATGTAAAAATCATAAAACACTTGGGAATATAGCAGTAAGCACCAGTGTTGTTCTGATGATTTTGTAATGATGAATGTTGATTCAATTCATCAATTTTGATCATATGTGTAGTTGGCTATACATACAGAGAGAGGACAGGGATGAACACCTACTTAAGAATTCTTTTGTAAAATTTTAAAGTTTGGTATTTTCTCAGACCCGAGTCTTGAGAGATATTTTACTATTTTATCCTTGTCAAGAACCCACCATCTACACTACTTATACTCCATATTATACAATTTATACACTTTTTTTATGAAGGTGGGATACTCTAGTGATACGTAGTCACAACATCGATAATAAAGAGTGAACTTGAAGCCCACCAAGAACCTCTTAAGGGTTTCTAGACAGAGAAAATAAGAATAAGATTATGAGATGATCGAGTTTATGGAATTACGTAGTAACAACTCATAAACAAACCAATATTACTCATTCATGCGTATGAAATTCACTTTCTTTCACAAATTAAATCTCATTATCGCATGTGTCGCCCTCTATCCCTCCCTAAAACTCTTTATTTATTCTTATAAATATATTTTTCTGTCGAGAAATCTATCATACCATGGCTTCCAACCAAGTCGATTCAGAAGTAAAACTTAGGTTTCCCCGGTGGTCAATCCCTAAAACACTTAATTATATACCACTTTTTGTAGATTTAATTAATACTTTTATATTCGATAATTAAAAGTAGAGCTCATTGACTTAAGATATGTACACTACAGATATAACCTCGAGCGAATAATCAGGTATCAATGATCCAACAAAGTTAATCCTTGGAGTTTTGATAACCAATTTGTCAACGACCCACACAGGTCTCGCATGATATATTGGTTCTTAGTTTACTCAAGTAAACATAACTTGAGTTTCCTACATAGGGATCAGGCTCTTGTCCTCGTTTGGAGTACTTTAGCTGATATGTATTATGAGAAAGGTAGATAGTATATTCTACTGCCAGTTGAAAGTTCTTCTATCAAAAGATCACTATTTATAGTGGAATATATGTTAGCTTGGCATTCAAGTAATGTATTCTTGATTTCTATGTGATGTTGAGGTTTGCTCAATATCAAAACTAAGTTGTTTCCATCAAAATAAACTAGCTTAATTTTCAAGTTGTATTGTTGCCAAAGATAAGAAATAACTTGACTCTTAAGCAACCATACCAGTAGGAAATGCATTAATGGATATTATTGTGTTAAGTTAATCTTAGCATAATCCCCAAGTAATCTTATTTTTTAAGAATAACATTTTTGAGATTTTACTGCCTTACGTAAAACTCAAGCATATTATCCTAGTAATATACTTGTCCAATATAATATTTTTGAGATTCGTTGTCTTAGCTGAAACTTAGCATATCTCCTTAAATATTAAACTCGTAATAAATATCATTACTGAATTTTACCACCTTAAGTAATATCTTTAAAATATTCATATTTTTTTACTTGCTACTCTCAGTGATACTATTGTTTAAAATAAGCATAGGACAAGGTTAAATTCGTATAGGTAAATTACCTCAAGCATAAAAGGAATAACTTGAAACATACCAGAAAATGATTCTCGGAGAAATAAAAGTCCAGCACGGTTTCATAGCTATAGAAGAAGGATTACGGAACTAAATACATAACGTGTTTCTGTTAGCCACAATTATGAAATGCTTTAGGTAACGTATCTGCAACTGAAGCCAACCAACAATGGTTTAGGAACTAAAAGGGGTTCATAACCATTGATATTTGGTTTCAGAACCTAACTTGTATTTCGACAACCCTAGATGTTGGGCGTGTTATTTTTACTCCCCATCTACGCAACATCTTACCTTACCGAATTTGGATTAATTGAATTATATGTATCAACCCTAATGCTATTGATTTAGTGATCAATATGGTTTTACCAAAATAAGTTTAAAAAATTAACTTACATGTATAATTTTGATTTGATTATCTCTTGAAGAGCATTGCAGTGATTGGATTATTTCTTAGTTCTTTGTCTTTGAATCTTCATTTTTCAAGCGATCTTGAATGTAAACTCTAAAACCTAAATTAGACGAGGTAGACTTATATAATCACAATATATCGTTTATCATCTAACATTGACAATTTTCTCGACTCGACATACCAACATCTTTAAGTTCAACAAGTTGTACTATACCACAGTCCGCCATCCGTTAAGTATTGGATTAGACTAGGATGTCAAAATTAAAATCCGCAATGTATTAGATGGATGCGTATAGGCCCAAATTATGGATTCCAATCGCTCTGAATCTTTTTTTTCTTGTAAGAACAAGTCTTATGGTAGAAGAATTTTATTTTCCAATTTCCATGACACCTAAGCACTTGGGAAAGATCAAGTAAGTTTAATTCTAATGGTGGAAGGTAAAATAAATTAAAAAATGCAATTCCAAATTTCGTTCGATCTTGGCCTTCAAAATCGACGGTCAGAAAAAGATAGTTACATTCAGAAATAAAACCAACCACAAGATTAAGCGTAATTCGGATTCCAAACTATCTTCCATAAAATCTCAGAACATGCCTTGGAAAAAGTGTGAATGATCCCATCTTAGAACCATTAGAATTGACATTTCACAATTTTTCCAAACTTCAAAAAGCTTGGATTCCACCGTAACACTTGTCTTAATTTCAAGCCCGAGCTGAATTCTAAGATCAAGCCCAAACCAAAAGAGGAGTTGTATCAAATTATAGACGGTTGCTAGAGTCTACCAGAACTAATACATCATACTCTACGCTCTATACACTTTTTCTTCTGTCCGTGGAATGCTCTACTGGTAGTAAAGTAACAACAGCGGCAACAAAAGGGAACAACTTGAAATAACCTCTCAAGGGTTTCTAGACACAGAGAAGAAAGAAGAAGAAGAAGAAGAAGAAGAAGAGATGAGTTTATGGAATTACGTAGTAACAGCTCATAAACCTACCAATGTTACTCATTCATGTGTAGGAAATTTCACTTCCCCTCACGAACTTAATCTCATCGTTGCGTATGTTCCCCTTCTCTCTCACTAAAACCCTTTATTTATTCCTATATATTTTTTGATTTCTGTTACTATTTAGGTTTTATTTTTATCGTTTTCATTTTCTTGATTAGGGTTTTTTTTTCTTTTTGAAAATGGTTTGTAACATTGTTATCTTTTGTATCAGGAAATGTACTCGTATTGAGATTCATGTCATTAATGCTCAAGGGTTACAGGTATTGTTTTAAGTTTGGTATTCCTGATTTATTGAATGTTGTATCTTTTGTTCGTGTATTTTTTTTTTGTGCTAAATCCATGTGTTTCACCCTAGGGTTTGGTTTTATGTTAATGAATGCTTTTCCAGTCAAAATTATCAAGTATTATTATGTAAAACATAAAAGTTTTGAATAATTGAAGGGAAGATTTAGGCTTCCGAAGTTTATGTGTAACATTGTTTATCGAAACTAAGCAAGCAAATGTGCCACTGTGATTATCAAGTAAAAAATGATGAAAGACAGCATTTTGTCATAATAGACTTATTGTTTGTCTATTCTGTTAGGTTTTGACAACAAGCTTTATAATTTTTTTTTAAAACCCGGTGCATGTTTGATTTTCGTTTATCATTGGCTATGTTAGTTGGTACATAACCTTCTTGTACTAGACCTTCATTTCTTTTTGTTGGTAGGTGATATATTTAATTTCCATTACCATTGTTATGGTTCAAACTTAAGATAGAGAGAGCATTTTGTCTCGCAGGCTGTACTGGATGTGCCAATATACGGAAGAATCGCAACACTCGAGCTTTTTCGTCCTCATGTGAGTTTCTCCTTTTCTATTTTTCAAAGTCAGGTGATTATTTATATGTGGTTTATTCATTAGCAACACAGGTTCTGTTTCTGTGATTTTTGACAGTTATATATATATAAATATTTATTTATTTTTGCATCTATTCAGGGTGAAGCTCAAGATTTTTTATTTATTGCTACCGAGAGATATAAGTTTTGCGTTTTACAGTGGGATGCAGAGTCATCTGAACTTGTGACCAGGTATATGTTTGAAAGTTCTGAACCTAAGCACTGTTTTTTTTCCTTCTCTTTTTGCCCCTTTTGTCGCAAAAAGTAAGGTGTCTATTGCAAAAATACGACTCAAATAGCAGCTGTCATGGTACATTATTATTTTGAAAGATGAAAACAATAACTGAATATGTATTAAAAAACAAATGTTCACGAATTATTGGATGCTAATTCCAACATGTTACGTTGTTTAATAGTTACATTAGTTGCACTAAACCTTGCATTGAGACCCTGAATCTTGAATAAATCTTTGATTACTTGAACCCTCAACCATCTCAGTGCTGTATTAAAGTTTCAGCTGAATTTTCATTGTTAATGTATTGGTGGTAGATCTTTGTGTTAAAAATTACAGAGGTACATGGTTGTCATCTGCCTTCTTTTCCTCATCTGAAATCCAGCCTAGATTCTTGTAGTTGTCTTATTCTTGAATCGCTCTTGCCTTGTTAGCATTATTTTCAGGTCAAGTCACTATTGCATTTAGTGTTGATTCCCCTTGCAAGTTATTTGAGACTTAATCAGATTTTTGGTCTTCATGTATAGTTATATTATTAATTATCTTCTTGATCTATTGTCAAAGAATCAATGAGAGTCTACCATTTGTTTGCCAGTAACCTTCGTGGTACACAGTGCACTGCTATTAATACTTGCATCGCAAGGTTTCTATTCTTTCTGCTTATGTAGTTTGTGACTATACTTTATCTAACTTACGCAGCAGTTGAATTCCATAATGTAAAAGTTGGCCCAAAATTTTAATTTTGGGCCGCTGTTTTGCACCGGATGTACTCTGTAATGTTAGCTTTCCTTAGGAATCACATGCATCATATACATTCTTTAGGCCAGTAGATCTTCAGCTTCTATTGTAGCGATCTAAAAAGAACATTCTTTAATATTCTCATTAGATTTTCTAGTCTTATATATTTCACTTCCCAGTTCTCCCTGAATTTAGGCAGGGTCTAGCAATTTCCATGGGTCGAGATTTGTTTCGTTTAGCAGATTGCTTGCAATTGAAATTCAGGCTGGGTTTAGCAAGTTCCGTTCTTTTTCCGTTGCTATAAAATAGTGTCTAATGTTTAAATAGGACTGAAAAAAGTTTATTTTACAAGCATCTAAAGTAGCATCTATCATTTTGAAAACCACGTATATCTGGAAAAGTGGACTTATAGTAACCGTTACACATACTTAAGCACAAGAAATTGTGTTCTTTTTCATGCGCAGAGCAGCAGGTGATGTCTCGGATCGTATTGGTCGTCCTACAGACAATGGACAGGTTTGTTTATCTCACAATAGAATCTTGAATTGATTTACATAGCCGTTGTTTTTGGTTTCCCCCCTCAATTTATTTAGTTATATAATGTTATCAATAGTTCACAGAATCACGATAGGTTATATAGATGCTGCTGTTATATGTCTTGGAAGACAGACGTTCCACCAACACATGTATAACCATGGAAATAGATAATTAGTAAGAAGGGTTTGATAGAAATAGAACCTATCTGAATGAGATTTTTGTATTTGTATGCTACCTGCTAAGATCTGATGCAGAAAGCCATATTGTGCGTATACCAGATGTTACAAGTGCTGTTTAAGTGTCTAAAGTGTCTTCATGCCTAAAGTAACAAAATATCAAATCCATCAAGTTATGTTTGCTCTAGTTCTCATGTTAAGCTTCCATGTTCATGTTCTTTTACAGTTGGAAACCTTTTCAGAACTTACCTGTCATGCATCTGCAAGCTTATGTAAACCTCTTAAGATTCATTAGCGACTACAATGTTTTTTTTGCTGCGTACAATAAATTTTTACTTTACTGATGTTTGGATGGTTATCGCTCGTTGTGTAACCTGTATTTGAGATGTGTTGGTTTTAAAGACCAACACGGGTATGATTCACTTTTAATCCCCATCTTTATTTGTGTGTTTAGATTGGCATCATAGATCCTGATTGTAGATTAATCGGACTGCATCTTTATGATGGCTTATTCAAGGTGTGTAATCTTTAAACCTCTTTGCATGGGCTTAGCAGCCCTTTTTATCTGGCTTGGTTTGATTGTTTTCTTTTCAATTTTTATTGTATTAGTGTTTTTCAAGTCTCCTTCAGTGACTCCAAATTATCTCTGTTAAATCAGGTTATACCCTTCGATAGTAGAGGGCAGCTGAAGGAAGCATTCAATATTAGGTACTGTTTTTTATTCACTAAATATCAAACAGTCATGATGCTGGTGTCTTCAATAAAGCTTATGGGTTTTGCCCTACATTTTAGTAGAGCTATACAGCTGGTTGCTATAGGCAGTAGATCAGTTTATATTTATACCTTAGAATGCATGGAATAACTTGTGACAGTTTGCCGTTACATTCTGTATGGTAACTTTCCTCGACAAACGTCTGAGAAACCAGGAGATCATGTGGCAACTCTTTATCGCTTTGATAGAATACCAAAGTAATTGCGTTTTGTTTTCCCTTTAGTTTGATTGGTTTTCCAGATCATTACATATTTCAAAATTCCTCGTGTGTTATGTTGTCTCATGATTAGATCCCGTATCATGGTTATCCAAAACCTGCGTACTGTTTCCTTTTCCCATCTTTTCTTTCCATATATAGCAGTGCTGTGGCCAATGGTCACATTTCTAGGTCTGGCTGCAAATGTAAACAACGCTGGTCAGCTTGACCACCCCTGCTTCGTTGATTAATTTTACTGTTTCATCAAGCATCAGGGTTTGAATTATAATGATGAAATATAATATTTTAAAAAGAAATAAGAAATAGAAGGATATATTATATGAAATAATAGATGGATTATGCCCAATTTTCCCCAGAATCTGAACCACAAAATATCCATACCGTCCATCACCATGCAGCATTCCTCTAATCTGTCCAGTTCCATGTAATGCCCATTTCTCGAGAGATGCTGGCGTAGAACTGGCAGAAAATAATCTGACTGAAAGGAACCATTCCCAAGGATCAAGTGTTATGACTATTTATAACTTTTTAATTGATATCTATTACTATTTCCATGTTCTTATTTCGAGTTTTAACTCTTAATATAATGGTTCTTAGTTGTCATGAATTAACATGTTTCACTTCCATTTCCACTTTCAGGCTCGAGGAGCTTCAAGTTTTGGATATAAAGTTCCTCTTTGGGTGTTCAAAACCTACAATTGTCGTTCTTTACCAGGTCTTTGATGTTGCACTTATCTTATGTTCATTATGTTTGCTGTCTCATAAGTTGTTCTGGTTTGTTGAACCTGGATAAAGATTTAATATAGTAAAACCTTAAATCTGGTGTGCTTATTCTGAACCGCAGGACAATAAAGATGCGAGACATGTTAAAACATATGAAGTTGCACTTAAGGAAAAAGACTTTTCGGAGGGTCCATGGTCACAGAATAATCTTGATAATGGGGCTGGCTTGTTAATTCCCGTCCCTATGCCTCTTGGCGGTGTTATTATTATTGGAGAGGAAACAATTGTTTATTGTAGTGCTGTGGTATTCAAAGCAATCCCAACCAGACCTGTAAGTTACTACAACTACCTGCTGATTTGCATCCTTAGCTCTATCCGGCAGATAGATATTTACACGCTTGTTTCATTTATTGCTTTTCTTAATCTGCTTTGCAGTCGATTACAAGGGCCTATGGAAGGGTTGACGCAGATGGCTCTCGTTACTTACTCAGTGATCATGCAGGTCTTCTTCACTTACTCGTGATTACCCATGAGAAAGAAAGGTGACTGATTCTTCTAAGTTGGACAGTCCTGGACGCGTATTAACCAATCATATTTTGCAAAATATTGTTGAAATGGATTCTCGTTTTCTCATCGTATCATCTGTTTATTCGGTGCAGAGTAACTGGTCTGAAAATTGAGCTCTTGGGTGAAACATCAATTGCATCTACAATATCTTACCTTGACAATGCAATCGTATACGTTGGCTCTAGCTTTGGAGACTCGCAGGTGTGCTACACTAATTGTTGCTTCTTTTCCCAAGATAATCTAAAAAGTCACATTGCCAAAATTTGAAACTGGTGTTTTTTTCATTTAGACATCCCTTCACTATGTTTATCATTAACAATCCTTGCAAGACAGGGTTCGTTCTTTTTATTATATGCCACCCCATTTTCCAGGTCAAATTGGAGGTCTATAACCTCAGATTTATTAGTTGTTTTAGTCATACAGCAAAAAGTAAGCTTGGTTAGTCTGTAAAAGTATTAGTGACAGGGGAAAGGCTAAGACTCTTACCAAAAACTGATGTCATTATTTTTATGGACTTCTGGTTATCAAAGTAAAACCTAACACCTTTAAAGAACGAATTGAGGAGGCTGCGTGTTATCTGTGGACAGTGGTCCTTTTTCAAACCTTTAACCTTATGTTAGTAAAGCCTAAACTTCGTTTTGTTTGTACAACTACATCGTCTAGTATATTGTCGAAAATTCAATTCACCTATTTTGCTTTTGTTGACAGCTTGTAAAACTAAATCTCCACCCTGATGCAAAAGGTTCATATGTAGAAGTCGTAGAAAGATACGTCAATTTGGGACCTATCGTGGATTTCTGTGTGGTTGACCTAGAGAGGCAGGGCCAAGGTCAGGTCGTAACTTGTTCTGGAGCGTACAAAGATGGTTCTCTACGAATAGTTCGAAATGGAATAGGGATCAATGAACAGGTCTGAATTTTTTCACATTCCTACACGTTTTTAAATTTTATCTTATCTGTTACATGATGGATACTTGATATGCTATATAATGCTCCTGAACCTGGTGGCCCACATTGAGATTGATCCAATGCTGATGTGGAGAGGATGATGTCGGTAGCATTGAGATCATCTGCATAGATACTCATCCAATTGCTCGGATTATATCAGAAGAAGTAACTTGTTATATTTACTTCATTTTCACAGGCATCAGTAGAACTTCAAGGCATTAAAGGAATGTGGTCTTTAAGGGCATCTACTGACGATCCTTACGATACCTTTTTGGTTGTGAGTTTTATCAGCGAGACTCGAATATTGGCAATGAATTTGGCTGATGAGTTAGAGGAAACAGAGATAGAGGGTTTTGATTCAGAGGTGCAAACTCTGTTCTGTCATGATGCTGTGAACAACCAGCTTGTACAAGTAAGTGTGTTGGAACTTCCATGTTTTTGTTAGATTTTTCTACTCTGTTATTTAAAGGTATATTCTTGTTTGAAGAGTAAGAGTATCCCCAATAGGTAACTGTGTAGCTTAACTGATCAAGCTGTAGAAAATGAATTGTTCTGTTATATATGAAGATCTATGATATCTCGAGATACGATACATTTTACAATAGTTTAGCATCTCTACGAGATATAATAAGATTCTAGATATCTTACTTGTGTATATTCAATGCCAAAATAGTGGTTTGTATAGTTTGATACATCTATGAGAAACTAGTTGTAGTATCTATACCGTAACTGATGTAAGTCTTAAACTCAGCTGAGCACGGGCTTTGAGATGATGTTGATAGTTACATTATAATGTCTTTTTATACCAAAACAAGGTGTCCTGACTCTTTGAACTTTTTTGTGTTATCTTCAATTTGGGCATCTTGTTTGGTTAGAAGAATCGAGATGTTTAAATTTACTTTTGGTTTCCTAGAATATTTACTTATTGATTATTGGTTGAAGTTGAGTATTAATGTAGGATACCTTTCATCAAAGTTGTTTGTTGAGAAGAAATTCCGAAACTAATCCCGTGTAATGTCAGGTTACTGCAAGCTCTGTACGGCTTGTCAGCTCTACATCACGTGATCTCCTTGATGAATGGAAAGCTCCAGCGGGATTTTCGGTTAATGTTGCCACAGCTAATTCCAGTCAGGTTCTTTTCAGAACTTCAGTAATACCAAGATTATATGTATAAATGAGTTTGATTTAAAATGTGATTATTGCATTCGGCGATTACATTTCTTAATTTCAAATGCTATATGTATCAAATTTGCTCACCTTCTGGTTGGTTACAGGTTTTGTTGGCAACTGGAGGTGGCCATCTAGTCTACCTAGAAATAGGTGATGGTAAATTGGCTGAAGCCAAATATGCGCAGTTGGAATATGAGGTGTCCTGCCTTGACATAAACCCAATTGGTGAAAACCCTAACTTCAGTCAGCTAGCAGCAGTTGGTATGTGGACAGATATGAGTGTCCGGATATTTTCCCTTCCCAGTCTTGATCTCATAAGAAAGGAGCAACTGGGAGGAGAGATTATTCCTCGCTCTGTGCTTCTGTGTGCTTTTGAAGGGGTATGATTCTCCCCCCATCTCCCTTTATATTTTATGTTCAATATTTATCTTTCGTTTCTTTAATTTGTTATCGATTCTTCTTTTCATTTTTTTAACTTGCCATTTTTTTTTCTCAGGTCTCATACTTGTTATGCGCCCTTGGAGACGGACACCTGTTTAATTTTCTGTTGAACGTTTATACTGGCGAATTAACAGATAGGAAAAAGGTCTCACTTGGAACTCAGCCTATAACGCTACGTACGTTTTCTTCTAAGAACACAACACACGTGTTTGCTGCATCAGATAGACCTACTGTCATATACAGTAGTAACAAGAAGTTACTCTACAGTAATGTGAATCTGAAAGAAGTAAGCTATATGTGTCCATTCAACACCGCTCCTTACCCAGACAGGTTTGTCAACTTCTACATAATGCCTTCAGTAATATTCATAAAATCTCTTATTGTAAGTCTTTCATTTGGCGGATATCCCTTCAAGTTCAATTTACTAACCTGACCTAGTGGGGATCGAGCCTAATTTTACACTTGGTTGTTGTTTCTGCATGGGCCATGTTCCCGAGGGTCTGGGCAGAACTCCTAACTTTTTCTAGCAAGGGCCTGCTTAAAGCTGAATTTGCTAGCTGTGAAACTCACCGCATTACTTGTATCTTCTCAGATAATCTAATCAATATCCTTCTTGTTACCTTTCTATCTACAGCCTTGCTATTGCAAAAGAAGGTGAACTTACTATTGGGACTATCGACGATATCCAAAAGCTTCATATACGTACGATTCCTCTGGGAGAGCATGCAAAGCGTATTTGTCATCAAGAGCAATCTCGGACCTTTGCAATCTGCACTATGAAATACTGCCAATCAAGCAATGAAGATTCTGAAATGCACTTCGTTCGATTGTTAGACGATCAGACATTTGACATCATATCTACGTATCCGCTTGATACGTATGAGTATGGTTGTTCTAATCTCAGCTGTTCGTTTGCAGATGACACTAATGTTTATTACTGCGTGGGAACTGCATATGTTTTGCCCGAGGAAAGTGAGCCAACCAAGGTGAGTGAGACTTTCTATCTATTTTAAAGCTAGCAAACATAAGTCAGTACTAGTCATAAGTGTACGCTTTGTGGTGTGCCACATCACGTTTTACCATTCCTTATTTTTCCCTTTTCCCTATCTCTCTTTAAAACCATGGTTTTTGACGTCAACATCTACAATTTTCTCAAGTCGTTCAGTTTTTATCCTCATTCTCTTATCACCTCCCCTTGTTTATAATGCAGGGCCGGATACTAGTTTTTGTAGTTGAAGATGGGAAACTGCAGCTAATCGCAGAGAAGGAAACAAAGGGTTCAGTTTACTCTCTGAATTCATTCAATGGGAAACTTCTTGCTGCTATTAATCAAAAGATTCAACTGTACAAATGGATGCTGCGGGATGATGGCTCCCGTGAGTTGCAGTTAGAATGTGGTCATCATGGACATATTCTCGCCCTCTATGTCCAAACCCGTGGAGACTTCATCGTTGTTGGTGATTTGATGAAATCCGTCTCGCTTTTAATATATAAGGTGGTGTACGATAAACTATCTATTAATAAATGCTGATTATCTTAATGACGTACATGCTTTCAGTTAAAAAGAATTCTAACTTTGTTTTTCATTAAGCTTTCCCACATTTCTGCCTGCTTATTGTCACTTGCATGCTTTCCCACATTATCTTACTGTCACTTGCATGCTTTCCCACATTCATGCCTTAAGCTGAAAACCTAACTCAAAAATGTTTCAGCATGAAGAAGGAGCTATCGAGGAGCGGGCTCGTGACTACAACGCAAACTGGATGACCGCAGTTGAGATCCTCGATGACGATATCTATCTTGGAGCTGAAAACAATTTCAACTTATTTTCCGTCAGGAAGAATAGTGAGGGTGCAACTGATGAAGAACGAGCGAGGCTTGAGTCTGTTGGTGAGTACCACCTTGGTGAATCTGTGAACCGGTTCAGACACGGTTCACTTGTTATGCGTCTCCCTGATTCTGACGTGGGTCAGATTCCGACTGTCATTTTCGGCACTGTCAATGGCGTGATTGGAGTTATTGCATCGCTTCCACACGAGCATTACCTGTTTCTAGAGAAGTTACAATCAAATTTAGTCAAGGTCATAAAGGGTGTTGGGGGATTGAACCATGAACAATGGCGATCTTTCAACAATGAAAAGAAGACTGTAGATGCGAAAAACTTCTTGGACGGGGATTTGATCGAATCATTCCTTGATCTAAGCCGGAACCAAATGGAAGAGATCTCAGCAGCCATGAGTGTTTCAGTTGAGGAGCTCTGTAAGAGAGTAGAAGAAATGACTAGGTTGCATTGACATGTGAATGCCCCGGTATGCTATCTCCCTCTATCGTTTTTCTTCTATTTGTTTTGCCTATCTGTATCTTAGCTAATAGCTACTATAAATACTTCACTGTCTTTCTGTATCCAGTAGAAAACAAATGTTTTTTTGTGGAAAATCTTAGGGTTGGAACGTGGCATCAAATCTCTGTATATCTGTTTTAGTTTAGGTTTTCAATTTGCAATGCAATGAGTTCACAGTGGATAATGAAATGCTAAATTATCCGTGTTGTTTGGAATATTTTATGTATGCTGCATCTTTTCAGACATGCCGGGATTTCAATAATATGTGATTTGCACCGTTCAACGCTTATCTCTTTGGGTCTGCTGATACTTCCTACTACAGCCCAAATAGTTAGTTGGTAGTAGGTTTCACTTGTTGGCATCATCAGCAAGCTTGTATGTATCGGAGAGAACTACACAGTAGTAGTTGACCTAAACAATGATAACCCTATATTGTTCCTCACTTATTAACGTTTCCCTTGACTCTTAATGCTCAAGCCCTTGTGCTCTCGACATGTACACCCTTAATATAATGAAGTTGGTTTCATGATTAGATAATGGTTCATGATTTTGCAACTCGAGCTCCTCTTGTGAGGAACCCATGCAATGTTTACTTTTTTTTTTTTTTTTTTGAAACCGAAAGGAAAATCCATAAGGGATGCATTGTCTGAATCCTTCGATATTGCTCCAGCAATAAAACTAGGCGGCGGAGAGTTATGGGGAAACTTTGTAAATCCTAGCATGCCTAGCTAAAGAATCTACTGGCTTATTACAAATTCTATAAATAGACTCGCAGACCCATAAAGGATTTCCCCAGAGTTTAGTCTAATGTCTAACACCCTTTATGACCCTGCGTTAACATAACAAGTGAAAAAAATTAAAATGACCATATTTAGCATATAAAAATTCTTCCCATATTATTCTTCGTAAATAAAAATTATTTAAAATAAAAATGAAATAAAACCTTATTTTTTATTTATAATGTTTAAATTCAGTTTTTACCACTTTTTAAAATGTCACCTTTACCTTTTTTTTATTTTCATAGGGTTCTTCTTCTTCTTCTTTCGTTTCTTCTTCTCTTTTTCTGCCTCCTTCCCACCACCATCACCACCAGCAGCAGTAGCTCTGCTGCCACCAAGCCAGTGAAAAAATATAGATCTGGAGCAACAACACCTCTGTCTCCTTCACCAACGCCTTTATCTTCTTCTCTTCTTCTCTCTTTTTATTTTACTTTTATGTGCACTAATAATAGCTCTGTTACCATATCCGCCATTAACAACACCTCCGTCTTCTCCACCAACACCAACACCACCAGTACCTCCTTCTCTTTCTATGTCCAGATGAGCCACCAACAACACCTCCTCCCCCCATTGCTTTCTCCTAGTTATTTTTTCTCCCCCACCACTACATGTCCAGATCCACCACCAACAACTCCTCTTCCTCCTCCTTCTATCCTCTACAAACATCACCAACACCTCCAGATTATCATCGTCGAAAATCATCATCAAAAAGTAATGATACATCATCATTGTCGAAATTAGGATTTTTTGGTGGTGAAACGTCAGAAAAATGATGAAACCAAATTTGGTTTCATCAAATATTACAAAAACTAAATAACGTTGAAATCAGTGTTTGTGTTGGTGGAATGTCTGAAAAATGATGAAACTTTTTTTGGTTTCATCATTTTTTTCATCTGGAATAAAATAAATGATGGAACCTTTTTTTATTTCATCAAATTTTAGAAAAACTAAATAATGCTAAAAGCAATTTTTATGTTGGTGAAAACAGTAAGTTTTATAGAAACCAAATTTGGTTTCATCTGATTTGTGCCTACTTTTTACCGTGAAACCAAAGTTTGATGGTGAAACAATACGTTTATGTTGCAACCAAATTTGGTTTCAACCAAATTTTTCCTAGTTTATTCAATTTGGTGCATTTGGTTTCTTCGTTGAAGTTGTGTTGGTCAAATATAAATTTTATGTTGAAACCAAATTTGGTTTCATCATTTTTCTGCCTAATTTTTATCGTTGCAACCAATGTTTTAGTAATATGGTAAGTTTTTATGGTGGTGTGTTTGTGGTGGTGGTGTTGATGATAGTGTTGGTTTTG
>JAJJMC010020972.1:4237302-4258408 GCA_023531435.1 Papaver californicum | reverse complement strand
GGTGCTGGTTGGTGCTGCTGTTAGTTGGTGGATGGTAATGGTGGTGTTGCTGGATGATGGTGGTTGTTGTTGGTTGGTGCCGGTGAGTTAGTGCTGGTAGTGTTGGTGGTGAGAGAGAATAAAGATTAAGAGTGGGGTTGATTTTTATTTTTGTTGAGTTGAATTAATGTAAAAGATAGTTTAAGAGTTGGGTTGATTTTTATTTTTGTTGGATTGAATAATGTAAATGATAGTTTAAATTTATTCAAATGAAACTTCCGTTTCATTTTATTTTAACTGAGGTTTTAGTAGTAAAAGGTATAAGGTAGTGGAATTTTAACCCACAAATTACTCCCTTAATTTTAAACTCAGGCAGTCGGTCGATAATTTTATTATTATACTAAAGAGACATCTAGGAAAATTCGTACAAATTTGAAATCTATATGTTGGGAGCCTATGCAAAGTGGCCTTACATACTCTTTGAATAGGAGAGTGAAATGTGTGCACTGTTGCCCACGCCGATGGGGCAAACTAATGCTACTTAAGTTCTCCACTTACCCAAGCCAAGCATCCTTGGAAATTTAGAGACGCCCTGCTCTTAAGGGTAACACTACTTGTAAATTCTCACTTCCATACTTACTTTATAAATGGAAAGGAGTGGCGTGGCATGGCGGGCGGCACTGACAAAGCCAATACTTCTGTTTGCAATGGTCAAACCAAATTTTCATTTAACAATTTATCCAGCTGAGCCAAGTAAGTTCGTGTCCAGTTGAGCCAAGTAGGTTTTAGCTTGAGCTTGGGGAGCTAACTCGGTGGTTTAGATTTGGATGTAGTCAAATAGACTATGGGGGGGAGAGGAAGAACAGCTTACGGCACCATGTAAGGGAAGGCTCCAGTTTCGAAAAAGAGTGGTGAGGCAAAGCATTGGGAAACTCAAAAGAGTGGCCTAAAAGCCAAGCAACAGATGAAAAAACACAATTATTGCCTTTTTATCACGTCTGTTTAATTTATTAATTCTCACTTTGGGGAATTTAAATCCATTTCTTTACTTAAGATTAGATAGAATTATAAAACTTATATTCCAAGCAAGTTTAGGTAGTGAAATCTGTAAGTATATGTTCTGTGAAGCCAAGACAGGATAATCAGAAAAATATATATAGAATTTTAAGTAAATGATTAGAAAATGAAAAAGTACGGCCACAATTCTGGTCAATGAACTTATTTTTTATTTTTGTTTATTCAAATCAACCAAATTATTACTATTATCATTCTGCATGAAAAAATAAGAAGCTTGATATAGGGGTTTCAACATCCTGGAGGGGCTTCTTTAGGAGGTAAGGTAATCCAATTTGTCGTTAAGGGATGTTCTAGTGATATAGTTAAATGTCCATTTTACCCTTTACCCAATAAGAAAAAGATGAATTTGACCTCTAATTAAAATCTTTCCCTCTCCTCCATATCTTCTCCTTCTCCATTTTAATCAAATTTCTCAATCGAATAAAAAGTTCGTCGTCGATTAAACTCCCAATTTCATGATGAAGAATACTAATAAATGTGTAGAGAGTAGTAGTGATGACATCCGGATAACACTAAACAAATTAATGAAGATTTAGGGTTACAGATTGAATTTACGGTTGGGTTCGAATGGAAACCCAACCGTAACTGATTTGTTCTTCATATTACGGTTGGGTTATTAAACAAACCCAATCGTAACTTCAAATGTATGAGATGAAGATTCAATTAAGATTTACGGTTAGGTTTTCAACCAAACCCAACCGTAACTAATCTTTAAACCTCAATCGTAAAATTAGATAAATAGATTTTAAGATTTTTCATTTCTATCTTATAGAGAATTGAAAGACGAAGTTAACCCAAAAAAAAATGAGGTCAATCGGACATCGTATGAAAGAGTTATGATCAAAACAGTGAAATCTATTTGTATTCAGTTACGGTTGGGTTTGGTTGAAAACCCAACCGTAAATCTAGGCAAAAATGGTGTTCTTCGGTGTTCTTAGGGTTACGGTTGGGTTCGACATGAAACCCAACCATAAATTTCTCTGAATAACAAAAAATCCATCTTTCAAATCGTTATTTGATCAAATTTGAGTCATAAAAAGACCAAGAGTTTAAGCTAGAGGTATACTCAATGCTACTATGGTTGATTGAATCAAAATCTAGAGTTAAAAAAAAAAACGATAAAATTTTCTTAAATTTCATCTAGTTTTTCTTCCCACAAAACACAAATTCAAAAAAAAAGAAAATTAAATTCATTTTTTTAAGTACAAGATTATGTTTAACTAATCATGATTAGCTTAATTTATTAATTAATTAATGTAATTAAAATTAACTAATCAGGGGTGGTTTCGGTATTATAAAAATATTATGGATAAGGAGTTTTTAAGTTTTACTTCAAAATGTCTTTATTCGTCTTATTATAAGAGCCCCTCCAGGATTCTAGAGCGCCTCTATATCAAGCTTCAAAAATAATCATTCGTTAAGGGATAACTTGATGAGGACCATTGAATCGGTGATATAATTCGTAAGACTATATTCAACACTAAAGGTCCATGCTCCATAGTTCAAATTGGACTCCTGCAGCACGTGATGGAAAACGTGTGCAGTGTTGAAGCAAGCCTAATAAATGAAGAAGCGAGTATAAAGTCTGAAAGCTAAGTCAGTAGGTGTGGTGTCTGTGATCTATAATCTACTTATATTGTCAACCATTCTTTTGGTGATAAAATTATTACTGGTGCAGCATATTTGCTTTGCACAAGCATGTGTTTCCAAGTAATGATTTCAATCAAGGTAGAAACACTCATAAAATTAGAAGATAAAAAAAGATGTGTATGTATTCGATATTTGTTCACATTTGCAGCAGGCTGAAAAATTGACATCAAATGCACACTATTCATTGATCAAGAAGCCGGCATAAAAGAGGAGTTAAAAAATATGGCAAATCTTGCTTTTTTATGACTTTAGGATTCACATATAGGGTAAGATAAAAGCAACTTATTAACATTAAAGTTTTTCATGAGTCAGTCTTAAACTCTTACCCAACACGAGGGGCAGCATTGTAACCTTGTTTCTGTTGATCGACTGAAGATCACGAGTCAGGGGCAGATTGTTTTGATTTGGCTTATACATTTGATTTGGTGGTATTTAAATCAAGTTCTTCCTCCTCCGTTCAAAATTACTATCTTTTATATTATTTATTTTTGTTTTATAATTATATCAAGATTCTATTTATAGTCATATTTTTTTATATACTTTCTCCGTTTATAAAAAAATGTCATCATCACTTTTTTAATTTAGTCTATTTTTAGTCTAAAATGAAAAAAATGAAAATAACACTTTTATAGAAATAAAGGGAGTATATTTTTATTATTATAAATTTATTTTCTATGAGATCCAACATAAAATCATAAATAATACCTGTTTAAATAGGAAACAAATATGATGAACATTTTTCTTTTTTATCAGCTTTCTTTTTATCGTCTCTCTTTTGTTTCCTATTTAAAATAGAGTTAGGCAATTTCAAATAATTTTTTAGCATTCATTATTTTACATAAAAATAGTAAATAAATAAAGGTAAACAAGAAAAAATTTCTGTCTCCTTAATATTTTAACTTAGTCAATACAGATTAAAATTTTAAAACGGAGGGAATATAACTTTGTATCTGAATCGTCAAACACATATTTAATTTGATTGAATACTTTTTATAGCTCTACCATGAAATGGTGGAATTAGAAATCTTGTTATGGGTAGATAAATCTTTATAAGTGGGCAGTCAGGGATACATAAGCACGACCCATTTTATTTATTAAAATATTAGGTTTGGGAGTTAGCCTTGGCAACTGCTCACCCATGTCTCAAGCTAACTCCATCCTTATTTACCAAGTTTTAAATCAGATGTAATAAGTTTGATTCAGATGAGTTGTTAAATTAGAAAATAACAATCCGCCAATAAATTGCGGCTTCACTTCAAAAAAAATAAATATATATTTTCATAGTACCCGAAAAAGTGTTATTTCTTTTTTTCAATATAGCCTATTTTTATAAGAAAATAAAATAAAACAGAATTATCATTTTTTTCTTAGACGAAGGTAGTAATAAAAGACTATAAATAGCTTTGGATTGATAAAATAAACAAAAATGCTAGTTTGACCGACAAAAATCCTGACCCTCACTGCTTGGTCCACTTTCACCAATTCCTGATCAAGGACATCCGAAAACCGTTAGATTTTCATCTCAAAATTTTTGGCGGTAAAAATTGCGGTAGGTGTAGTATCTCCGTAAAATTAAATAATTCTTCTGCACCCCATGGATAGGGCTGTCAATAGGTCCGGGTCCTCCCGGGTACCATAGGACCCAGACCCGGACCCTAATATTTTTGTCGGTTCCGGGTCCTAACGGTTCCAGGTCCGGTTCCTAATTCTTTGGACCCAGAACCAGACCCTATTAAAAGTCCGGGTAATTATCGGGTCCGGGTAGTTATCGGTTATCAAGAAATGATTGCAAAAAATCTAAAATTTGATGTTTGAAGTTTGGACACACATATATCTTATATAACATCAAAACAGTAAGTAATGAGTTCAACAATCCATCTCCAACCGATACATATGTATCTATAAAGCAAAGGTTGCCGTAATATAACCACAAAAAACTGGCAAACTTATTATATATATAAAGTGTTTGCAAAAAAAAAGTGACTGCAAGTGCAACTCTCCTTCACAACCATTAACAAAACATCAGGGACAGATTGCAACTTTGAATATTCTTTGGTCGTATAAAAAAGAAGCTTCATTTGTATGTAATTAACCATCATGTCCTGCAACATATACATATGCAATATAAAGAACTGCAGTCTGCAGGGTATAAAGATAAGGCAATGCAAGGTGAAAGATGAAGAGCAACACAAAGTATAATGAGTTCCAGCTGCATTTTAGCAGTAACAACTTAACTGACATGCAACATCGTATATCTCTCCAGCACACCATATTAGAAAGTTAGAGACTTCACAAAAAACAAAAAACATAGTATCCCTGCAAAAACTATGAATAGATTATCCAATGTCTTTATTAACTGGCATAAAAATTGAATAACTTGATTCTGTTACATATGAATAACTTGATTCTGTTATTTCTTTTAACTGGAAACAAGAAGTATAAGATAGTACTACAAAAGACAACATGATAAGCGTAAGGCCTCTACAAGTTATGCACAATCTCTTGGGTTTTTCAACATGATAAACATAAGACAGTATCTTGGGTTTTTCATATGAATGAAGACAGAATAACATAAGCATAATTACGTATGAGAAAAGTTATGCACAAAGATTAGTTTAATAACTAATTCACAATTATCAAGTTAATACCCAATTCACAAGAGATAATCATCAGAAAAAAGAACAAAAACAAAAAACGAATCTTAGAGACAATAAGACAAATTGAGGTTGATTTGGTTTATCTGTGTTAAAATTTTCTATTTGAACCAAGTCTGTATGCCTTCAATATGATTAACATAGATAGTATACAGGTCTTTCACAGGGACTATGATAGCTACAACAACCATTTCTTACTCACACATAGACCATTTACTTATATTATACTCTGCAACCAAAAGATAATGGGTGTTCTGACACAATTCTGCAGAATATAAGCTATTTCATTATAAGAAACTCCAGGCAAGGGTAACTAAACTACTTACAACTTCCACACTCAGAATGCATTACAAGAGGCTTCGATTTGGGCAGTTATTTCCTCTCACAGCTAATAATAAAAAAATGCCAGACTCCCAACAAGGAAATATGCACGTAGCCCGTTTACTGTGGGTACTCTAGAGTAAGTAGGGTTTACCCATAGTTCCATTTACCATAACTTGATAAGCGTAAGGCCTCTACAAGGTACTGGCTTGAGTTTATATTGAGCTAAATATGTGAAACTGAGGATAATAGAGATATGTGAGTCAAAGACAGCTGAAATGGTGTAAAAGTTAACTGACAGGGTCCATTATTTACTATTGCTGCACTAAGGATACAAACAATATAACATGATAAAAAGAGTTAGGGCACCAACCAACTAACCATAACACTCAGTTCTTATTGTAGGGACAGATGTGTGTTGATATCATGTGCAAAGAAAAAATTAAGGTAATACTCTAGAACAGATGCGTTAGTTCAGTAACAGCTTACCTGACATGCGACTTTGAACCTCTCCAGCACACCATATCAGAAAGTTAAAAACTTCACAAAAAACAAAAAATACAGTATCCCTGCAAAAACTATTAATAGATTAGTCGAGGCATACGAAATTCCATAACAAAAAGATTCAAAACAGTATGACGTAGTATATAAACTTTACTTTGCAAACACAAAATTAGTCAGACAATATATGACACTGCTCAGTAGTGCCATCAGCATTAGTTCCATCGCCTTCGTCTTCTTGCTGCTGATCAACTGCATCTAAAATAGTTTTAAGGGCAGGATTATCCAAACCAAATCCTTCATCTAACCAAATCCTTGCATTGTTCTAATCTTCCTCCCTTGGTGCAACTTTAAGTAATTCAGGCTCAAACTTCGCATATCTGACAAATGCTTCCCTGAATTGAAGTGTTGTTTCAAGCATCATCTACGTGGAATTCCACCTAGTATCAACATCTTGAATTAACTTCTTCTTTGGAGCATTTACTTGCAAGCAAACTTCTTCAAATTTCTGTTGTCTTTGTGGTGAAGACCTTATGAATTTTACCGAGTTTCTAACTTTTTATAATTCTTCATTTATTTGTTTCATTCCATAATCAACAATAATGGCGATAACATGAGCAGAACACCTAACTTGAAATAGTTTCTCATCTAAGAGCAATCCATTATTTAGCTTGAGTTGTTTAATAATTTCACTTACCACTACCCCGTTGGTTGAAGCATTATCCAACGTAATTGAAGCAATTTTCCGATCTATATTCCACTCTAACAACTTATCCATCAGCACCTTAGCAATGTTGACTCCAGTATGTTGCTCATATACTGCGCTAAAAGATAATATTCTCTTATGAATTCTCCATTTTCCATCAATATAATAAGCCGTCAAAGCCATATAACCCTTATTATGACTATTAAATGTCCACATATCAGTAGTAAGACTTATGCGACTCTGAACGTTACTAAAAGTCTCATACAAAAGCTTCTTTTCAGAATTATAAACCTTCATGCAATCTGACCTTTCAGTGTTGCGTTTCACAAGTTTAAAGTTGGGTTGTAATGATGTCAACACCATTCTAGAACCAACATACTCCACCATGGAAAAAGGAAGTTCATGCAACATAATCATTCTTGCAATTCGGTCACGAGTTAATTCTTGATTGAACTTGAAGTTATAGGCAGCTACTGCCCCATCTTCTTTCACATAAGCTTTCAAGAACATTTGGTTAAGTTGCTTCTGTGTTGTTTTGAATAAACCACAACTTTTCAAATGTTTGTTCAGACTACTAGTCCTGTTTTTACTTTTCGCACAAAGCTTATGGTTACAGTGCTTGCATTTTCCTTGAACTACTTTCCCATCTTCCTCTATCTGCTCAAATTCATTCCATGCCTCTGAAGTTCTTTTACATTTTAGCGGAACTGGTGGAGACTTATCCATAGAACCAGAATCACCAGCTGCAGTTAGCTGTTTAGCTTGGGGTACACGAGTATATTGATCACCAACTCCACTTCCTTTTTGTTTCGGCATATTAGTTCTGCAATAAACCCCACAAACATTTGGGATCAGTTGCTAATACTCGAAAGTAAAAAAGAGACTCATTTTAATAAGCATAAACAGTTAGTTAACATCTAATCCTGCTTTATAGTGCACATGGCTTATCTTTCAGATACACAGTCGTGTGTAAGAGGAAACTTATGGGAATTTAGATACCTTTCCCTACATTCAGTCTTAATCAAAGTTGAAACTAGTAAGAATAGGGAAACCTTTTATTCTGCAATCAATATATACCTAACGAACACACATAAGTGTCCTTTTACAAACTATTAATAGGTAGGTTTCAGAAACTTAGATTCACCCACAAATGAAAGTAGGTACTACTAAGCTCCATTTATCATGAGCATGCATGGCTTATCTTTCACATTCATATTCGTATATGTAGACTGTAGATGAAACTTTTGGAAACTTAGATACCTGCCCTGCATTCTGGTGGTGTGACTGGGTTTCGTAACTTATCGGTGCAATAATCGTAAGTCATGTGGTTCGTTCGAACCCACCTATATTTTCTAGCTTGGTAAGAGTCTAGTTGTAGGTATTCACAATGTGTAATCTGACAAGTCTAGTTGGTAAGAGTCTAGTTGTAGGTATGCACTAAATTTGATATGGAGTATATACAACACTAATGGGTCTTCACAATGCCAGACTATATTTCTTAATCAGTAACATACCATTTCCGACAAGAGAAGAAATTAAAGAATAAAATGATAAAGAACAGACAGGTATGACGAAAATGAGTATGGAAGATTGTTGATTGATAATTCAATCTGTTAATAGATACTTAAAAAACAATAATACTGTAAACAAAAAGACATTTCAGATGCTAACCTGTAGATCACACAATTTAATCCCAGCGGCAATTGACACTAAAAGTTTACCTCTTGTGAGCGAAGGTTTCAGCTGCAAAACAACCTCCTTTACTGCAACATTACCAATTTTAGTTAGAATCTAAAACAGAAGAGGAGAGAGAATACAATTACACATTGAATCATCACAGAACTCAGTTGACAAGTGAATGAAAATTTATGTCCTGTAAATACATAAACTGCATTTTATATGTGACTCCATATTAGTGGACAGGAACACCTTAGTTCACGGATACTAATTAAGCTACCAACCAGATAACTTTCATACTGCAATTAACCATTTCAGGTTGATTTGCTATATAGCCAACTTATGATACAAAATGAGGAAGACGCTAAGGCCCTATTGTGATGAGTAAAAGTGAGTCCTTCCGGAAAAAAAATAGTGTCCCCTAAGCAAGATGTTGCTACAATCTCTTCCAATTTGACTACAATTTCTTCCAACTCACTGCATTAGCAAATCATGACCATAATAAAGGCGGCACAGTGGTTTACGAACACACAAGTTACAACTTCTACCTCTTTGCAACCAAAGTAAAAGAAAATGTACCTGATATTAGTGCATCTCCTGATAGCTTCTCTGGCCTAAAGTCCACAGGCTAAATCTTCTTGTTCTTGTTTGCATCTACCAAGTGCAGACTTGAGTTTCTGAGAAATCACAGTAAGCACTTGTGCAATTGATAGCCTCAACACCTTGCTGCATAGAAAACACACAATATCAAAGTTAACATATCTGCTCCTGGTTGCTCCTTTGTGTCTATTGCAATACTTTTCTGGTTTATATAACATAAATAAATGAAACCTAATCTAGAAAAAAGCAACCTAAACAGCCAAAAGCCTTGACTTAGCAGTTAACACTTCAATAAGCTATTGTTATTCTGAAAAATCAGCAGTTAAGAGATTTTCTACCATTTACACCAATCTAACCCAAGATAATTTAATCACCCAAATATTTCACACATACAATTCCATAACTAAGATTCTAAGAATTAAAAATGACCTAAATAATTTGAAAACTCATACGTAAGAAAAAAACCTAATTTCATTGAATTATGGTATATCATTGAACAACATTAGTGGTATATAAAAACCCCTATTATCATTATGATCATATAAGATTCGGAAATTACAAACCCTAGAAAAGATGGATCTGGATTCAAGGAGAATGAGAGAAGATGGTGGTGCTGTGGTCGGATTGATTTGGTGGTGTGGTGTGGTGTATTTAGTTCCTTCACTTGATGGTGATAGTACTGATGGCACGGGAGCATAGATGTCTACATAACTTTGTTTCAGGCTTTCAGCAACATTTGATTTGAATCTGTTCCAAGATAGTGAAGTGAAGTAGTAATAAGTTAATAACAACGATGGTGAAGTGAAGTAGTATGTGAAGTACTCTTCTTCTCGGACAGATGGCAAGAATTAAATGAAGTAGTCTTCTTCTCAGACAGGAACCGTAAGAAATAAATAAAATAAATGAGATTTGATTTTTCTATTTATATGACCTAATTTTGGTAAGAAATTTGATAAAATTAACCCTCTACAATAGTTACCCGATTACCACGGGTACCCGACGGGTAGGATAGAACCGTTTTTATCGAGTCTATTCGGATCCTACCCGTTAGGGTCTAAAATTATTAATGGGTCCAGTTTAAGGACCCGAACTCGATTTATCTGGTTCTAGGACGGGTCCGGATATTCGGGTACCCATTGACAGCCCTATCCATGGATCCCTTCTAGAAACAAGTGTTGTGTTGGCAACGAAGACTATGTGCCATCTCAGTTGTCACAACAAACAGCCAAGAGTGCTACACTACAACATCACCACCGTGGCATTTTCAATGGAATCGCCGGTGGTGGGTCTAGAGACTCTCTAGCTAGTCTCCAGCGGTATCGAAAATAAAATGAGGTGGTCCGACTCCGGTCCGTGTTGCTATTACTACCCTACCACATGTTTCAGCTGGACAAATTAATTAGCCGTTATTTAGATAAATTTGATTTAATAAATTTAATTGTAACGTTAAAAGAGTTCCTTCTTTCTCCTTTCTCCGGTGAGTAGTAAATGAGTAGGTTTTAGTAAGCCAAGAAAGAAGAAAGTAGATATGTCCCCACCACCTGCACCTGCTGTCAGAGGAGCCATTAATGTCCAGTTGAGTTTTATTTATTTTTAAATTTTGTCATTATGACCTTTTTTTTTAACAACAAAGACTACTAAGATTTATTACATTCTTCTTTCCTTCTGCAAATGTTGCTCACATCTTCTTCTTCTTCTTTTTGTTTTTCTTTCTCCATCTTTCGAAAAAACTCAGTGAAGAAAATTCCGAAAACAGATTCATCTTGTTTGTTTCTGTAACTAAGATATTATTGGCGGATCTTCTTAGACAGGCGGAGATTTTTTTGAGAGGAATTTTTTTGTTGTTTTGAAAAACGTTAAAAATTCTGCTACATTTTCCAGGTTATTACTCGAAAGTGGTCCTAGAAGTTGGTTTTTGTTTCAGAGTGGGGGTTGAGGTTTGTTTTTCTTGAGTTTAAGGGAGTTTGGTGGATTCAGAAGATGGATTTTACAAGGAATCTGGGAATTTTAGAGAACATTGATTCTGATTGGGTTTGAGTTTTTATTGACTAGTAGTTTTGGGGCATTTCTTTTTCCCTAAACTTGTGAGTTAGTCTCAAGTTACTGTCTCTTTCTTTCTACCCAGATCTTCTTCTTCTGCAAATTTGATTTCTAAGTAAATTTAGTTTCTCAAAATGGCAAGTATGAAGCTCGGATCTAAAACTGATGCATTCCAAAAGCAAGGCCAGGCATGGTATGTGTTCTGCTAAAACAAAATTATGTGATAATCGCTGAGATATTGTACAAAATTTACACTGTGGAGGATCTTTGGATTGAATTTTGAATTCGATTAGTATGTGAATTTTGTTCATGAATAGTATGCATTTTCTGTTGAAGTTGATGAGTCGTTTAAGTACCAAACACAATCCTGAATTGATTGCGCTGGCGATTTTGTACCTTTTGTGTGCTAATTGAATTCTAGTTAATCTTATTGATCTAAATTGGTAGGTGAGTAGTCCTAATTCATCTAGTTTCCCCTAGAATTGCTCTCGTTGTCAACTTGTTTGCTTGGATTAAATGGTCACTAAGTGCATCTAAGTGATAGCTATGGACCTATGGTTGGTAATGATAAACCTATAGGGGACCTCGTTATTTGGAACTTGTCTGTAGATAATTTTTCTCTTGGAACTCATCATAAACTGATTCTTGGTAAATAATTACATCGAATGTCAATTTATTTTGGTTTCGTTAGTACGGTACATGTTAGGTATTGTTAACTAGTTCTTAAGATGGACCAGTGGTGCTTGTTGAGTCAAAGTCAGTAACAACATACATATATTTTAGCGAGAAATTTAACTTTTTAGATCTTTCTTCGAACCATTAGTAAATTATGATTTAATGTTTATGAAACTTATTATGATAAGCTAATAATAACAAATAACTTCTGGAGGTTTTTCATGTCGAAATGAAATATTTATTATTTTCATTCTTTTTTTTTGCGAGTTTTGCTCTTCCACGTGATATTATACTGTTATGACTACAGTGTACTATTTCCTGCTGCTATGTTTTGAAACATATAGTCATGGTTCTCGTGGATCAACCTGTGGTCGGACAAAATACTACTGACTACTGAGTTTATCTCTTGCAGTATATGAACACACACTCAGTGCTAGGAAAAATGGAAATGTAGTATGGTTGGAAGGTCACCCATTTAACTGGTTATGTGTTCATTCTTCACTGAGCAAAGAAAATATAATTCCTGTGTTCAGCTTAAGTGACTGCATCTTTTTGTCTTCCTATGTACAATATGAATGAACTTGTTTTGGTAACCCCTTGGAATCAATATTCGAGCTAGGAGAGTCCTATATGGGTTGCTCTCTTAAATTAAAGCTGATTTTCATCCTTGGAGCTATACCAATCAAATCCTTACATAGTTTCGTGTTTGATAGGCCATGGTCATTAGTGTATTTAACATATTTGGTTGGACGTAAACAGCACATCCTAATAATCTGGGTTCTTTAAATTTCTTAAAGAGATACTTTTGGAGTCCCAAACCAAAAGCAAATGATGTTCTTAAATATATGGCTTTCTACACAATATTCTGTGGGTCTCGCCTTGATATCCTTAAAGGGAAATATTCATGCAGCACAGAACAACATTTAGTAGTCACTCTCTTTCCTGAGAGGCACCTCCTGAAATATATTGGGCTGACAATCAATGCTGTCCTCAGTATACCCTGATTCTTATCATGGATGAAGAGATAACTGCTTATAAGATACTCTGATTATTATGTGGTCCTGCTGTTATTCATTGCATCTATTGAGCCATGAATGTTGAAAATTTTGTAGGTTTTGTACGACTGGTCTTCCAAGTGATGTTGTTGTTGAAGTTGGAGAAATGTCGTTCCATCTACATAAGGTAAATTGCTTCCTACCAGAATCATGTGGGCTCTGTTCTTTCTCTATGCATGATTTTTAGGATGTAAATCCATGAACCCTCATATTTCTTACCGCACACTCGCCGTCTTTTTTAATATTCTTTTACCATGACAAAACAAAACTTGTACTCAACAAACATATATTGTCTCTTTTTTCTGGCAACTGAGTATTCTTTTTAACAGTTTATAGCTTGTTTTGTAGTTTGATTTTAAGTAATGACATCTGAGGCTGGTTATGCTACTGTTGCTGGTCAAGCATTGGTATCTAACCAAAGTGAAAAGTCTAATGCGCAGGGCTAAAATGATTTTACACCCAACAGCATATATTTATTTAGAATCTCTTATTGGATCATTTTGTTGTGAAACTGGGTGCAGTGAAAGAGTGCTTTAGTTAGTGTCCAAATTTGACCCTGACTTTGATCCTTGTCCTTATATTGATCCCTGATATTGAATGGCTCTGAAGTCGAAAATTGTTACTTTCTGATGGATTGAAAGCTCAAACTGAAACTGTGGGGTGTTTTATGATCATCTGATTCATTAAATTTTTTGCTTACGGACTATTAAGAGGTGGTCAAATTGCTTGGTTGTATGGCGTACTTGATTGAGTAGGTAATCTGTTTTGTCAATATGTTTGTAGTTCCCATTGCTTTCGCGGAGTGGGGTCCTAGAACGATTGATTGCAGAAGCATCAAATGAAGACGAAGAAGGCTGTGTCGTTCAACTACCTGACATTCCGGGAGGCCCCAAAGCATTTGAACTTGTAGCGAAGTTCTGTTACGGTGTGAAGCTCGAACTCAGCGCGTCAAATGTTGTTTATCTGCGATGTGCTGCCGAGCATCTCGAAATGACTGAAGAGTATGGAGAGGGAAATCTGATCGCACAAGCAGAATTATTCCTCAATCAAGTTGTTCTCCGTAGTTGGAAAGACTCTCTGAAGGCACTCCAGACCTGTGAGGACTTGCTTCCTCATGCCGATGACCTCCAAATTGTAAAGAGGTGTATTGAGTCACTCGCCATGAAAGCGTCAACAGATCCAAATCTATTCGGCTGGCCCATTATGGAGCATGGTGGACCCATGCAAAGCCCTGGTGGTAGTGTTTTATGGAATGGAATTAGCACTGGAGCCAGACCAAGAAATTTGAATTCAGATTGGTGGTACGACGATGTATCGAATTTGAGTCTACCTACCTATAAGAAACTGATCTCTGTGATGGAATCCCGTGGTATCAAACCGGAAATAATTGCCGGATCCTTAACTTCTTATGCAAAGAGATACCTCCCTGGTTTGAATAGGCGTCAGTCGGTAAATGAGTCTAGTTCCCGCTCTTTGGGGGCTCCCCCACCTGAGGAAGAACAGAAGCTTTTTCTCGAGGAGATTGATAGATTACTTCCTATGCAAAAGGGCCTTACCTCGATGAAATTCCTCTTTGGATTGCTCCGAACAGCTTGGATCCTTCGTGCAAGTCCAGCTTGCATATCCAATCTGGAGAAAAGGATAGGGATGCAGTTGGACCAGGCAACCCTTGAAGATCTCTTGATGCCCAACTTTTCTTACACCATGGAAACACTTTACAATGTTGAGTGTGTGCAGCGAATTCTAGAGCACTTTTTGACTATGGATCAAGCAACTGGCGGGGGGGCCTCTCCATGCTCAATTGATGATGGTCAGTTAATAGGATCGCCTTCTTTGACTCCAGTCACGATGGTGGCTAAGCTTATTGACGGGTATCTTGCTGAGGTTGCTCCTGATATTAATTTGAAGCTTCCCAAGTTTCAGTCATTAGCTGGAGCTGTTCCTGAATATGGAAGACCATTAGATGACGGGCTATACCGTGCTATCGACATTTATCTAAAGGTATGGATATCCATCTCGTCAAATGCTTTTGGTGCTTACCATTGACTTAAAGTTTGACTCCAAAAGCTTTTATTTGAAACTCTTTCTAGGTACTCCACTGAATGAAACCGCTGAACTTTTAATGTGTGCTTTTTAGGATTTTGTTTCAAAATGGTAACATTTGTTTATGGGAACTGAATTTCTCTACCTTGTCAAATTTACAGTCACACCCCTGGCTGGCAGATTCGGACAAGGAAGAACTCTGCAGACTAATGGACTGTCAGAAGCTCTCCTTAGAAGCATGTACCCATGCTGCGCAAAATGAGAGGCTTCCCCTCAGAGTGATAGTTCAAGTCCTATTTTTTGAGCAACTCCAACTCAGGACTTCAATTGCAGGTTGTTTCTTAGTCTCTGACAATCTTGAAGGATCAAGGCAATTGAGAAGTGGATTTGCAGGATCAAATGAAGGTGGTGGTGGTGGTGGATGGTCAACAGCCGTAAGGGAAAATCAAGTATTGAAGGTGGGTATGGATAATATGAGAATGCGGGTATCTGAACTCGAGAAGGAATGTACAAATATGAGACAGGAAATTGAGAAAATAGGTAACGTGGCCAAGACTTCTTCAAGTGCATGGGGATCCGTTTCAAAAAAGTTCGGGTTCAAACTTAAATCACAGATGTGTAGTGCTCAAGAAGGGTCTGTTAGTAACCAGAACAAAAATGGAAATATAAAGATTGAAAAGGTGAAGGAAAAACAAGGGAAGCAGAAGAAGAAAGTAGCCACAGACTAGTAAAGTTTAGCCACTTCCTCCTGTTTTTGGGGTTCTCCAACTTACATTGTTTGATTTCGCTACCTCGTCGCTCAGATTAGTTACCCTTTGAACTGTCCTATCTCTGTGTTTTGTCAAGGGTAATTCTTGTGTTTAATGGTATTTCACTGTGCATCTTATGTATGTAAAAATGAAGAGATGGAAGTATTTTGTCTTTCTTTGTAATTGCATTTCTATCTCACATCTCTCTAACGTTGTATGAATGATTTAGTATGTCTTTTAACATTCCATGTAAACTGCCTGTGCTCGTAGACATACATTTTTTTCAACCCTATGGCCGAAAAGGCTACTTGTTTGCCCCACTAGAGGGAGTTAAGGAAGTGAAATATCTTTCACGAGAACAATCTATTGTATATAGTTTATTTAAAGTTGGTTTCGTAGTCTTTTAAAGTTTTAGGGTTTCATAGTTTGTCTTACCAATTAAGTTAATTAATGTTGTGTCTGCAACAATAAAAATACTAAAACAGAAGATGTTAACGTTAAAATAAAATCTCTGAATTGAAACACTGATTTACACATAAGGACAGAGCTACCTGTTCAGCAAATTGTCCTAAACATAATAGTCCACGGGTACTCCTCAAGAATAATAGATGCTATACCCCCACAATTGAGATGTGTCCAGGATAGAACTACCCGTTATGATTTGTATAAGTGATGTAATTTTTATAGTGGTAAATAAGGTGATCGTTTCTCGAACTTGTAAAGGTAATGATCTTAGAAAATAATGATTTAAATTAACTCTAGAAAATTCTAGGAGTATGAAAAAGACTAAATAACCTAAAGATGATTTTTGAATAATTTTAAAGGACCAGGAATCAGGAATCAGGTAATTCTAATAACCTATGTGATTAATCAGATAATTCTTTTTAAATTAATTGAAGCGCAAGTAATTGCCAAAATTGGTTTTGTTATGCTAACAAACAGAGGTAAATCACAAGCATGGACTATCAAAATTAATTAACCAAGCATAATCCATCAAGCAAAAGCACAACTGTTGAAAGAAAATCGTTTTCACTATTTAAAACTATGCAATTCTAATAACAAAAGAATTATAAATAATTATTAGAAAATAATTAAATCACATAAAATTGAGAAAAGTACCTCCTCCATCATCCCAGTAAATAGACTTAGCCCATGGTGAAGAAAACTTGCTCAAAAGACCTTTTCATTGCTCAAAAAGTTGATTACAAGGTTAAAGAATAGTGCAACAGCTGAACAGATACTTTTATAAATGTCACAGAACAGGGTCCAGCCGTTACAGAAGTGTTCTAAGCAACAAAGGTTTGAAAGAATAGGCAACAGGAGCAGTTTGAATCAGCAACAGAAATAAATGTTGCTGAGTCGTCTTCTCCGATGGTGGCTGATGAAGAACACGCCGGCCGGAGCAGTAGCAGGTCACCGGCGGCGGCCGGAAGTGGCCGGATTTGCTCTGATTTCTTCTCTAGGTTTTCGTCCTGATTTTTCTTGGCTTCTCTTCATATATATAGGCTCTACAAACCCTAGGGAGAGTTCTAAACCTAATAGAACTCTTTAAAATCTATCCAAATCTTCACAAATCCGATTCCAAGCCGGATTCCATTTTTCCGTCCAAATTCACGATTGCACAATATTTTCCAGCGTAAATCACTCCAAATCGATGTGTTTAATCTTGTGTTGAACTCTTGTAGCTTTTGGAATAAATTGGAATCGAAAACAACTTGAAAATCTCGTAACATGAAGTCACAGTTGAACACAGTAACCTCTCCCGATGAGTTGGATCGGTGACTCGCCGAGTTGACTCGCTGGGTTGACTCGCTCCGATCCTGGGGTGCCCCCAATCCAAAGTGTGGGTGCCTTAATCCATTTTCCCGGGTGCCTTTAACACTTTTTGAGCCAATTTTCCCATAAATCTTTATTCTTCTAATGTACCTACAAAAGCATAAAAACACGTAATAGACGCAAAATCGAATACTAACTCATTAGAAATTAAGGTGCAAATTAGACACTAAAATGTGTCTATCAATAAGCACAATACAAATCACCCACTCAACGAACTCAACAACAATAGAAGAAGGAAGGAAATAAATAAGCAAAGCGCATAGCAAAGCAAGAAAAGAGGAAAAGAGCTAGGGATAGTAGCCTGCTCTGGGATGAACTAGAATGAAAAAATCTGAGGTATTTTATAGGCAGAAATCATAGATTGGTAGTAATGGCAATTGATGACAATTGATTCTCAATCAATTCCGTGCATGGAGCGCGGACAAAAGAGACAAACGGAAAGAAAATCGGCAGAATTCAAAACAACCATTAGTGCAAGAGAAAATTTTTGGTAAGTAAAATATATTCCGTCGAGTCAGACGCCCCCCCCCCCCCCCATTAAGACAATCTATTTTTATATTTAAATTTATTTGGAAAATATATCAAAAGAATTTTGTCCAAAAAGATAAGTCTCGGTTGACCCCACACACACCTACACCCAAACCCGAATCGAGCCCGGCCCGCCCGTCCGACCGACCAGACGGATGACGGCAGCACGCGTGCTTGCCCGTGTATGAAATGTGTGGTTGCACCAACTAGCTCATTGCCTAAGTCCTCTCCCTCACACAAAAGTGTGTTGACCCAAAGGACCACTCTTAGATGCAAATTTCTTAGTAATATGGAGGCAACATCTTTAGTTTCTCATATGTGGGACTAAAGGTTTCATTCACAAATAGTGAAAATGAGCTAGTGTCCCCTTGGTCCTAAGTTCCAATTAGTCCAAGACCAAAAAAAAAAAAACACATAAAATCATTTTCTCCAACAATCCCCCACATGAATGAAAAACCGATGAAAATCAGAAATCAAAAAGCGAAAAATACCACTATAGGCAATAGGTGTCCATAAGGTCTTGAACCTTTGCTTAGTGAGAAATTACAAGAACTACTTGATGGACAGTGGACGTGATGCCTTGAACTGCCATCGTTTGGTGTAATTCATCAATAACTTCCACGCGTGATATCACTCTAGGCGCTGTCAAGTTCGTGCCGTAATGTCCACTTGGCCCTGGACGTATCCCGTTTCTCATAATGCTCTAGAGAATCAGCTCAATTCTCATAGGAAGCGACCCACTTCCACATTCGGATAGGTGAGTTCCATCAAGAGTGTTTACTGCTACACCCCACTTCAATCTTAAATTTAAACTATAAAACTCATTAAGACTCAATAAAAAGTCATCCTTCACATGCAGTCACACTATCACGTCTACACCATAGGGAAGGTATAGATCGTGAAATTTTCTGATAGTGTTTCCTTTAACCCACCACAAATTAGTTGTCTCATTCAAAACCTTGATCTTGGGATCTCCAGTCAGCAAGGTTGAGTATCCTTCATGACAAGTTTATTTAATGAGCTTAAGCCCCATCCCCCTCGATGCATTACTAATTATCTCCTTAGACAAACCTTTCGTCAAAGGGTCCGCGATATTCTCCTTAGACCTCACAAAGTCAACAAAAATAATGCCAGTTGAGATTAGTTGTTTCAGGAAAATATGTCTTCTATGAATGTGTATAAACTTCCATTATAGTTGTTGTTTTTAGTATTAGCTATTGCAGCTTGACTATCACAATGTATAGATATAGCTGGCACATGCCTATGCCAGAGAGGAATGTCTTCTAAAATTTATCTTATCCGACTTTCTCTCCTGCTTTATCTAACACAATAAACTATGATTCCATAGTGGATCGAGCTATACATGTCTGTTTGGAACTCTTCCAAGATACAGATCCACCTGCTAGAGTGAAAACATATCCACTCGTAGACTTAGACTCCTCTGTGTCTGATATCCAGTTTGCATCACAAAATCCTTCAAGGACTTCAAGGTATCTCTCATAATTCAAACAAAAGTTCAATATGTACTTCAAGTACCTCAGCACTCTAATAAGTGCATCCCAATGCTCCTGGCCCGATTACAGGTATACCTACTCAACCTACTCACAACATAAGCAATGTCTGGTCTCGTACAATTCATCAAATACATCAGAATTCCTATAACACGTGAGTATTCAATTTGTGAAACTCCATTACCCTTATTATTTTTGAGTCTACAACAAGGATCATACGGAGTACAAGCAGGTTTACAATCAAACTGATTATATTTTTTAAGCACAGATTCAACATAATGAGATCGACTAAGACTATATCCATCAGAATTTCTTCTATCTTCATCTCTAAGATCACATCAACGGGGCCTAAGTCTTTCATGTCAAAGTTCTCATTTAGCATGTTCTTTATAGAATTAATTATATCTATGTTTGTACCAAGTATAAGCATATCATCAACATACAAGCATATAATCACACAAGCATCATTCACAAGTTTAGTATAAACACACTTGTCAGATTCATTGATTTTAAAACCACTAGAAATCATTACATGATCAAATTTTTCATGCCACTGTTTAGGTGCTTGTTTCAAACCATGCAAAGAATTTTTCAGTTTACAAACTTTGTTTTCACAACCTTTCACTACAAATCCCTCAGGTTGGTCCATGTAAATTTCTTCATCTAATTCACCATTTAGAAAAGCTTTCTTTACATCCATTTGATGTATCTCTAAATTATGAATGACAACAATAGCAATTAACATCCTAGTGGAAGTAATTCTCGTAACAGGTGAATAAGTATCAAAGAAATATACACCTTCTTTCTGTTTATAGCCTTTAGCTACTAATCTAGTTTTTATTTTTTTCACAGTTCCATCTACCTTACGTTTCCTTTTCAAGATCCATTTACAACCTATGGGTTTATACCCTAGAGGTAAATTTACAATCTCTCACGTACCATTCTGTAAAATGGAATCCATTTCACTAATGACAGATTCTTTCCACTATGGAGCTTCAGAAGAAGTCATGGCTTTTCTATAAGTCTGTGGATCAGTCTCAGCTAAGCATCTTATGAAGTCTGGCCCAAAATATTTTTCATTTCTAAGCCTTTTACCTCTTCTAGGCTCAAATTCAACTTCATCTTCCTCTAAATGTAATTTCTTACTGGTCGAAGGGACATCTAGGGGATCAACACATGTCATGCGAGAATCAGATTTCAATGGAAAAATATTTTCAAAGAACACAACATCCCTAGATTCCATAATAGTATTCACACTAATTTCAGAAATTTTAGAACTAACAACCATAAATCTATATGCAATAGTATGCACAGGATACCCTATCAAGACACAGTCAACAATTTTGGGTCCTATCTTGGTTCTCTTAGGAGGAGGAATGGAAACCTTATCCAAACACCCCCACACTTTAAAGTATGCATAAGAAGGTTGTCTACCTCTCCATAACTCATATGGAGTTTTTTATGATCCTTTAAAGGGTACTCTGTTCAATATATAGCAAGCTGA
>JAJJMC010020972.1:4051764-4236902 GCA_023531435.1 Papaver californicum | reverse complement strand
ACAACACACACACACACACAAGTTTGTAGGTAATCCTGAACTAATTAACATGGGATTCATCATCTCCTTAAGGGTTCGGTTCTTCCGTTCATCCACACCATTAGATTGTGGTGAATAAGGAGGGGTTACTTCGTATGTAATGCCATGTTCTATGCAAAAATATCCTATAGGAATTACATACTCACCACCACGGTCATACCTAACAGTTTTAGTGATAGCACTCATTTGGTTTTCAACTTCTAGTTTATACTTTTTAAAGGCTTCTAAAGCATCATCCTTACCTTTAAGCAAATATATGTGATAGTACCTCGTACAATCATCTATAAAAGTGACAAACCATTTCTTACCACCTCTAGTTTGAACTGATTTCATGTCAACTAGGTCTGAATGAATTAATTCTAAGGGTTTAGAATTTCTCTGCACATTTTTTCTAAAAGGTTTTTTAGCATATTTTGATTCTACACATAGTTCACATTTATGTTCATTATCCAAAATAAACTTGGGTATGCAGCCTATGCTAGCCAGTTTATGCATTGACTTATAGTTTACATGTCCAAGTCTACCATGTCAAACATTTAATGACACACAAGAAGAAGAATCAATTTTAATCATTTCATCAGAGGTTACATTAAGTTTATAAAGACCCTCAGTCTTATAATTCTTACCCATATAATCCTTACCCTTAGTGATAACAACTTTTCCAAATTCGATTACAATTTTAAACCCTTATCATCAAAAACACCACAAGAAACAAGATTTTTGCAGATATCCGGAACATGAAGAACTTCATTCAATGTGAGAGTCTTGCCAAAAGTGAGCTTCAGCCCAACTTTGCCTTTTCCTGCAACCTGTGCTGCAGATGAGCTACCCATGTAGAGTTTCTCCCCTTCTCTTACCTTCTGATAGGATGTGAACATATATTTGTTTCCACAGACATGCTTGGTAGCACAGAGTCTATCCACCAGTCTCTCACATTGGTTACCAAATTAACTTCAGACACCGTACCAGAAAACTCGTTCTTGTTGTTTTCAACCAAATTAGAATTTTTTTTCTTGTTATCAAATTCTTTACGTTTTCTAAAGTGAATTTCCATATGGCCTTGGTTCAATTACATTTGCTGCTCTCACACTTTTCAGGGTTGCATTTGCTGCTCTCACCCTTTTCAGTATTGGAAGACTTGTGTTCAATTACATGAGCCTTGTTGGACATGTCCCTTACAGAAGATACATTCTTGTATTTGGAGCACAATAACTCTTCCACTTGAATCTTCTTACCCAAATCAACCATACTGACTTCACCAGTTTCATGTCTCAATCTATGTTTGTATTCGGACCAAAAAGACGATAATTTCTCAATCACAGTAGACACTTGAAAAGTTTCATCTATCACCATGCCTTCAACAAGAATTTCATTGATAATACATTGAAGTTCAAGGAATTGATCAACCACAGATTTTTCATTCGATATTTTATATTCCACTTGAATCTTCTTACCCAAATCAACCATACTGACTTCACCAGTTTCATGTCTCAATCTATGTTTGTATTCGGACCAAAAAGACGATAATTTCTCAATCACAGTAGACACTTGAAAAGTTTCATCTATCACCATGCCTTCAACAAGAATTTCATTGATAATACATTGAAGTTCAAGGAATTGATCAACCACAGATTTTTCATTCGATATTTTATATTCCAAGAACCTAGCTACCAAGAATTTCTTACTTCCAGCAGTTTCAACTTGATATTTTGCCTTTAAAGCAACCCATAAATCAAAAGCAGAAAAATTCTCCTTTGCATTGAAAATCATATATTGCATCCTCTAAACAATTCAGAATATGATTTTTAGCCATATAGTTCCGCCTAACCCAACTGTCCAATTCCCTCTCATTTCCAGCATCATTCAAACTCTCATCAAAAGATTTCATAACAAGATCATCTAGCATATGAAAACTCAGGAAAAACAACATCTTTGATTGCCATCTTTTGAAATCCTTCCCACTGAATTTTTCTGGTCTGTCAACATCATTTTTACTCATTGTTACAGAAGAGGTGATACTGTGTTAAGATTGTTGTGTCTGCAACAATAAAAATACTGAAACATAAGATGTTAATTTTAAAATAAATCTCTGAATTGAAACACTGATTTGCACACAAAGGATAGAGCCATCTGCTCAGCAAATTGTCCTTAACACAATAGTCCGCGGGTACTCCTCAAGAATGAGAGATGTTATACCCCCACAACGGAGATGTGTCCATGATAGAACTGCCTATTGTGATTTGTATAAGCACAGTACAAATCACCCACTCAACGAACTCAACAGTAATAAAAGAAGGAAGGAAATAAACAAGCAAAGCGCATAACAAAGCAAGAAGAGGGGAAAAAATCTAGGGATAGTAGCCTGCTCTGGGATGAATTAGAATGAAAATTTTTAAGGTATTTTATAGGCAGAAATCAGAGACTGGTAGTAATGGCAATTGATGACAATTGATTATCAATCAATTCCGTGCATGGAGCGCGGACATAAGAGACAAACGGAAAGAAAACGAGCAGAATTCAAAACAACCATTACTGTAAGAGAAATTTTTTGGTAAGTAAAATATATTGACAATTTATTTTTATATTTAAATTCATTTGGAGAATATATCAAAAGAATTTTGTCCAAAAAGATAAGTCTTGGTTGACCCACACCCACACCTGAACCCGAGCCCAGCCCGGCCGCCCGGAGGCGGCGTGCTTCGGTGCAAAGCACCGCACGTGTGCGAAATGTGTGGTTGCACCAACTAGCTCATTGCCTAAGTCCTCTCCCTCACACAAAAGTGTGTTGACCCAAAGGGTCACTCTTAGATGCAAATTTCTTAGTAATATGGTGGCAACATCTTTAGTTTCTCCTATCCGGAACTAAAGGTTTCATTCACAAATAGTAAAAATGAGCTAGTGTCCTTAGTGACCCCTTGGTCCTAAGTTCCAATTAGTCCAAGATCAAAAACAAAACACATAAACTCATTTTTCCAACAATTGATACGTAATACGTACTGAAGTTTTTTTATGCAAGGGAGAAAGAATGTCGAGCAACATTCCAAAGGAGATTTACTATGAAATGTTTTTATAGGTACCACTCAAATCCATATTAGCTTGTAAGATCGTTTGCAAGTCATGGTTTTCTCTAGTTTCTAGCTCTGATTTTGTTAGGATGTAACTTAATCTTACTATCCAAACAAACAAACCTAATCTTATGCTAAACAATATTGTTTGGAAGGGGAACCTATTCTACAACATAGGTCATGATTCATTGGACTTATTATTGTCGACCGATAGATTTGTTGAATATGCAGTGGGAATAGATTACCCATTCATCTAGTCTTTTGGTTATGCAGTTCGACTTATGGGTTGTTGTCATGGTCTGATTTGCCTATGTTTCTACAAGAGGAAGATCCTTTATCTTTGGAATCCAGCCACAAGAGAGTACAAGGAATTACCAAAATTGAATATACATCATGTCGGTATGGTTGCATTTGGTTATGATTACAAGAGTAACAATTAAAAGTTACTAGCTGGTAATTATGAAAGTTTATTGGAAATCTATTCTCTAGAATCAAATTCATGGAAAACCATTGAAAATGTACCTTTTAAGTTTCCTTATATGAACGAACCGTCGGCGGTGCTTGTTAATGGAGATTGTCATTGGTTAGCCAAAAGGCAAGACTCTTCCTATGTTGTAGTCTCTCTGGATATCAGCAACGAGATACTTAAAGAAATGGAACTACCAAAAGAACCTTTGGATATGGGTTTCTGGTTTCGCAATTTGGGGGTGTTGGAGGGGTGCCTCTGTGTGCTTGTTGATGCTGTTGGGGTTCACTTTGAAGTATGGGTAATGCAGGATTATGGAGTTCGGGAATCTTGGCATGCTTAGATTGTTTGAAGGGACCCATTTCTCAAATCGGTGTGGCCTCATTACTGTATGTGTGTTCATGTTTTGAAAACATTGCTTAATAGCCTTCTCATAGCGCTACTTCAAAACACAGTCTTCCAACATGTAAAGCCCAATAATCATTCTTCTTCTGTTCATTTTCGATAGTGTTATCAGTACAATTCTTAACTAAAAAGTGGTGAGACTATTCATATTTGGGTAATTGGGTAGGATACCTCCATAATCTAAGCCTTCTCTTATGTTGACAATTGCCTCGCCAAGGTATGTGGCCTCTTCTCAGACCTGAAAACTTGGGATATTTGACAAATTAAGGTCTTGTTTCGATAATCAAACCATATATGTGATAGCTCGCGCACATATTCCTAAGGATAACCATGAGGACACTGCTCTTTGGGCTCTTTTAAGATGGCAACTTCAAGATTACCAGAGGTCTCAGTGACACTCCTGTCAAATGCTGGTCTGCACAAAATATCTTTTCTAGTTAGTAGATCTCTCTTCTATCTCAGGCACTGTAACGCCTACTTCCACCCTGGACTCTAGTGCTTCTTGCCCTCCTCAACACATTCCGAAGGCAGGCGCTGCGTACTGATACAAAGTGGGTCCGCATAGTAACCAGCAAAGCAAGAAACATTGGACAAGGCATTACTCTTATTCCACTGTAATTGGACCAAAAATGAGCTAACACGAGTATACATTTCAACAAAATAGCAGAGGTAGTTTAGCGATTCAATATTTAGACATGGCAATGCCAACTTTTCACAGTTTATGCAACTACAATGAAAAGCAAGAGCGAGAAAGTGAAAAACTCTACTAACAAATGCTGCATATAGTACCAGACTATGAATAACATTTATGAATACATATCTGTTTAATTAGAATGAAGAGGGTTAGATAGAACCTCCAAATATTTTGTGCCCGGTTAAGGTTTTGATATCAAATTCACTCCGTTCTTTATCTTTCTCCTGCTCATAACTGGTTCCAGTTCTATATTTCTAAAGATACGACATTCTACACATCTTAAATCTGAATTACCTATTTCGATACGCAAGACTCGGGTCTCCAAATCGTAAAACTTCTTCTTCCAAACTTCAATCTCGTCTTCTGCCCTCCTTTTCCCGTGTTTCAATTCAGTGGTTATCTGTTTTAGTTCCTCCCCTAAGTGAGTGATTCTTTCATTCTCTCCTCTATTTGGCGAAAAACCTTTTGATCTTGTTGTAGGCGAGCAGTACGTGAATTTGGGGTTCTTTCTTGTCTCCTCTTTAACTGCTTGAACTCATCCTCAACAGCAATCTTTTTGCGCTCTAAGTCGACTAACTTACCCTGGATTGCCATGCACTCCTTTTTCTTCTTCTCAAGCTCTATGGACAACTCAAGACATTTACTTTCATAATGACCCAAGAGTTTCTCCAATTCAACTTCGCGGCGGTTTGTGGATTCTCCAGATGATTTCAGTTCCTCATAACATCTCTTCGAATGAGTCTCAAAGTGTGTCTCAGTAGCTTCAGCTTTGATTCTCCTTTTCAGAAATCCCGGTGGAGCATCTTCAGTTCCGTAAGCTGAAACACAATTTTTCCAGAAAAAATTATTTTAATTAGCTTGTCTTCTTAATCCTTATAATGTTCCAGATTTTGAGGACAATCAAGAAGACAAAGAGGATGACTCGAGAGAAGAAGAGGTTCTTGGTGAGTGGATTTCTTTTAAAAGAAAAAAAGGCGCAGGTAAAAAGAAAAAAGGAAAACAACTACAGACTCAACCGGTTGTGGAAGGTGCAAATCCTGCCATCCCCCTGGTTTTGAATCCCACAACAAGTTTCAAGACTTAGAAGAAGAAGAAAAAGAAGGGGAGATAGCCACCTCCCAGTTAGTTTCGAAAGACTCTAAAGTAAGCATCGCTAAGTCGTCTTCGTCCAACCAAATTGCAGGAATTGGTATGAAATTGAGTATTTCATGCATAAAAAGAAAAAGCCTCATAAATCTAAAGCTCCTATTAAAGTCTCGACAGATAAACTCGTCGAGCTTGGTACTCTATGGGGCTTAGAATTTCCATCTATAAAGACTAAGCGTGAAGAAATGTTTGGTGATCTCGCGAAAAACCACGATGATTTAATTATAGAAGATCAGCTAATTGACTTTAGGCAATTGTCTCTCATTGCGGTTTGCAAGTTGACTTCGGATTGTTAGGATTCACAAGTTACGTTTTGTTTTTGCTTTTGTTTTATTTTTACTGGTTTTTGACTCCTTGTTGGTTGTTTCCGTCTGCACACGACTTGTGTGCCTTTTAATCTATTCTCTTTGATCGATCCAAAAAAAATTAGCTTGAAATGAAATAACACTGCACTTCCTTCTCTACTCAATTTCAACTCAATCAGAATAACTTAAGCAAAACATATAAAAAATCTTGCTCTAAAAATTGAATTAGCTTCGTCAACGAAAAACTGATAATAACGAAATTAAGTTTTCAATTCCACAGGAATCTTTGATTAATAGAATTTATGAATTTACGATGTTATAAATTTCTGAAAAACTGATAATAACAAAGTTGAATTATGAATTGCTTGAAGAGATTGAAGAATTGATGTAGGAATTACTCACAGGAATCGTGATTAATAGTTTGTTGAATTGTTGTTGTTTCACTAACGGTCAGATCATCATCCAATATCCTCTTCAATGTCTTCATCTTCTTCTGTTTCAAGCGATTTGAAACCCTACGTTCTACACAACTACTAAAATGAATTTTCCTGTTTCTTTTCCTCCTCTCTTTACACTCAGACTCAGATTTCTCCAAACCACCACCATTAGAGCCACTACTACCTTCATCTCCATCATTTTTCTTCTTTTCCATCTGAGTCTCAGTTTGAACTAACTACCGATAACCTTTTGATAGTGTTTTTCACACCATTTGACACCAGTATCAGCAATACGATTCCTGCATCTCCACTTCTTTCCATCATGTATAACACATCGCAGTTCATATGGAGGAAGGATAAGACAATCATCAAGCTTCTTCTTCATTTTCAAAACCCTAAGATTTTCATTTCAGAATTATCGAGTAGTTTCTTCTGAATGCTGATGCTTCATGGGAGGGAGAGAGCGAGTGTGTGCTATAACAGAAGAATGTCAAACAAGTTGCTATTTATGCCTCGATTTATGAGCAGTCAGTTTACATTTCTAACCCTTTCTTTTTCAGGAAGCGGGTCAAGGGTAAGAGACTAGATAATTTGACATTCCGGTCCGGTGAAACGAAAGTAGTAATAATTGGAATAACCTTTTTCTTTTTCTTGTTATTTTTGTCTCAAAATAAGTGATTTGTTTTTTATTTATTTTATTTTATTTTATTAAATAAATTTTTAGAAGTAATTAGTATTGTTAGAATTTTTTTTAAATAATATAAAATAATTGATCATGTTTATACTCATTTAATAAATCTTTTTAAAATATTTTTAACGGTATAAATTTATAAATATCCGTGTTTTATTTTATGAAATATATGAATTCAAAGTTTTAACATAAAAGGATAAATAAGAAAAATATTAAAAAAATATTTTCTCATATTTTCCTGAAAATTTGTGTAAATAATAAAATTTTCATTTTTTTTTATAGAGAAAGCATTGTGCAAATGCACGAGTTCAATACTGTACAGTTTTTTCATCACTTTGCTATGAGAGCAAGCACTATGGTGCACCTGATCTAGCTAGGAACACCTGATCTAGCTAGGAACAGCTCTAGCCGTATAGCATAGTAGTTGCCCTTCGCTACATTGTAGAGATACCGAAAAGAAAAGCTCCACTGTAGTGCTTGTTCTAAGATTTTTTTTTTTTTTTTTGTGTGAAAAGCTACATATACATTAACAATAGATAGACACAAGATGCATCTCATCATTACAAAACCAGATTGAGCATTCACAGCATGACCAAACCCGGGTTCATTGCTATTACTCGCTAGACTTGCATCCATCCTTGCTATAAATAACAGTAAAGCCAACTTCATAGCATGCTTGGCAACACCCTAAAATGGTGTACTCCATAAAATAACTTCTATACTTTTTTAGATTTGAGCGACCTACATCTTTTTTATTTTACAGCCACAAAAGACCTATAAAAAGTTAACCAATTAGATTTCCATCTCAGGTTGTAAACCTAAGAAGGAATAAACAGAGGATCTTCTTTGTTTTGATATATGGTGAATAATTGCTTTGAGTAGTGAATAGCCAACTTTGTACAATCTTCAAGTCCTTTAGGATCGAACATCTCCAGCTCCTTGACAGATTTCACCAAGTCACCTTCTTGACTACCATCTGATAGGAACTCCGCTAAGTAGGTTCCCCTGCAGTCCAATGCATGAGACACAAGTATTAGTAGAAAGTTCACAGCACAAATATTAAAGGAAGAAAACAAATGGAGGGTTTTCTCTTCCTTGTTGGCATTTCCTAAGACTCCCAATACAGCCGAGCTATAAATGCATATATCCAACTCCCATGGTTCAGTGATGCACACAAAAAACTCAGAGAGGCAACCGAAATATATGCAAATTAGACAACTATTTTGCTCAAAGCATCTCCAAATATAGAGAAATTTCTATTTTTCTTTTTCCTCAAAAAATTAAAAACTTATCTTTTGGATAAGTATTATCTAATAGGACAACCAATCTCAATCGTGACCGCTTTTGGATATAAAAAGACTAATGCTCCCTAAATACTCCTAAATCTCCCAATTACTATCCAAATGAGAAATAATGCTCAATAAAATGTATAGAAGAAATTTGCCAATACAGTTCTTCAAGAACCGAGCAAATGCAGCAATGCACCAAGAAGTTAAACAGAGTGGTGCCTAACAAAATGTAGAAAATTAGGGTCACGCACTGAACTTACATACGCACTTCCAACGATTTGACAACAAACTGTAATAAAATCAAATCACGGTTTAATTCTTGGTGGCTAGAGACATTCAATCTCATTTTAATGGATGCCAACTTCCTTTCCAGCTTCCATGTTTGTTAAATCAGGCACAAACAGGTCCTACATGCCTATGATTTGACAACAAACTGCAATTAAAAATCACGGCTTAATTCTTGGTGGTAAGAGACACTCAATTTTATTTTAATGGATGACAACTTCCTTTCCAGTTTCCATGTTTGTTAAATTATGCCTATTTCATGAATTATTCCATGTTAAAAGTACCCGTCTGAAAGCTTGTTCTTTTGTTCTGCTGCCCTAATTCGCAACTAAGTACTAGAATGAAAATGAAACATTCTATTGTAACATCCATATAAATATATAATGCATATAATTGATATGTGGTACTCAAACTAACAGTTACACAGCATCCGGCAAACTTTATGATTCTATTAAGCTAAAGAAAATAAAAGAAATGCACAGAACTTGTGTAGACAAACCTGAGCGCATGAAATTTGCTAAACCCTCGCTTATTGAGATGCAATGAGCCTTTAATTGATTTTTCCTCAGCTGTTTGCTGCCTATATAGTGCACAGACAGCTTTCATACAGAGGATGGGATCCTTTACAAAGGATGAAAGCATGTCTGCCTCAAATTGCCATTTTGATTCTTTAGTTTTTCTCCTTTCTATTGCTGCTTTAATCTGATCAAAATCCAAATCACTATCTACCGTATCTTCCGCGACACTAGAACTATCTCCACAGTCAGAACTTTCACAAGAATTACCTCCACTGTCAGAACTTTCACCATCTTGTACAATAAATCCACCCAAACTGTCACCCTCACTCTCAGAGCCAGCGTCTTCTACCTCTAACTCCTCGTCATTCTCAGCAGTTAGGTTGCACACCTTTTCTTGTGATGATGCACCAGTTTTCACATTATTTAGGGACATATTTTCATAATTCGATGTTTCATCAACCTGACTCTTCTTTTCTTCACACTGTCTCTGTGACAGCAGTCTTCGCCTTGAAGGGGTTACCAATTCTTCGACATTGTGAGCCACAGAAGAGACAACAACATCCCTAGTATATGGACTCAACGGAGAGAGTTTGGGTATAGGAATTCTAGTAAGCTGTTTTGTTTTCTTCATCATAAGTTTACCAATTGGAATTGTATCATCATCTTCACTCTCACTATCAGAGAATACTATCTTCCGACACCTCTTTCTTTTTGGAGTAGAAGATGATGGGGTGTTACCCGCCTCACATCTGACACCATCTTCCTCTCCTCTCTGATCAGAAAACGGCCCCTTTGAACACATCTTGGATGTCGGATCTATTACATCATCCGCACATCTTTCAATTCTATTGCCAGTTGAAACATTCAGATTTTCTTTGCCTCCAGTATTACAAGTATGCTTTGAACTAATCTCCTTTTCATCCTCGCTGTCACTGATCTCAATGATGCCTGCTGATTTTACCCTATCTAGCCCTAAGAGGGATATCTTCTTCTCTTCTATCTCAAAATCTATCTTCTTTCTTGCTCTATTTTCAACTTCGGCACTGGATCCCCAGCCAGCATTCTTCTCGTGTTCTTTTGTATTTAAACAAGGCTCACGTTGCCTGTCGATAGTCATTGGACCTTCAAAATAACCAAATAATGAAGATAGATTAGATTGCATGGTCTTGCTTATAGTACCCTTTGCTTTATGAAAAATTAATATTCCCAATAACCCAGATTTTTTTTTTCATCAGTTCTAAATTAACTAGGAGGATATGATCAGTTCTAAATTTTATAGGAACATAAATGGAAGTTGGAACTGAACAATATATCTGGAAGCTTTCTAATCAATCATAAAAATTCGTATACAACAGTTATGATTCGTACATAAGATGGCTAGTTCCTCCTAAAGGCAAAACATTAAGTATATGGCAATAATATGGAGAGGTATTATATATGATCTATTAATTTGGGAACTGCAGAATGATCAAAAGAGGAAAACAATGTACAATGGCTATAAGACGGGATTGATAATTGCAAATTAGAAAATTGAAGAATATAACAAAGGTTAACACTGCAAGTAACTGTCACCCAAAAGTGAGAACGTCTTTGCTTTTTTTTTTTAAAAGAGTGATCAAGTAAGCTCATCATGTACATTGTGCATTACACGCGTATCTAAAATTAAGTCACCAATACCTGTAACATGTACATCTCTGCTTCCTGTGTGCAGTGGAGAAGGGTGGTTAGAAACCCCGAACATCTTCTCTTTCTTGTGGCCATTTTCACTCTGAACTTCACTCAGTTCTTTCTTCCCTTTGTCGCAGTAAGAAACTTCATTTCGTAAACTTCCTGGTTCCATAACTGTATTTCCAGATTCTAGACATCTCAAACTTGAACTTTCTTCTTCTGCAGTCAATAATAATCGAGTTTCCAACTCTCTGCACCTCTTCTTCCAAATCTCAGTTTCATTCTCAGCTCTACTTTTCTCTAATTCAAGTCTAATAATTCGTTCTTTTAGTCCATCATTTGTTCTCTTACACTCTTTAAGTTCATTATCAACAGCAATCTTACTAAATTCAAGGTCATTGAATTTCTCTTGGATTGCAGTACACTCCTTGTTTTTCTTTTCAAGCTCTACAGACAACTCACAATTCTTCGTAATAGAAATTTGCAATTCTTCCACCAGACCCACTTCATGATTCAAGGGTTTATCAAGTTTCAATTCTTCCTCCTTTACAAAAGTCATTGTTTTTCTTAACTAAGTAGGCTAAAAAAGATGAATTCAAGAAACAAGTTTTTCTGCCTTCTTATCACAATGTTTTCCACTGTGATCCCAAAAAAACTCTCAGACAAAGAAACTGATTTACATAAAAGTGAACATATTTGATGCCCTAAGATTGTTCATGCTACAAAATTAACATATAAAACTGAAAAAAGAACCCAAAAGAGAAATCATACCCAAGGAACCGGTTGCCGATTTCCCTAACAAATCTTCATATCCTTTTTCAGGAAAGTGAGAGCGAGAGAAAGATATATGCAAGGGGGTTTTTAACGTTCCTAGTATTAAATTATGTAACTGCAAGAAGAAGAGAGGGCGAACCGGCTAATGTAACGCGCCCGTTCTGGCATACGGAAAGTCATTTTTGAGCTACCACCGTTCGATTAAGTGGATCTCTGAATCTAACACCACTCATTAATAACTCGGTAAATATAAGGGTGATTCCTATATCGCTATGGAGCAAGCAAATAGGAAATTTGCTATTTTTTGGTCTACTATGGAAACACCAAACCATCAGACAGGATTGGCATTTATGCAGCCTGCATACAAACATCTACCGACCTGCTAAATTTGGGCCGCTCAGTTGTTCCTTAATCTGGCGCCTAATAGTAGGTTCACGAATTATATCCGTATAATTTGTGAATCCATTTGTATCAATCGAATCCGTATGTATTATCCGTATTTTTAGAATTTCGATTTAGATTTACGAATTTTCATCCTATAACAAATTATATGTGTATTTACGATTACCGAACGATAAGGTCTGTATAATACTTTACCACGTCATCACTAAATTATCATCTTCTGTCATATTTTTTACTTTTAAAATCTTACATACATCAATCTTAACACTACACCACCAACGTACATGTTGTTGCTGATTATATTGCATAAATCATATGTATAGTTTCTTAAAATCATAAAATCATAGTACCTAAGGCGAGATTATGTTAAAAAAAAATATTTACAGGTTATTGTATACCGAATTTTGTGTACCAAATTTATATTCCTAAAACGAATTATAAACGTACGTATACCGTTTCGAATTATTCCCGAATCACGAACCACTGACCGAATAGTGAACCAAATTTACATTCCTCCGAAATGAATAATACTCGTACGTTTGTCGTCTCAAACGTTTCCCGTACCCCGAATTACTAACTAGGATCTGGCGGCCATCCTTTGGCCGCTCAACCCTAGCTAGACCTCTAATGGCTAGTTGATTCGACGACGTAATTAAATTCATAAACAATTAGTTTTACTTCATTGTATTGGTTATATTTCATTTTGATTTTAATCTACTCCTTTAAAGGACTAACTTAATTTCGCCTAGGTTGCACAAAGGTCGGTTCGGCTCGGTTCTTGGTAGAACCGTGTACCTGTACCTCCCTATGGTCGGTTCTCTACCCGTGTACCTGTACCATGTACCCTATACTCTCGGTTCGGTTCTATACCCTGTACCCGTCTTCTCGGTTCGGTTCCGGTCCTATACTTCCTTTTTTTTTCTAAAATTGAAAAGCTCTGAATTCAAAAACTAGTTGAAAAAAAAGCTAACTAAGCTATGGCGGGGTACATGGACTGACAGTAACTTATTAAAGCCTCTATACAACTGTATCATAATGTCAAACTGCATAAATTTGCATGTCTTAATTATTTAATTATGTGCGACTGTGTCAGCCTTCGAACTAATTCAGTGCACGTTAAGGGTTACAAAACCAAGTACAAGTTTCATAATGAGATGCCATAAAGTGGTATACTATTATGGGCTATACTATTGTAGTACTCTCCATATCTAATCCAATTTCATGTATAATTTTCTCCTGTTGGACCATCAACATTATTAGTCAATATGTATGAGAAATAGAAACAAAATGTTCAAAATTTGGTAAAACAATATGATAAAGAAATCTCTATATTAAGTCAGGAAAACTTGGCAGCAGCTACTTGGTAAACTATGGTTGTGCTAAAATTAGCATTGACATACTTAGTGGAAGTATGATATTATAAATTGTTAATCTCAACTTGCGACTGCAGGGGAAGACCATCCTAGGAGACAATTTCCGTAAATAATATCTAACTATCTCCAATGCTGGACAACAAGACCAAGGGCATAACTTCTGTAACCTTTTATCTTAAATTTTTAACAAAGAAGAAAATATTTCAACCTTACAAAATCAATATCCATAACTCTACTCGGTAAACTAGGCCCGTTCTAATACTGACATACTTAAACAACCTACGATATTATAAAGAAGTTAACAAGATTTGTGACTGCAGTGGAAGACAATACTAAAAGAAAGTTTCCATATAGAAAATCTAACTATCTATAATGCTGGATAACAATGGTGTGAATTCAGTAAACTAGTATCTTCAAATTCCAACAAACAAGACAATAATTCAACTTTGTAAAGGAATCAATCTGAAATTCTACTTGTCCAGTAAGTTCTTCGTGTATAGTAAGCCCCACACCTCCAATTCTTTGCACACTTGCACTTAGCTCATCCAATTCATCATCTTGTTGCCTACAAAAGTCAGTTGGCAAAAAAGCAATTGGTAAGAATCAAAATATGTATCTTGGTATTTGTTGGACCACTGGGGAATAAAAGAAAAGAGAGGGAGATTACTTTATAAAGTGGTATACTATCATGGACTATACTATTACCAGGGGGTAGTTAATTGGGATTTATGATGACTTATAGAGAATTCTCAAATATGATGTTATTCAATTGAGATTTCCAGAGAGTCTCCCAAACTCTCCTGTTATTGGATAGAGACTTTTTTCAAGTCTTTTAAATTCTCTCAAACTCTATTGTTATTGGATTAAGATTTGTTAAAAGTCACTCAAACACTCTTGTTATTGGATTAAGACTTCAAAATCATTGATTTTTTACTTATTGGGATTTTGGAAGATTTTTTTGATGAAAATAGGCATGAGCAAAATCTCTCCCTTATAGGTGATATTTTGAGAGACTTGAAAATTTGGATAAATGGATATAATCCAAAGGTCCTCATTCTTTAGACCTATCCAACGACCAAATTCCACCCACAACTATTCCTAACTCCCTCCTGCGTTATTATCTTCTTCTTCTTCCCCATTTTTCAGCGATCTTCTTCTTCGTTCCCCTGTGTCTTTCTTCTGTCAGGACTTACTTGATTTCATACCACGATTAGGATTGAAGAACCCCATTAAAAACCCTAATTTTCTAACCCCAGCTCTCAATTTCTATGGGAACCTAATCCCAAACAGAGTTTCTATGATAACACACAAAGGAGGTCATAAAACTCATATTGTTCCGAGTGTACAATGTCGAGACCTAGATAGAGTAAAAAGGGGTGATTTCCGAGTGGCATAAGATGGGTTATCTCAGTTTCTCTAGTTTTCCTTTTCCAAGCTCTCATTCAGATGGATTTGGAGGCAGGTTTTCAATATGGGTATTATCTATCTTTATAAATTTTCACTCTTTTAGATATGTATTTGAACCAAAGGTGTAATTCTGTTCTCATATATCTCAATTTCGTAGACATAGTTAGGGAACCTTGGTTGCTTTAGCTTCTTTCTCCCAACAGAAGCTATTGAATATGTTGGTTTCGGCTGCCTTACTAAGTCCAATTGCTTATATTGGTCAGATGACATCACTCCTTGCTCAAACTGGCCAACCTTAAAGATCACAACCAAGATAAGTTGGTTGTACAGTATCAAGACAATTATGCTCATGCGGACTTTGTCATGGGTGTTAACGCCAAAGAACTAGTTTATGATCCTCATATGACCTTTTTCAAGCAGTGAAGTTCATCAATGTCGTTGGCGTTTTTTTTTTTCCTGTGGTCGCATACAACTGTTAAAGAGTTGGGATTGTTGGTTACTTGTTCTTATTTCTTAGAAAGTTTTGTATTTTCAATTTCACTTTACAGTCTTTGTATTAGATCTCAAATGTATTCAAATTTCTGCATTATGGCTCAAATTAATTGATCTCGATTACTGACAGTGAATTATATTTACATCCAGTAATAGTGTAATACAACACTGTTTTTTTATGGCTATTTCATTTTCATTTACCATCGGATAATTGTGTGTCATGTGATTCATCTATTAGTCAGATTATAAGGTGTTAACTCGGAGTCAATTGAATGAGTAGGAGGAACCGACCATTTTGATTGGATGGTTGATTCATGAAAAACATCTGAATCTTAGCACCCATTTCCGAATTACTTCTCTCTAATATTTTAAACATCGGGAGTAAGATAAGGCAGATAAAAACACCTATAAATAATTGTAGCTGATTATGGACTTTAACCTTGTATTTTTCCCCACTAATGTTGGTATAAGTACTACATGAACATGGAGAAATCGTTGACTGAAATACAACAAAGGATTCTTGAAAACTAAACCAAGCTTTTTCTTACAACAGCAAACAACATGAATGACAACCAGAAGGAACCACGCACAGATATTTTGTACCTTACATGAGAAAGTTTGGCTTGAGACTGAAATGCTTACTAGCTAAAACGTAAGCAACGAGGATTTGCTCATTATGATAATCATTCTTTCGGTTATTATTCTTGTGTTTGTGGACTGGTTTTCTGAACAACGCCAGAACTAGAAGAGGAAAATTGACCATTACTAGAATATTGGTAGATGTTTTGAATTTATGATTAGATATTTTACATCTTTTTATCTCTACAAATCACAGAGACTCACTAGAAATCCATTAGATTTGTATCTACGAGTCCCAAAGACTCTCTACAATCCTCTTTTAAAATCACTGGAAATCTCTATACTTCCAGACAGTCTCCGGGAGTCACTAAAAATAAAATTCTATGAAAGTCTATATAAATCTCATTTGACTACCCCCTGTTAGTCTACAGCAAAATTGAGGTCTCTGGGAGTTCAAAAACAGGGAAGCAAATCCAAAGATTCTGGGAAAGCTTCTCAATAGGATGCATCTGATTCTAGAATGTCAGGTATGAGATCAAGTTAAATAGCATATGGTTTGGCTTGAATAGAAACTCTGCAGTTGTTTGTACATTCTGTGTGAAGCCGATGGTTAATTGCTCCACCGTCATTGCACCTACGATGTGTCAGAAAACTTTATGATGCACTAATTACCAAATCTAATAGGTGTTTGATGCACTAAGCAACAAACAACACAAAAACAATTCAAGATATGTATACATTTGAAAGGAAACTAAAAACACAATACAAAACCTAGAATTCCAATTTTCCAACTGATTCAACTTAGCTCATAAACACATTAAATTGCCGCTTCCTCCCAACACATACCAAATTAAGACAACAAACCATTATAATTTATAACAAAGAATCTTCAGAAAAATCAACAAATATTACATCTTCAACCAACTACGTCTCCAACATATTTAACCTAATAACAAATTCCATGAATCACACAAAACCCTAACCTAAGATTAGGGTTTTAAACATAATATTTCAACCTAATTCCTAAAATTAACTAAAAGGGTTGTCAAAATCAACCTTCAAAGCTTAATTTTATCAAAGGGATTTCACTAAAAAAATATAGAAACACCAAAAACTCTAACAATACAAGGAAAACAACGGCACTAACCAAGAAAAAATCAAGAAAAAAACCCAGCAAAAGTAAAAATCAGAGAGAAGAACTTACGGTGAGAAATGTGTTTCTGATACCTCCGCCTCTGTGGTAGTAATAGTAGTAGTTGTAGAAGTGAAAAAGTAAGGGTTTTTTCTTCTTATGTGGTACAAAAGAACTGTCTTCTTCTTCTTTCACACACAGAAGTTTATAAGCAGACGAATTTTTTTTCTTATTCTTTCGATCTAGTTACGAGTAAGGAGTAATCTAATTTAGAAACAAATGGATGAGATTGAATCACCCACTATCTGATCAACGGTTAACAATATTCGGTACCATCGGTCTGGTACAGGTCAGTTCATAGGTAGAACCTGTACCTGGTATCCGGGTGTACTCGGTTCTCTTTTTTTGTACCTGTACCATGTACCATATACTCTCGGTTCGGTCCGGTTCCGGTTCGGTCCTTCGGTTCCGGTCGGTTCTTATGCAGACCTAATCTCGCCCCTACATTGAACAGTGACTAAAACTCATTATTTGGTTAAAAGTGAACAATATCCATCCACTATATTTTTTTATATTTTTATATTGCTTAAAATTGTTCAGATACATAAATACTCAAACGGTAACGATCACCCAACTTACCCACAAAGACTAGGCCGAGTTCTTCCTTTATTCTCTTCTCTAAAACAACGTCCTCTACTACACCATAATGCCATCACTTGCTTCAAAAAAAATAAATCATGCCGTCATGGCTAACTAAGGCAAGCTCAGGTGAGTAAGAAAGATGAATTTGTGATGAACATGGCAGAGGAATAAGTGAATCTGAGTTTGAGAGTTTATTACAGTGGGAGAAGAAAATGAATTGAGAAGAGGTTGATGCTGTGAACTGATTTGGGTGATTTGAAGAAACAAGAAGAAATGGAGCAACATAGATCTACTGGTATTGTTTGAGTTCTTGATGGGTTTGACTGCATACGAGTTGGTGGTTGTATGAAGTTAGTTGTTAGCTGGAAGAAGAAGACATGGGTATGAAAAAGAAGGATTTCTGTTGGATTATTTGGGCTCGAGTAGAGATGTGTTTCAACAGAAGTTTGAATTTGTGATCGTTGTTGGCTTGAATGAAGACAACTAGAAGAATTGAGGTAGAAGAGAAGATGGAGCTGGTAGTTCGAATTAAAGGGGTTTATGCGAGATTTAGAAGCCTGACAGAGATTCAAAAAATGGTGGTTGTTGTTGAAGTGAGTTGAGTTCAAGAGAAAATAAGGGTTTGTGTTAGGTTCTTGAATTACCATCAAATGTGGCTCGAGTTGAAAACAAGACAAAGAAGAAGTCAGGGTTGTCATGGTGATGGATCAAGTTAATGTGTGCTTGTGCCACTGATGATTATGGAAGAAGAACTTAAAGCTATAGAATGGGTTACTGTGAACGTTGTTTATGTGTGAATGAATGGATAATAACTCAGTGTAGGGAAGAAGTGAATGGTTGGAAAAACAAGGGATATCTTGCCTGATTCACTAGCCAGAATTGCCCATCAGATGTTTGAGAAAATGTCTCAAAGAGAATGGTCCTGATTTAAATGAGAATTGAAGTATGGGTTGAATGGTTGATGAACTTTTCAAAAACGTGATTATTAAGAAAAAAGAGATAATTATCATTTGAAGACAATTATCATTTGAAGAAGAAAAGGCCCAAAACAATGAAAAAAATAAGCATCACCTAAATAATGCAGTAAACATTGTATCGACAGTTCCCAAGTTGGACAAGTCAATTTCCATATCCATACCATCAGTTTGTATAGCTTGAATTGATATAATTAGGAGAAGTTGAACCATCAAGAAAACATTGAAGTTCCAGCATAAATATGTCAACTTCGAGAAGTTTGAAGAATTAATACCACAATGTTGAGAAAGATTTTAAGTGGATGATACAAAAGCATGACAAGCATACATTATGTGTCTGCAGCAACAAATTCTAAGTAAGACTTCTAAGCGGTGATCATAAATAAAAGATTGACATGGGATTCTTAGTACTCGCTATATATTCATCCTTCTGTAACTGATGTTACCTATAGATAATGAGACGTTATTCTTGACCTTGCAGACTTCATACTTTATCTTATATAAGTACAAATAGAAACACATTCCAGATAAATGACCAGAATTTATAGCATGTTCTCGCCATATTTTCATCCTTCCATCACTCACAGTACCTATAGCAAATAAGACATCATTCTTGACATTGACGGATACATATTTTATCTAGCACCAATCAACTGCTTGAATAAATATTCAATTCTAGAAGATGACAAGACATAAGATAATATTTCAACAACTTCCATTTATGACGATTAATTTTTAGAAGAAATCAAAACAATTATCATTTGAAATGAGAAAATGTCTCAAAGAGAATGACGCTGATTTGAATGAGAATTGAAGTATGGGTTGAATGATAGTTGTTTATTAAGGTTGATGAACTTTTCAAAAACATAATTATTGAGAAAAAAAGAAGAGATAAGCTTGCTGGGAGTTTTAGGCTTTCTCTTTTACTAAACCAAACAACCAGCCATCATGGGGTCTGTAATCAAGGTTTAACACATCGTGATTGGACGGGGTTTCATCCTGCTACACCAATTTAAAAAAATTCGTCGAACCCAATGCGTAACATGGGTTATATGTCAAAAATTTTATGAAAAGTTAAATATGCTCAGTGCGTAGTACGAGCACAAATCTAGTCAAACTTTATTTATTTTACATAATTATAACTAGTCTAGTGAATTCCAGTTGTTGTTGTGTTCATACGTGTCTTTACATTTTATAAAACCTTGACATGATTCTTCAGGTTAAGTAGATCCTCCAGCGTGAGTAAATCCCTGACCTTTAGGAGTTTCATAACCATAAGATGTCCCTTTAAGGATTTGAATTTTTTTTTGCCTAATAGAAAAAGAAGGTTGTTCATACGTGTTTCCAGGTCGATAGCCTCCACGCATAATACCAGGTTGAGTATTTTGCATTATTTCCTCGCTAGGAGTTCCACAACTACGGGTTGAATAATTTGGTCTAAAGGTCATGGTCTCGACCCCCACTCTCTGTAACTCTCTTAGATACAAACGTTTTATTTGTATATCGCACAATTCCATTTTATTCAATTGTTCCACCAGTTGCTCACATATGGTAGATGTACCAGAATAAGAATTAGGTCGTTTGAGACCTTATGAAACGATTGGGAATATTCGTTGTTCCCTAGTATAAATTATAGTTAGTGCCTCTGGTGAGGAGCAAAGATTGGTCCAAGTCACAACAAGTAGTACCTTTCTTTTTCTAAAGAAGAAAGAGTTCAGAAAAAATTTCTAGTTACTATTTATTTCTTTTTTTTATACATTTATATCTCTTACCTCGTGATGACACATGTCCTCTTTACTTTTTTATTTATTGAACTATTGTTTCCTCAATCATAAACTAACTTTGACTCCTTAATCAAATCCTTCTTACCTTTCTTGACTTGTATTTTCCCATTTTTATTCATAGGTATCCCTCCACAGACCGGACTTAGTCCCCAGTTGTTTGGTGGGCTTGTACCAAGATAAAGGGGAAGTGACCCCCAGCCCAGGGTTGGGAATATTCAGGTGTCAATAGCTCTCAATCCAATCATGTAAATTAAGACCCAATAGATGGCTGCGGTGACAATCGGTATTTTAATGGTCATCTGTCACTGGTCGTGGGACTTTGGTCCCTTGAGGGATTAATCGTTGAGATGCTCCCCAGTTTACCAGCTTGCTAAAAGCTCACCGCAATGGACTTCCACGAGAAATCGACTTGGCCATTTTTTGCCCACCTTTTCAAGATACTTTAGGATTAATGGGAAAACTCAATTATCATTTGTCCCCATCTTTATTTTGCGTTGTTTTGGGATTCTAAATATCACTTTAGACCCTTGTGCTCTGGGTTTCTCGATATCACTTGGAAACCCTTTATTCGGGTTATTTGATATCACTCGAATACTCGAAGTTTTTTTGCATATGTGGTCGCTTTTTCATGTTCTTGTGTCTTTTATCCCGGTTGTAGCTTTTACTCCTCCATTACTCCAAAGATGTATCTTTTATCTTGTTTATGTCTTCATGCATTGGCATCCTTTACATATATATTATTGGCTTCCTTAATCCCCTAGACTCTTAAGTCGTTGCATGCTACTTCCCTTGTTTTATTCAAGTATATATTTTTGGTGGCTTTGGCAATACCCAGATGAGCTCCCCGAGTTTGCGCTTGCACCCCATGTCATCGCCAAATTTCCTCGTCAGACTCTTTATGTTTGATGCTTCTATCTTTGTTGATCAATTCTTGCACATATGTTGTGTTGAAGCTTGATCCCCTAAAATTTCCATAGGCCCCGTTGATGTGGGGAATTTTATGCTTTCATGCAGCATCAATAACACGGCTACAGATTATAGGCGTTATGTTTCATTTCAGTAATTGAATAAAAATAATGGTGGATATTAAAAACCCTGGTTACCGATTCTCCCAATGCATTTATATTATTAGTTTAGTTTATTTTTCTGTTATCATTCCTAGTTCTAAAAATCCTAAAAATATTTTTTCTGGTTAGTCAATTAGAGATATTGTTTACAGTATTGTCCCCGTTTCCTGTGGGTTCGACCTGTATTTGTCGTTTTTATATTGTAGACGCCGTGCTATTGTGGTTTATTTAAATAGGTTTTTCCCAAATCCTATCACCTCACGATACTATAACTCGTCCGCTATGGAAACCTAGGGGTTTAAAGGCTTGTTGCACATGCTAAATGTAGCCGTGTCCTTGAAGAAATGGAGTTGTTGTATTTTACTTTGAAGTAGTTTAGTTTAGGTGGTAGTTTGCTCGAGGACTAGCAAAAGCTAAGTGTGGGGGAATTTGATAAGTGCATAATTCATATGATTTTAGTATCAAATCCATACTAATATTTGTTATAATTCTTGCATATTGCCTTTTATTATGTTTGTTTTCTAATTTATGTTTTTTGTTAGGTGAATCATCCAAAAGGAGATACAAAGTGCTAGAATGAGCAAGGAAGTAAAGCATTGCAAGTGAATGAGGATCTAAGACCAATTTCTAGTTATTCAAATCCATAATTTCTTATAATCATATTGAATAGAATTGAAACACGAAGCCAACGCAAAAAGAATGAGGTCATTCCGAGTTCTATGAAGAAGTTATGGGCAAAACAAACTTGAAAGACTTGAGTGTACAGAGAGAAGTTCGGATAGTAATTGACCAACCAAATAGTAGCCAAACCTGACACTGACAGGAGCAAAAATAACTTGACAGGTTTAGCCTGAAAAGTATATAGAGTTAGTATCCAAACCTGACACCGTCTGGGACTTATTTGGACGCGAAATTGACTTCTAAGTCAAGGAAACACGGTCCCGGAAGGATTCTAAACCCTACCAAGAGGAGACTTTAGGGCCAATCATTGAAGGCTATAAAAGAAGACATCCAAGGATCAAAGAAGACAATTTATAATATTATATCATATATTCTACATTTTGGAAGGAATCTCTACAACCTTCGATCTCTCATTCTTCAATTCTACAACACTTGATGTTCGAAATCGTACAGTTCTAAGCTATGCAGTTTCCGTTTTTTCATATTTCAAAGCAAAAAGCCAGTAAACTTCCAAATAAAGGTGCGGGGCTAAAAAACCTAGGGTTTAATCCTTTATAGGGAAACCATTCTTCTTTGTATTATAAGTAGCTAAACTTTTTATTGATTAATGATGAATTCAATGTTCTAGGCGAAAATCTTTATTAATAATACAAGTTTAGAATTTTAATCATTACCGTTTGTTTTCACTACATCTAGGGTTTATGATTGATTTCTATATTGTTTGGGTGTGCAACCAAATTATTATATTGATCATTCTAATGCTAGTATTGAGTTATACGATAACTAATCGTCCATCGACTCGTACACAAGTAGACCTCGCGAGACCTTGCAGAGGGATTCCGTGGAACAATTGCGAGTGAAAACAACACCAGCAAGTGGACCTTGATCTAAGAGTTTAACTACCGGGATCAACATAAATTCACAAAGCTTAAAGCACTCGATTGTGTTACACCTTGAGTGATCTACTACTTGGTGTTTAGACGATAGAATCTTGTAGTCGAGAGCTTCCGTATTCAGTGATGAAAATAGTTTGGGGGTTAACACTGATCTAGCTGCTATTTTACGGTTGGTGATGAATGATTCTGGCGAACGATAGGTAAGTATGCTACTCGAGTCAACGTTTGGTAACGGAGAAGGATTCCCTAATCATCTCTTTCTTATTTCAGTTTATTATCTTTTTAGTCAACTTACAACGAACCCCTCCTTTGTATTTTACTTAATTTTAGTCTTGCTAATCTAAATAACATATCAATTACACAGCTCTCTGTGGGAATGATCCTTACTACCACTATGTTACTAGTAAATTAGTGGAAAATATATTGATTAATTTGTTGCACTTATGACATGCATTAGTACGATGAGTCTGTTTAGATGAAAATGGACCCGACACTTACTTGTAAGGTTATTTATCCCATCGGAGATTGTCTGAGTATTATTAAATCCGTATATGCGCTTCCGGTTGGCGTTATTGCACTATCCGTTAGATCCGTTTTCTTATATGCCTCTTAGAATATTATATTTGCGGCATTTTAGGCATCTACTAATATCCTATGGATCTATCATCCTTCGATTATCAATGTTATGTTATGAATAAGGGGTCACAATGGTTTATTTCTCCTAGTAAATCTTTGCTGGAGAAATACAATGGTCTTGCCGTCTATTTCTTAGTCCCTAATGAGACTTTTTTATCCTTAATGCCATAGTTAGTTTCTTGTTTTGTTGCCCGGATGAGATCTTCTGTAAGGATTACTATTAGAGTGAATGCTCGGTTGAACCTACATACCTTGGTATGTCAAATTTAGATGTCAAAACTATTTCTTGATTTAGCCTATTAAAGTCATCTTTGGTTTAGAATAGATTTGGTATTAGAGTCTTAATCCCCAAGTTACTCATAAAGAATGAAGAATTGGAGATCACACGAAGAGAGCAATCTGGAGAACATCATCAAGGTAAGTAACGAAGATTGGTATTTCCTTTTAGAGCTTTTTTATTTTATCTATTTGTATATCGTACCAAAAGTTGAGGACTTTACTAAATGATCATATATAAAGAATATTTAATCATGGATTAACATTTGTTAAGTCTAGTGATGTTTCGATTTCCAACTATGTGTTGAGAACTCAAAAGTAAGCTTGAGCTAAATCATAAGTGTTTTAATAAAAATTCATAACTTGGAAATTCATCCTTGAGTTGTAATTATTTTGATTATTACATCTAATGATTTTCAATCACTTGAGTTCACGAACCCAAAGGTTGAGCTCATGAAGCTAAAGCATATGAAACTCAAATATAAGGCTAATAAGTCACCTGAGTTCACGAACCTAGAATGGTGAGTTGGTGAACTTATTATAGAGAATTTCTATTGAGACTTAAATTAAATGGTGAGTTAGCAAACCTAGTAATGAAGATGTTGCGGTCATGTCCTTTAACTGCTTCAGGATATGTGGTATGTCTTCGACTAGTATGGCGGTGAAATTATCCCCAAGATTTCCCCGACATTCGTAGCATTCTTATGTATCATGTGATTCTGCATAAGAAGAGTTTTGTTTTGATGGTGTACCTATTGGAAGAAAATGAAACTGAGAGCGGTTATGATGCCTTCCGATTTGGAACACAACCAAGTTTTATTTATGGGTCTATATCGCATTTAGTTGGTTCTTCATACCTCTTGAGAGCTACTGCGTGGGAGCTTTATGACAGGTGAATTTTTCTGTGTATATTGTTCTTAAGTAAGTAATTTGTTTGATGACTTTGTTTTTTAATATAGTTACATCTCCATCACAGATTCTAGAATAATGATAAGTCGCAGTAGTAGTGAGGGATTTATTCTACTAGAGATGATTTCATGAATTAGAGGGTGTTTGTTTTTTGCACTTTAAAGTGATTTTCACTTCAAATGTTTTTAAAATGGTGGGACCCAAAAAATGGGGTGTTTGTTTTTTGACTATATAGTGATTATCACTTCAAGTTGTGGTGATTTCAAGTGCAAAATATGAAGTAGCAAAAAGCTACTTCAATTTTACCACTTCAAATATTTATCACTTACTACCATTTTATCCTTTAACAATTATTACTATTCCAAACTCTATCCCCAGTCTAAACCACAAACCACCCTTTCATTTCCTTCCATTCCACCAATTTACTGCTACTACAGTTTGCATCTCCACCTGCGTTCATGATAGACACCTTTTAGTGTCTTAATTGCACCTTAATTTCTAGTGAGTTAGTATTCGATTTTGTGTCTATTACGTGTTTTTATGCTTTTGTAGGTACATTAGAAGAATAAAGATTTGTGAAAAAATTGGCTCAAAAAGTGTTCAAAGCACCCGGGAAAATGGATCAAGGCACCCACACTTTGGATTGGGGCACCCTTGGATCGGGCTGAGTTGGATCGGGTCAACCCAGCGGGTCAACCAGGCGAGTCAACCCAGCGAGCTGGATCGGGCCGAGTCGCTGGTTAACTCATCGGGAAGTCCTGTTGCAAACAGGAAAAGGATTTGGGTTCGATTTTTGGGTTGTTTTCGGCAATTAAAGATGACCCATTGCGATTAGAGTTGGAAGAAATCAAAAGACAGTGAAAAATCCCGTGAAATCATCTCGGGAAACCCAATTTTGGCCGGAATCAGGACTCGGTTCCTGTTGGGAGTTTGATTTGAAGATTGGAGTGATTTGAGAGAGTTCTATTAGGTTTAGAACTCTCTCTAGGGTTTGTTAAGTCTATAAATACCAAGAGATTCCAAGAAAAATAGATACAAAACGCTAGAGATCGATTCAGAGAAATTCCGGTGGAGTTCCGGCACCGCCGGTCACCTGCTGGTGCATCGCCGGCCCTGTTCTTCACCCACCATCGCTGAAGAAGACGACTAAGTAACATCTTTAACTGTTGCTGTTCCACTGTTACAGCTCTGCTCCTGTTGCCTTAGATTTTGAACATTTTTGTTGCTTAAAGCTCTCTGTAACAGCTGAACCCTGTTCTGTGACACTTATATACGTATCTGTTCAGCTGTTGCACTATTCTTTAACCTTGTAATCAATATTTTGAGCAATGAAATCAACTTTTGAGCAAGTTTTCTTCACCATGAGCTAAGTCTAATTACTGGGATGATGGATAAGGTAATTTTCTCAATTTTATGTGATTTAATTATTTTCTAATAATTATTTATAATTCTTTTATTATTAGAATTGCATAGTTTTGAATAGTAAAAACGGTTTTCTTTCAACAGTTGTGCTTTTGCTTGATGGATTATGCTTAGTTAATTAATTTTGATAGTCCATGCTTGTGATTTACCTCTGTTTGTTAGCATAACAAAACCAATTTTGGCAATTATTTGTGCTTCAATTAGTTTAAAAAGAATTATCTGATTAATCACATAGGTTGTTAGATTTACCTGATTCCTGATTCCTGGTCCTTTTAAAATTATTTAAAAATCATCCTTAGGTTATTTAGTCTTTTTCTTACTCCTGGAATTTTCTAGAATTAATTTAAATCATTATTTTCTAAAATCTTTACCTTTACAAGTTCGAGTAACGAACTCTTTATTTACCACTTCTAAAATTACATCAGTTCACCTCACCAACAACACCATAATCCATCTCATCTTATACACTTCATACACAATTCATACAGCCACCGTCAGTCCATTATCACCAGTTCTGTACCATCTTCAAAACACCAAACCAGCATCAGACCCCCTCTTTTTTTTAATCTAGCTGTTGAACCTGGTATTTGGGTAGGTTTATCGTTTTGAAGAAGTAACTCCCCCGTTCACCACCTTTCCCACCTGAAGAAGCAAATCCCCCGTTCACCCTGTTCTTCCACCCCCCTCAACTCTCCTCTATCTTCTATTGTGCATTAACACTTTGAAACCCTCAACACAGAGAAGACAATATTTCATGTAAGTTGAGTTTGTATAAAATTAAATCTTCTTATTTTTTATTTTTTAAAATGAGGTTTTAAAGTTTTAATTAGTTTTTTATGAATCAACTTAATTGTATATCAGTCTTGAATTTATACTAATTTGAACTGTTTTATAATATTGGGTCAGATTTGGAATTAGGAAATCCATCAATTTCTTCTTTCTCTGTAAGACTTAGAGAGAATTTGTGCACAAATTATATCTCTGGAAGCTGGTAAGAAATTTTATTTCTTATTCCTTTGAATTGTCAGTGCGAATGTCATACATTTTGAGTTTCTTTTAGATCGAAAGTTTGATTTTGTTTTAAATTTCCTGTTAATGTTCTTTATACATCAGATATATTTGGTTTTTGTTTAGCATGTGAATCCAATTTAAAGTGTAATTTGTCTATGCAAAACCCACTATGCATGTCTTTATAAGTTAGTCAAATGCTACTTTTTTTATTTCTTTAGAGTAGATATGCTTTGATGTGCTTATGGATGTGTATTAAGTCTTCATTCTTATGAAACTGGTTGTTTGAGGGTAGGTTTTTGGCTTAACTATCAGGAGTTTATGTAAGTCTTTTTCTGTCTGGTATTCTATCTCTAGAAAGGAAGGAAAAACCATGGACGAGTGTTCAGTTTACGGGGCTTCAAAGTGGAAGATAGTAAGACCTAGGAAGAAGAAAAATAACCCTTCAAAGATACTCCGTCACTTCCTATTAAAGCCTAGGCTTTAACATTTGTTTGTCTTCCAAAACTGCCGAGGACATTAGATGGCAGAAAGAATAACGCACTGATACTTATGATCCAAGTAGTCCAGGGAACAATATTAATTCATATTTGATACCTTTGAATGAAAAAATTAAAGATTTATGGGCATAAGGGGTTAATAATTATGATACAATCTTTATTTTTTGCCTTTTGCATTATGTGTCTTAAATATATGTGTAGGATTTGAAACAAGATGGATAAGAATGACAAAAGAAGTCCTCATGTATGGAAAGAGAAGCCTGAAATGGAGAAGGAGTTTATCCGCTTATGCTTGGAGGCTGTTAATCAGCATGGATACTCATGAACTTCTCTAAAGTCATGGACTAACATCTATACTACCCTAAACACCAAGTTCCAACAGAAATTTGATCAAAAGGCTGTGAAAAATAAGTGGAACAGTTTGAAAAGGAGTTACATGGTGTGGAGAACATTGGCCCACAAAACCGGCCATGGTTATAATGCTGAAACTGGAACATTTGATTGGCCCGATGAAGTTTGGGCAGCAGAAATCAAGGCAAGTATATAGTCTAATTAGTTGAGGACAAGTTCTTATTACTAGTATTCTAATTTATTATCACATAACCAGAGGGACGGGAGGGTCAGCAAATTTAGGAAGAATCCTTTACCTAACTGGAAGGAATTGGAGGAGTTATGATGTAATTTTAAAGTGGTAAATAAAGATTCATTACTCAGACTTGTGAAGATTGATTTTAAATTTAATTTCTAAAACTAAAAGTATGAAAACTCAAATATTTTGTATAAGATTGAGAGAAAACTGAGGCTAGGATTCCACTATTTTCCAATTTCAAAGTGATAATAATTTTAGTCATGCAATTAAAACATTTTAATTTGATTCTAAATCATTGCAAAAATAGATTTTCAAAACAACAACTGTATAACAAAAGCATGGAGCATCTAGGGACCTAAGCCGAGGCATGCACCATCTAACGGAATCACAATTGCTTAACAAAAATCTTTTAAATCAATTTTTAACCAAGGCAATTAATTATAAATAAATTGCATAAATTAATTAAATACTTACCACATAATTGTTGGAAAAGTAGCTTCCTCCATAGCCTCAAAGATGAAGTTTAGCTCCTCATTGTAATGGCAAAATCCTCAAAAATCATTTTTATAACTCAAAAATTGCTTACAATAAGAATAGAAATGCTCACAGACACCTTGATACGTTTATAAGTGTTGCTGTGAACACCTCAACCGTTACAGAAGGTATTTCGAATGAATACGCAACAAGAAACAGTTTTCTGTTGCGTTTTGAAATAAAGTACGGTTTCTGTTTTAATGAACGACGGTTTTTTGATGTAGCCTGCTTCGTGTTCTTCCTTGGCAGGAGCAGAAATTTGTGTTCGTCTGTTAGCTTTCTTCTCGTGATTTCGAGCAATTCTAAGCTTCCGCAATCTCCTCCCCTGGTGCAAATCTTCTCAGATCTTCTATATATACTAAACACAACCCTAAATCTCCTCAAAACTTCCCTTTAATTCTCCGTTGATTCACCGAAGAAGAAAATTCTAAAAACAAAATTTTGATTTCTTTTCTTTCTCCGTTTTTGGATTCTATTAAGAGAATGGTGTTTATATCTTTCTTTTCTTTCTTCTTATTACCCAATGAAACTCGGTTTTCCAAACATGAGAAGATTTCCAAAAACAGAATTTCCAAACCGTGAAGTTTCCTGTTTTCGGTGTTTACGTGAAGAAGAAATTTTCTTCCCGCCAAAATTGACATTCAAAATCTTGGGTGTGGTTGCCCTGATCCAAAAAGTGGGTGCCTTAATCCAATGTGAGGGTGCCTTTAACATTTCTCCAAAAACACCTACAAAGAAATAAAAACCATAATAAATACGAAATCGAGTATCAACAATACATATAATTGAGATCAAATCAGACACAAAAATGTGTCTATCAAGTTATTTGAGGGCACTTTTGGAACTGGTTCTGAGGCTTGCAGTAGCATGGATGCTGAATATGATGAGATTGAGGTTAATGTACTTACTGATGTGGAGTTTGATGCATGGGTACATTTGGATGATAATCTTCTAACTTCTGCAGGTGATGTGAGTGAGATGAATGTACCCATTAATGTCACAAATGAGGAGAGTTCTGCAACTAAGAAGCCCTCAAACATAAGTGCCAATTCTTATGAGAAAAGAAAAAGAAAAAATGGGGAATATAGTTAACTTTTTGGAATGTTGAAGGAGAATTTGGAGCACAGCAAGGAAGGTTTAGGTTACTTTAGGAAGAAAGTTGAAGAGGAGGAAACAAGAGCTTACTCTGGAGTTGAATGTCTTCAATTGTTAGAAGCAATGCTTGATATGCCAGAAATTGGCATAGATAAAACTATTATCGGTCGAGCATGGAGCAAGATGGTGTCTAGTGGTGATTATCGTAAGGGTTTTGTAATGCTAAAAGACATCGAGATGAAAGCAGCATATGTTCGTAGCCTTGCAGATGCTTGATATTGATATAGTATTATGCTTGCACACCTTTTTTTTTTGTTAAAACTTTTTGACACTATATTTTGAAGTCAAGACTGATAAACAAAATTTTATTTTGGTTAGATCATGTTGGTACTTTGTTTAATTTGGATTAAAACTTGTGTAATGCTTGTTTTAGATGAATAGTGATAACTCTCTTTTACATAAGTTTGAATTATGTTTCATGTTTAGTTCTTGTTTATGATGAATGATGATTATCCTCTTTTATGTGTGTTTGATAGATGATGCAGGAAATTAGCATATGTATGTGTGTGAATGTGTACCCACTAATAACCAGTGATCAAAGCAGAATCTGAACGTGGCAAACCTTTTTCTTTTTTCATGTTGCAGTTGCTTGAGGCAGCTTGGTGTCTGACAAATATTGCTGCAGGAGAGCCAGAACAGACAAAGTCTTTACTTCCTGCCTTACCAATTTCTCATTGCTCATCTTGGGGGTTAGTGGTTTCATTAAAAAAAAATCTGAATATTATTTTGGTTCTTCAATGCCTCTTTTTAGAATGCTTTTGGTTTACTTATGCGTCACGAGGTTAGATTACACGGTAATGGAAAATTTTAGACCACATGTTTAGACATTGTCTCAGTTAGCAAAGTTGGGTCATTGTAAAACAGATTCTGGCTCACGGTTGACAAGTTTTGGGTTGGGTCATTATGGCAGATTTTGGTAACGATATTGATTTTTGATTTGCGAGACAGAATATGTGTTACAGTGCTACATTCTGGGTTGCATTTACTCGGTTCGCTGTAAATTTTGGGTCTACAATTTTTGGGTCACTCAATTATGCTATGGTTGCAGATGTTGAGTCACAGACACAAAGGCATGTTTTAGTTCATGGTCCAAAAAATTTGGTCTGAACGACAGATTTCGAGCCACTACATGGGTTTTGGATCAAAGTAGTAGATTAAGGCCAAAAGGCAAATATTATGCTGTGAATTTTTTTTTGGATTTAAACTTATGTGCATATATGTACTTTACTTTGGGCAGTCAGCTAATCATTCTCTTCAGAAAACTTCAGGTCTTTTAGACAGTTATTAGAGCCTGTAATAAGATTGTTGATTCACAATACTTTATCTGCTGAAATGCACAACAAAGCTACGAAGTGCACAAACAGATACTTCAAATATATCCAGTACTTGAACAACACTTTGTTATGTTATAATGTTTTATTTCTATATTGTAGATGGTGAACTCAATCAGGGAACTATTCATATACTTGTGCAAGGAGCAAGAAAAGTTCATGCTTATGGCAATGGCATCTCTTTTATGGCTTAAAGAATCTGAAGGAAGTAATGGTATTCGAAAAAAGATATGTGTCTCGTCTCTTAGTAGTAAAGCTTACATAGAGGAGTTGCTGAAAGGAGAACCTATTGTAATGTATGATCTACTTAGAATGGACACTCATGCCTTTACTCAATTATGCTCATATTTCATAGAGAATGGATTGCTTACTGATAGCAAGCATTTAGATGTTGAAGAGAAGGTTGCAATATTTTTTATGACAATTGGTCATGTTGAATCAAACCGAATGATTAAAAATCGGTTTCAACATTCCGGACAAACTATTAGTAAGTATTTTCAGGAAGTGTTGAAAGCGATGTTGAAATTCTCTAAAGAAATGATAGTCCCGCCAGCATTTGACAAACCTATGCCACCAATTCGAACGCATCAACGCCTTCGGGAAGGACCATTTGAAGGAGCAATTGGAGCATTAGATGGTACCCTAATCCATGCAATCGTTCCACCAGAAAAGAGAATTTCATACCGAGGAAGAGGTGGGAAAGAATGTTTTCAAAATGTCATGGCTATATGTGGTAGCTGGGTGGGAAGGTGTTGCTCATGATTCCAGAGTGCTATGTGAAAGTATTTGTAACCCGGCATTTAAGTTTCCACTTCCTCCTCCAGGTAATTTATATTAATTTTATTTAAAATTTCTTATTCTTATCTAATTAATGAATAATTGTAACTAGTATATTGGTCATGATTTATTTGTCTTGCTTCTTTGTTGTAGATAAATATTATCTATGTGATCTTGCTTACTCGCACACGAGGGGTTTTATGGCTACTTATCGGGATCAAAGATATTGGTTGTCAAGTTGGAGATCCGGTCCCGCGGTTAGTAAAGAGGAAGCATTCAATCGTGCTCATGCTCGATTACGGAACGTGATTGAAAGGACTTTTGGTGTATTGAAGAATAGATTTAAACTATTAGAAAGAATCTCGTCTTATAGATTGCATACTCAGACACATATAGTAATTGCATGTATGACGGTTCATAACTATCTTCGTCGGTATTCTCTTAATGATGAGTTGTTTTCGCAATATGAAGATGATAATTTTGTGGTTAACGACAATGAAGATCCGATGCTTCCTTCCGAAACATTTAGGCCTCAAGATCAATTTGCAATGGTCCAGCTTCGTGAGGAAATTGCCAACAAACTAGTTACACATAACAACAATTAAGGTTCTTGTGTTTATGTTTGTCGTGAATTTAAACTTTTGTTTTGTAGTTTTAGATTTGTTGACATTATTATGTTTTTATCATGAGGAATAATGATGAATTTTATCATTAAAATGGAAGAAACATATCTAAGGGTAAAATAGACAGTTGTAATATAAAAAACACTTTAAAGTGAAAAAACAAACACACATCACTTCAAAAAAGCACTTTAAAGTGCCTAGAAAACAAACACATAACACTTTAAAATAACATTTGAAAATGCAAGTACTTTAAAATGTTTTTCACTTTAAAGTGATAATCACTGTATAGCGAAAAAAAAAAAAAACACCACCGCAATTGGTATAAATCTGATGTTAGTTTTGTGTAATTATGAGCAAAACTTGTACGTGATACAGTCAATTGGAACTGGAGAAAAAAACGAGAGTGATGACGTGGCAGGAGGAGGAAAAAGCAATTTTCTAGGTCCCCTTCTAATTGCTGAACTTCTAGAATGAGAAGACAAAATTTCTTCTCAATCTTAACCAATATTGATTTCAAATCAGAGCAATGGTAAGTCAAGAACTTCGATTGATGAATAAAAAAATCTTGGATCAGTGGATTTTCCCTCTCTGAATGCAACATATGGTGTTAATGAAGATCTTGTGATAAACCTTAGAAATGGGATTTCATCACAAATAGGAATGGATGGAGATGATAGTGAAAGAAATCTCAATAATTCAGAGATCACCATACATGGTGAAGTAGAAAACAACAATGATTTGGAGAAAAACTCAAATTTTTATATGATTGGAGCTTTTGGAGTTAACCAGAACCCTATCTCTAAAGATTGGAGAGGCTTATTCCCAATGCCAGGAACTCTATCTCAGCAAGCTTCAATGAAATTTGCTGCTCAATCGGAAAAATTCTCTGAAGGCATGAAAAAATGTGAAAATTTTGTGGTAGGATTCTTCGTTGGGAAAAGATTATCCTTTTCTGTTGTGAAACTTGCAATGACTAAACCTTGCAAATGCAAGAAGGAAGTAATTATCAAGTTACATGATGATTGTGCATTAATTTTTGAGTTTTCCGACGATGATGATCATAGGCAAGCTCTTGATAGTGGTTCATTTTATATATCAAATCAGCTTTTTTCCTTGAGACCTGGGTCACATTTGATTGAAAAAACAATTTTAGACATCAATTATGTACCAATTTGGGCGACGATTTATGGGATACCCCTCCATATGTGGAACAATGATGGTTTTGGTTTGATAGCTAGCTTTATAGGGAAGCCTATTTTAGCTGATGATTGTACCATCAAACGAACTAGGTTGGCTTATACTAGGATTTGTGTTGAAATTGACTTAAGTTTTTCACATCCTGCAAGCATTCCTTTGTTGGTTGATGGTAAGTTAAATGGAGGCCACCAAAATGTGAGGGATGTATGGTTTTTGGGCATACATCTAAGATTGCCCAAAGAAAAAAAAAGACTAGGTGGACTCTGTAGAAGGCTAATCATATGGAGTCACTGACATAGGCTCTGAACAAAGACAATGAGGAGATCTCACAGAGGCAAACTATTGAAGTTAGTGGTGATCTCGATAAGAACTCAAATGATGAGACAGAAAACACCAGTAGTTCTGAGGCTTTAGAAACGACTGTATTGGTTGTTGACAAGGGTCACAATGTTGGTGCTTCTGGAAACTTATTTGCAGAAGAAAGGAAAGAGATAAATGGTAGTAATGACATAAGTGAAGCCGACACAAATGTTATTGCAGCTGATGCAGTATCAAATTTAGAAAAGAATACGGAAACAAGGTCAAGAAAGCTCAAGAAGCTAAGGAAACTACATCCAGAAAAGTTATAGGAGATATGAAGAGTGGACATGGGATTTCCTCAATCATCATATCCCCAAAGCCTATTATTGCTGATTCAGGGGCGGAAAAACGAAAGGATGGAGATGTTAAGCATAATAATCTAACCGGGCTGAACTTGAAGGCAGACAATGGAAAGTCTAACAGTCCAAATGCCTTACAATGTGACTGGATTTCTGCTAGCGGAATGACTCTAGCTAATATAATCTTAAGCAGGCGATATTCCCTAAAAAGAATGCTAAGATAATGATATCCACTAAAAAGAATCTATTTTTTATATTAAGCGATTTTGAAGAAGGCACCGGATTTCCAATCTGCAGAAGCAAAGTCGAGGTTCCTGCAAGGGAGTTGGAAGATAGAATATCAGTTGAAGATATTGAGGAGGATAGTGATGGTCTGAAAGATATAGAATTTAAGAGAAACCTCAAATTCATGTCTTGTGAGGACAAGATCATAAAGAGAAAATAAAGAGAGCTCCAAAGACTTAACTGGAATGGGAAGAATGGGAACCCAAACAAGGAGATTCTGGAGAGAAGACAAAGATCGCAAACTAAAAGATGCCCCTAATTTTTGAAGTTTTATTTTTGTTGTTGCTTGTTTGCTTGTGCCTGGAGTTGAATGTTTTTCTCTCTTTTTGGTTATAGTGTTGGCTTTGCCCTCCCTTTGTAGTCTTCTTTGATCTCAGAGTGGGATTCTGCCCTCGCTTCGGCGCCCCTTATCTTGTTATATTTTTCCTTTTTATTTTCATGATCAATGAAAATTAACCTTTCTCCTCAAAAAAAAAGGAAAAAAAAAGAACTTGTACGTGATCCCTGAGAAGATCAACTTTAACGGTTCCGATGTTAATTAGTAACTATATTTGATTGATGCAGAAAACTAACAAGAACAACATCAGAGGAAAGATTCTTGTTGACCTTGCAAACTTGAAGAGCCTAATCAGTTTGGATTTGTAGAAAAAAATTCCTGAGATTATTCCACCTTCATTTGAGAAACTTAAGTCTTCGGCATTTTTGTATGTTTGTCGACTGCTACTTTTTTATTGGTGTTCTGTTTATAATTCAGAAGATTGGGTTGTTTTCATATGGATAAGCTTGAAAAGTAAAATCAATTGTGTGCAGTCAGTGTAAAGATCATTTAGGTACTAGTTTGCTATTTTTTTCTTGAATCAAGTTGTCTTGGTAGTTTTTCTATAGTGATACTTTTTAGATTTCTGTAATGTTTTATAAATTGTTTTCAGATTTGGAAATTGAATGATCGTAGTTCGTTGAAGTTTTAAAATAAATTCAGTTGTTAGTATAATGTCCATTCAATTTTAATTTTTTTTGTTAGTTTTAACCATATTTGATTATATTTTGGATTCAGTTGATTTAGCTGTAGATTCAGTTGAATCAATTTCATTCTTTTTTCTCAAGTAAAATCAAAATAAAGAACTGACGCTAACACTGCTACCGGAGACACAGAGAACGTCGGTATATCTTAACATCAGGCTCCACCAGAATCAGTTCCCTTGAGAAAAGTACGTCAAAAGAAGAACTGATCAAAGCTATGAGAAAATCAGTTCTTTATTTTGCTATCAAAACCTGATCTGTCAGTTATTAATCTTCTATTTTCCACTAGTAACTTCTGTGGAGTTCAATCGAGCTATGCTCTCAAACAGACAGTAAAAGTTTTTAATATTATTAAGTTTCGAAACATGCCTTGTGTTGGCTATGTATACAACTCTCATTTTAGGTAATTTTCTGTTGAAGCCTTGAGATAGTGAAATCTAACTCAGCAGTTTCATGATGTAGCATTAATCTTCACGCATAACTTTCCCACTCAATATATACCTGAAAGGTTGATCGAGGTATGATATATTGATATGTATCTATTTCAATGTGTAGATACATCAATAATTGATAAATACATTATTTTATCATCCAAAAATGTAACTCAAAATTGGAGGACTTGTATTTTAAACCACCGTGTGAATAAAGTGATCAATTAGCTTATGTGTCATGGGATATTCCCTTATTTATTTTTTTTATTTTTATCGATTAAAATGGAATTTCATGTGTAGTGTAACTTTGATTAGACTCTTTTCTTACCATGAGGGGGTAAATTACCTACTATCTCATGCTACATAAATTTCTAGGCGGGTGAACAAAGATTATGGTTCTAATTTTATTTATTATTAATGTAATATTATTTAACTACTCCTGCAAACGTACTCTTTATAAATACTCCCTCTAATTAAATTGTAAAGGCGGATTTCTCAAAATATCCCTTTGTAGATGGTGAGTTTTTGACAAGAATTAAAATTGTAAAATTTTTCTCTGCCAAACAGTAGGAATATAAAAGGATATGTGCATATTTATGTGCATATGCTTAGTACTATGATAAAACATGGAATACTGTATCTCTACTTATATTCCACAAGCGAATTAAGAATGCAGATTCTCTATAAACAATCTAAACTGACCTCGTAGCCTCCTCAATACTCATAATATTTTTGCCATATCGAACTGGTCTCAAGTTGCATAAATTCCACGGTGGAATTCCTTGAACTTGCCTCGAGAGCGCATTGATGTTACGGTAACATCTATAAAATGCGTGAATAGTTAATGCTTAAACCCCCCTAGCGTTAAAAGCGCTAACTTTCCTAGCGCCAACCCTAACGCTTAAGAAGCGCCAACTAGCTTAGCTAGCGTGACCCTAGCCTGGCATATTTTGGCTTGATGAGGCATTAGCTAGCGCGTCCTGGCCTGATGAGGTCTTAGTTAACGCGTCTTGGCTAATGCATCCCATGCCTGATGCAACCTTAGCTTGGCACGTCACTAGCCTGATGCGTCCCTAGCCTAACGCGTCCCCGAGTACCATCCTCATCAAGTCTAGCGCGTCCCAGCTGATGTGCCCTAGCCTGATGCGCCATAAGCCTAGCGCGTTCCAGCTGATATGTCCCTGTCAAGCACGTCCCTAGCTTAGGTGTCCTATGCCTGGCACGCCCTTAGCCTTAGCGTCTCTATCTAGCGCATCCCTAGTATGATGCGCTCCTTGGCATGATGCGTCCCTAGCTAGCGCATCCCTAGTTGATGCGTCTTGGCCTAACGTGTCCATGCTTAATAACTTAGCACAAGTGCGTCCATAACATATTGGTGCTAACTTTCATTGAGTTAGCTATCTTCTTTCAGAAGTGCTAACTTCAAAGGTCCTTGGCGCTAGCTTTCTAGCCATAGCATTATTGATATTTGCTAGAAGCCACGCATATTAACCTTGCTCCTGAAACGTTAACACATTAGATTTTGTGCTTAAAGAGCTAGCACATTACTATTTGTGCTAAGTAGCTAGTGCTAGCTTCACTAGCTACTTCCTTCAGAAATACGCCCTTATTTTTAATATTGGTGTAATACCAAGTCTTATATGGTTTTCTAATAAGTCTTCTTGCATAAGAAGCTCTCAAAAGTATTTTGCCTCAAATGCCTTTCAGACTTATGCTAAGTCACTTCTGGATAATACTTAGCCATTAAAAATGCCATGTTACTCCTAAGATAGTACATGACCACTGAACTCACCAGACTCAACACTAATCACTCTGATTATCAATTTAGTGAATTGCCCAACTTGCCTCACTGACTTAGCAAGTCATTTGACTTGAATTGACTTAATCAAAACAGTAGTGGTTTATGACTCTACTATTTCCACGATATATCAAATACAACATATGGCGGGATTCTCATTGGGGTATTGGTCTGACGGTCTACAACAATCGTGCGATGTGGCAACACATCCACGAACAAGAAGGTTCCAAGTAGTGGGATGATTACAGAGCAGTTGAGAGGATGAGGAGTAGTGGTCAGATAGGTCTTCCTTATTTTCCGGACACGACCCCGCTATAATCTCCACAATCATCACTTCTCCACCTCTCCTAACATCCACCACTTACGAGAAATCAGTTGTCTCCTTCGAACTATAAATGGATAGTTCTCATCTATTCGAAACACGACAACAAGGGAGAAGAAATTAAGATATTTAAAATTCATAATTCATCTCAGAGATAATCTTTTCTTCTTCACACATTGATATTTCTCAACCTTCTTTACTTCCCTCCCCTAAGACCTACCCCATCTTCTCCACCTTTGTGATTGAAGCATGACATGAATGGCTATATCTTTGGTTTAGGCTCGTCCTTTCGAGCTTGATCTCTAGAACCTACTTGAAAGTACAATTTTACCGTACATTTTGTTTTCACCCTAAACACCTCGATTAAGAAAAAAGATTAAATTCCATAAAATTGCTACTCCCTCCGTCACAATTTAGTTGAAGGTTTAAGGTTTATTTTTAGTCCTAAAATAGATGACGGTTTTCATTTTTTCTCATTTTTTCCTCATTTGTTCGTGCACTGAAATCAAACCACTATAAACAAGGAAAAAAACCAGGAAATTGAAATACTTAAAGAATTATTATTAAGGGATATATTTGGAAAATATTTAGTCTTTCTCTTTCTTCTTAATCTGCGTGAAAACACCTAGACCTTCATCTAAACTGGGACAGATGGAGTATTATTTTTCCTAATTTACCCTTAACCTATTCCTTATAACAAGACTCATTAAATTAATTTTGATGATACCAGTGCATCATAAATAAGAGTATATATGTGAAAAGCCACACTGGGTTGGAATTCGCATATCTAGTTGGACAAGCCAAATCCAAAATTTCACATTTATAACTTGAACAATGGGAGTAATTCTCCTGATTTAAAATACCCCCACCTTATGGGAGTTTGGTTTTGTCCCTCGAAGATTTGTAAAGTTATTCCAATACACCATTACACATTCATTTCTCACCTTTTTTTTCCTCTCTCGGGTTCTCTCTCGTTTACAAAAAAAAAAGAAACGTATCGAAAAACTCAACATAAATATTCAATTGAAGCAACATCAAAACAAAACAATTAAGAATTATCCCATATTATATGGTAAACTAAAGATCTTTTGATTTATCAGCCTTGGGAAACACTAACCTTACTAGCTCATTTTCGACAATAGTTAAGTCCATAAATTTCAATATGGTATCAAAGCAGACAATTTGTGAAGAGTCTAATATGACCGTACCTACTCCCCGTCATTCCATTAAATGTTCACGTGTTAGAACCAACTAGACTATCTTGAGGAAGCGTGTTGAGAATAATCCTACATTTTATGAAAAATTAAAGATCCTGTAATTTAAAATCCTGGAACAATCCTAATTTTACAAGACGGTTTTCAAAATTAGTTAGGCCAATGGAAAAGTCATCTGCATCTACTAAGAAAACTCAAGCCCTAACCAATGCTATTAGCTCCTTTTCTTATTCCCATCTTTAAGTGGGAAGATACCAGCGTGATTAAAAATATGAACTAGGTAGATGTTAATCATTTAGTACTCCAACTTGATACCAGGATAATAATAGCAAATTAGAATGCAGACGAATTCAAAAGAAGAGGTGTTTGAGTGTTGTTCCATCTACCCACTAATGTCCTTCTCTGAATATGTTTACACCTTTTTAGACTTCATAAGCATATTCTTTCAGTTTGTAGCCATAAACAACTAAAGTTTCAAATGTGCAAGTGCGGATTCTTATCTCCTAATGTGTTTTACTTATCATAACAATATACTAACATGAGCCGAAGTTTCGAGGAATAATTAATTAAATGGGTACAAAAATTGGATAAACCTATATTGATTTTTTTTGGTTAATCCGTATAATCACCGTTCATTTCGATAAAGTTGGCTCACTCGTATATTGAATATGGATGATAAAAAGAAGGATTTGCTGATATGGTTGTAGTAGTAAAATATCTGACTGCCCCGCGAAAGGATCCTAAGGCACTAGTAACATAAGAAGGTAACACTGAGAAACATGGGAAAGAAATTAGAAAATTACCACCCGTATCTCAAGATATCTATCGTCAGTATCAGATCAAGACACGTGGAAAGCACCATTGCTTCATCGACGTACGAGTTTAAATAAGGGAACAAGAGCATTAAATGCTATGGTCAGGCGTGCAGAGTTGGACTTGCAGAGTTGGACTTTGTCAGATTCGGGCATAAGGAGATGACAAGACAGCACATGATGCTTCGAGGATCCTGCGAATAGAAAACACACGAGGTTCGAAAGAGGCTCGAATTAGGATGGCAACTCATCCGAGGTCGAAGTATACGAGCACGAGGTCGAAGCGTATAAGCATGAGTATTTACTCGTGCGAGTAAAAGAAGAAAGATAAGCTTTCCACGTAGGATAAAACAACAAATATGATGCACCATGTAAGTAGGATAACACGATGTATAAACAGTTATGTCAATAAATACTTGAATTGATCTCTGTAAAAGGTTACGGTTTTTCTTAGGCCAAGAATATATTCTAACTCCACCATAAAATAGAGAATAGGTCTTCAAGTTGTAATAAGCTATTTCACCATTAATAAAGATCTTGAATTTTACATCCTCTCTAAGTAAGAAATACATGTAGATTGATTGTCACTCTCTCTTCTTCTTATTTTCATCTTACTTTAATAGATAATTTATCTCTCAAAGGTGTAATTTTATACCATAGATTTATATTATTGTATAGCTAGAAAAATGACTACTACAATTAGGCGCTAGAAACAGGGATTGATTGTAGGTCTGTCGGTTAAACTTTTCTGTCAATACTTTTGAAGTTCCTTACTTCTTTGCTGCATTCTCGATAATTTCTTAAAAACCCTAAGGACATGCCTAGAAATTAGCTCATCCTTGATATAAGACCGAAAGAGTAGAATCATATCAACAATATGCTTGCTAGTGCTTGATAAAGACTTGTAATGATTATAAGAAGAGATTTTGAGCAAGGAAGGGGCCTTATACGTTTTACCTTCTTTATCTTTATAAACGCATAAACCTTAATAACCTGGGTGTTTATTGAGCCTTCAAGGAAAAGCTCATATCTAACCACAACTTACAGTAAAACTCGATTTACTGGTAAGAAGAGTGTCTTGGGCAGAACCCAAAAAAGAAAAGATACGGTAAGAATGAAACCCAACCCCAGCTCAACAAAAGGGACCACTAGAAATTGTGGCGCATGTGTCGGCTAAAAGTTTTCATGTTTTGAAAGAAAGATATTTTGGGAATGATTTATAACAAAAAGTGATGTTGCATTCACATTTTAAAAAAAAATTGTCTTTTTTATAACTAACTTCTCGGAGAGAGTGAAAGACTTAGTTACAGGGGAAAAAAAATCCTGAGTCTGACATATCAGACAAAGAAGGTTTGGCACAGATTTTTTCTGTTTTTTGTCGAATTTTGAAAAACATGTAAAAATAGAGATTAACTTGAGCACAAAGTAGTAAAACTGTCTTTTCCTTTCCTATGCTCTAGGTAAACGATAAATACAGAAGAGGAAGCAACAATGATAAATACTTATAAGCAAAAACATAAGAACATTAAAAATGAGCCAGGAGGGTCTGCCACTGGAGAAATACCCAAAAATGGACTCACAAGCTCAGGAACAGAATCAGATGAGGAGGGACACTGAAGATCACCGAAGCAACAAAGATAAACGAGATCGCAGGAAAAGGAAAAGACGATGAGGTGCTAGAAATTCCACCAGCAAACGTGGAGGACAAAATTACCAACACCGATGAAACCACAACAGTAGAGGAAACCATGAAGATCCAGAAGCAACAAGAAGAAAAGATCGTATGCTGGAAGCAAGGAACCAGAGTTTAGAACAAGAGAACCGAAATATCCGAGCAAAGAAAGACAAAGTCTACATCTGCGAAGACGAAATGACGAAAGAATCTCGAGATCTGGAGCCAAAGCATGCTCGAGGAGGTAAGTACAAGCATAAAGAATGCTACGAAGAACCCTTTGAAAAGAATGAGCAAGAGCGAAAGATGATGGACAAGATGAAGGCGATGTATAATGAGATGCGAGGCCTAAAGCAAGGAAATCGTTTCCCCGAAGTCATGACAGAAGCAGAACGAACCTTATTCACGAAGGAGCTGATTCAAACCCAGTTCCTACCAAAATGCTCGATACCACCCTTTATAAGAACCCACTCAAGAAGGTTACAATGGGGTAGATAAGGGGATGGACCCTGTAATAGGTAGAGGTCCCAATGCGTATTTATAGATACAAAGCCTCGGTACATCCGGAGCATGATATGGGTACGACTATCAATCAAAGACCCAAATGGCAAACAAATACAAATGCACGTGATATATTAAACTAATAGTGTATCGAAGGAAAATTACAAAAGAAAATCAAACATATCAAGGTTGTAGCGAAGTATCGCAACAGAATAAAAAAATTGTAAAATAAATCACACATCGTCGAAGCAATAAGGCACGATCGCAACCATAGAGATACAAGGAGTCAAAGAAAACATACCAACAAAAGTAACAGGCAAGGGGAAAGTATTAATACTTTGTAAGAAAGTTGTATTCTTCTACTCAGTCCCGATGGCAACAATGGAGCAAATAAAGCAACAGACAAACAGGCAAGTAGAAAACAAAAAACAATTAAATATTGATCAGCATTCACAAATATTCAGAATAAGCACCTCAGCAAGGCGCAACAGCAGATCCACGATGGGAATACAACAACCCCATCAAAAAGATGAACAAAATAGCAACAATCCCCACAAAAGAACAATAAATTTCCATGCAGGGAGAATAATAAAGAAAGTAGCAAAAAATAGAAAACAGAATAGCGGATCAACCTTCAATCTCCTTCTCCCGATCCTTGGAATTCTCAATGGTTACACTCGTCTGAGAAGCATGAGACGCGTCAAGGTTCGTAGAAAAGGCGGCAACATCAACACCACATGAATCAACTGGAGGAACAGTAATGCTTGGGCCTGTAGATATCGCAGAAGGCTGAGGAGATACACCAAGATCAGCATTAGTTCTAGCACGAACGGTTGGAGAAGCAATAGTAATCGGAGTCACTGGTGTATTAGTAGGTGAAACACGCTGAGCCTCGCAAGCAAGCCTCTTTTTCTCCTGCTTCACCCGATCCTCTAGCACGTTCTTCTTGTATATCTCCATCATGCTCTTCTGGTATTCAGTCCTAAGCTTAGCTTTCATTTTCAAAAGTTGGGCCTCTGACTGAACACAAGCTAGACGATATTGCTCTTGAAAATCGGCTTTCTCCTTAGAAACAACATCAAGGAGATCCTCAGTGTCAGACTAATCACCCACTGCCTCATCTACCTGTAACTCTAGCAAGCTAGCCTTCTGCTGGGCACCTGCACATGCAAACAATGACATAGCATAAGTACATGACTCCACTATAAATACTTATTACGAACCTATTATAGGCCAACTACCTTGGGCCTGCAAAATCACATCCTGTAAGGTTCTCTAGGTATCTAGCCTCAACGAATCTAAGGCGATAAAACGACTTTCCTCAAAGAAAAGTACAGTAGAACTACTCAGGCAATTAGCCATATGGTTATTATACTTTTCACGAAGCCTCGCTATATCCTTATACACAAAATCTAGTTTTCTCTGGGCATCATTGATATCAGACTGGGATTTTCTAAAGGTAGCCTTATCTCGCTCGTATTTGAGCAGAATAGGTACTTGGTCGGCCTTCCATTTTGAAAGTCTCTCATTCGAGGACATGGGGTTCTGAATTTGGGAATCTCTCGATCCTAATGAAGATCGGACATCGACGAGATACCTATTTTGATCTTGAATACGACGACGAAAGGCTTCTACATCTCGAGTCATATAATTAATCTTAGATTTCAAACTATCAATGACAGCATCACGTTGGTTTATCTCGAGTTGGAAAATATCAGAGTTCCACCTCAAATTTCTGCATGCTCTGACTGCATCGATATAATATACCAGAAACTATCGGCTTGAAGAGTACTTGAGAGAATAAAGAAAATCAAACCAAATGAGAAAGCGAAGAGAGAACTCACCACGAGCATCACGAAGCTCTGTTCGAAGCTGATCAACCTGAACAACCAAGCCTTGAGCACGATCTCACTTAACCTCATACGCCATCTTCATGGCCTGCCCGAAGTTCCAATTCTGAGATAACACAAAGAGACCATCAGAAACCGAGCAATATCTAGTTACTGTATAAAGTATCAAGAGGCACTCGAGGCTATACCATAAGCTAAACTTGATCAAACACCCGATTGTCGCATGGATGGACAGCAGCAACAACCTCAACTGCGGACATATCCGCGAAGCTAGAGGAAATCAGGACATTACCAAGGGAACCAAGCTCAACAATCTCACCACCAACATCAGCAACAGACGATTCAACTCTAGCATCCACAAGGGCATCACCCCCAATGTAAACAATGGTGCCACTCTGTGGACTTAATGGGAAAAGGGAGTAAAATGACGATGATTTCTTACTTCAGAGAGGTCAGCGGCTCACGAGGAATTGAAAGAAACATATTATATTTTCTCTTGAAGTCTTCATCTAGCACTTATGTCAATCATGTATGGGGAATGCCTTGTAAGAAGGACATAATGCTAATCCACGTTCTCCACGATCAAGGAAGCATCGTTCTTTAAAGAATGAATCCTCATATCGTTCATCAGAGCTTCTTAAAGAAGGGGCCCTAAAGGGACCTTAGACACTCGAACGTAAAGAGAGGAACTCACTGGATCACTCGATCTAACGATCGGCCACGCCCAACCCTCGACCTATAACCATTCCCACCACCCACAGGGGCGGAAAAAGTAGTGTCATTCGAACGATCAACTCCGCCAGTAAGAACAGGTCGTGCAATATCTTCACGAAGAGGCTCAACAACTCGATCTTGCTTCGCACCGGTATCTTCCTCATCAGAGATCTCGAAGTCATCATCAAGATCAACAGTAACATCCAACACCTTAAAAGAAATATTAAAAGCATTGGTATCTGCAACAAAGGTATCACCAGCAGCTAAGCCACTAGGAATCTTTGGCATACCAGGCAACACATCCTCCACACGATCACCAGCAATACCCTTTATCCTCTTTCCAGCATCCTGCATGAAGAAATATGAGTCGATAAGGTAAAAAACAGGGGCAAGGTATATATACATGAGTAATAGAGTATTTTTTACCTTATCAACACAGAGTCCCTCAGAGGCCCCATACTTAAGAACCAAGGGAACATTCTCTTCCTCCTTCTCCTCTTCCTCCTCTTCTTCATCTTGTTCGCCTTCCTCCTCTTCGTACGAAAGAACAGTAATGAGTCGCTGGCGACCCTCGATCCAAGTTAATTCCCAAGCATGATAACCAGGAAGATGACTATGAGCATCCACAACACCACGATCAAGAACATTGTTTCGGAGAAACCCAGCCAAAAATGTAAGGACCCTCGATAACAATGTGGCACTTAAACCAATTATTATCATTAGATTTGTGAAGGTTCTTATTGGAGGTAGTGGTAAGAGGATCTTCATCCAGGAAAATAAGGGGACCTGTGAACGAGGTGTATCGATTACGTTTGATGATAAGGCCCCAACCTTGGAACTTCTGAGGAGACTGAGGCGAACGATAATTACCAGGAGTGTACAAGTTTTGATATATACAAGCAACATATGTATCTAGACTAACTGGACGATCAGGTCGAGGGGTACAACGACCTTGGCTTCTACGAGCAGCCTCGCGAAGCAACCACTACCAATTGCCAGAGTATTGAAAGATCGTACGAATAGGACTGTTACGCGCGAGAACCTTGTACTGGAAAGAATCCCTCGAGTCGTACAAAGGTAGCCTTAACCAGCATTCAACTAGCCCTCACAAACAATAATCCTATTTGGAAAGAAACTTTGTTTGGCAAGATCTAAGGACATCGTGCCCTTAGAACCCCTTGGATCAGCAAAATAAACCTTGAACCTTTGTAGATGTTGAGTCTCAATGACATGTTGAAGGTATTCTTGATCTTTCTGAACCAAAGACGGTTTATGCGGTCTCCTAAAGAAAAACACATAAGAGAAAAGTCAAAAACCAGAATACGAAGCTTACAGGGAAGAATAAACAAAAAGGAATAAAAAAGGAAAATCACCAACCTATGAGAAGATAATGCATCCTTCTGCTGATGATGAGCCATTAAAGATTAAGTGAAGTAAGTTACTAAAAGACGATGAATGCTAGTGACACCTGATGATCAGACTGTACCAACAAGAGAACCAACTGTTTCTAATAAAACCTAGAGAAGAAAAAGAGTTGGAGAATAAAGTTTATGATTAGATACCCAAGAAGGATCCCTTATAAAGGGAACAAAAATCTTCAAAAAGAATGTTAACTGGCTACATCAGGTGAGAAGATCATAAATGCATGAGAAGTTATTACGTGGCGGTTATCGAAACGACTCCTTAAAATATGGCATCGGTGAAAAGTGAAAAAGTTAGGTTTTATTCCCATCTTACCCTTTGGGAAGATGAAAAGAGGCAAATTGTAGTAGTAAAATATTTGGCTGCCACGCAAAAGGATCCTTAGGCACTAGTAATATAAGAAGGTAACACTGAGAAACATGGGAAAGAAGTTGGAAAATTACCACCCGTATCTCAAGATATCTACCGCTAGTATCAGATCGGGACACGTGGAAAGCACCATGGATTCATTGACGTACGAGTTTGAATTAGGGAATAGGAGCATTAAATGCTACGGACATGCATGCAGAGTTGGACTTTATCTGAATCGGGCATAGGGAGATGACAAGACAGCACAGGATGCTTCGAGGATCCTGTGAATAGAAATTACACGAGGTTCGAAAGAGGCTCGAATTAGGATGGCAACTCATCCGAGGTCGAAGTATAGGAGCACGAGGTCGAAGGGTATAAGCACGAGTATTTACTCGTGCAAGTAAAAGAAGAAAGATAAGCTTTCCACGGATAAAACATCAAATAGGATGCACTATGTAAGTAGGATAACACGATGTATAAACAGTTTTGTCTATAAATACTTGAATTGATCTCTGTAAAAGGTTAAGGTTTTTTTTAGGCCAAAAATATATTCTAACTCCACCATAAAATAGAGAATAGGTCTTCAAGTTGTAATAAGTTGTTTCACCATTAATAAAAATCTTGAGTTTTACATCATCTCTAGGTAAGAAATACATGTAGAATGATTGTCACTCTTTCTTCTTGTTATTTTCATCTTACTTTAATAGATAATTTATCTTTCAAAGGTGTAATTTTGTACCATAGATTCATATTATTGTGTAGCTAGAAAAATGGCTACTACAATGATTATTGTCACGGTATGGTTATTGCTATAATATTTTGCAAATCTGAAGTCAATTTTCCTACTAGAACTAAGCACAAAATCAGTATAGTGTAAGAATAACCATATCAACGGATCCTTTCCTAGGATGATGTAGCACCATGTTCATTTTGTAAACAAAGCATACTAACTATTTTGAAAAACTTTTGGCAGTTATATTAAAATTTAAACCTCGTCAATAAGAAGAAGTCTACCACTTTAAGTCGGATCCTGAGTTTACGGATCCTTTCCTAGGATGATGTAGCACCATTGTTCATTTTGTAAAGAAAGCATACTAACAACTTTGAAAAAAAATTGGCAGTTACATTAAAATTTAAACCTCGTCGATAAGAAGAAGTCTACTACCTGAAGCCTAAGTAGTTATGCAAAGAAATTAAGTTTAAACCTCGTCAATAAGAAGAAGTTTACTACTTGGAGCCCAATTAGTTAGGCAAAAAAATAAAGAAAATTATCTCGCCCTGATACTGACGAGTTTCGAACTAAGGTCGTTGGTATCAACGCCCAATAATTTTACCACTGTACCACGGTGACATCTATTGATATGGTGACATAATAAAACTACTTTTTTTTTTATCAAAAGTACTAAGTGAATCGTGAAAAATAAACTCCTACAAAACCGCCTAGACACATAAAATGTTATTTGTTAGATAACAACACATTCAAGCATGATCCACATATCCCCAAATAGGGTTCACCATTCCTCTCTATGGGTTTAGAGCATCCAAAATAGCTGGACTATAACACGGACAAAACCCATATTCCCTCTTTGGTCCGTGAAAAGCCAGCCACAGCGGGACGATCATATCTGATCGATGGTCCGTTTTTCATACTGTTCAGGAGTAAATTTGGGAAAAATTCTGGACCAAACCCATTATACTCGAGCGGTGGTGTAGTTAATAGTCTGACTCTAAGCAGGTGTGTAGGAAACCGCTTGATGGCAGACGTTATTCTAGCGTAACGCTTGAAAACACGGGTGTTAACCAAACCTCCGCCTGATCAAGCGTTCACCTAAGATTACACCTGATGGAGCGTGCGTCTAGGATCACGCCCACTAACAGACGGTAACCAAATCCCCGCCCTATTGAAGCGTAAAGCTAGAAAACCACCTATGTCTAAACGTAATGCTAAGGCACCGCCCAACAGGGAGCGTGCGTCTGATGCTCCGCCCAGTTCTAGGCGTGCCCCTAGGCGTCCGCCTGGATAATTTGATTTGTTTATGTTTTTTTACCGTTGTGATTTGTTACCGTTGATCAACGGCTATAATTTGTATTCTGATACACCTATAAATGAATTTATACCTCTTATTCCCATTTCAAATCCACAACTTTTTACATTTCATAGAAGATTTATAATTTCTCGTTTTCGTAATTATGGATTACAAAAAATTTAGGCTTAATGCAGAAAATTTTACCATAGAGGAAGATTTATCCCTATGTTGAAACATAGTATTACATTATCCAGCAAGGGGTCATGAACGTCGGATAAATGGTTCAATGAACATGGAATGAGTAGAACATATCCATGCTAACTTTTATAATGAAACCGATAACCCCAATAACCGGAACAGAGCAGGGCTTTTTTGTCGATATATGGAACTAACAAGGGCAGTACTAGAATTTTCTACTTTAACCGCTAAGGTGAATGAAAGAAGAATAAGAAATGAAACTGATAATGAAGTTGTTGCCAGATCTCTGGAGGAATGGAGAAGATAGAAAGGTTCAGATTTCAGGTACCAACCTCATTTCGAGATCCTAAGAGTGATGGAAGAATACAACCCTTTTATGTTTATTATTCTCCGAAGATGTGAAGAACGTCGTCCGGGGCGTCATACGACCCGTTGAAGATTTAATAATAGGTTTTCTTTAGTGTTTAAGTGTAATCTACTGATTTATTATATTTCATTTCCTTTAATGTTACGCGATGTATGCCTTTTCAATTCAATGAAATGATTTTACGTTCAACTATTTTACAAAAGCAGTTAACTAATACAATCACATTTTAGGACTAATCAAATGTGGGCACTTTAGCCATCTATTAAAATATATTGATAATTCATGAGCTAATAAGTAGACCTAAACTCACTTTCGCAGGCATCGCGGCTGCACTTAGCATGTGCAGCAAGCCTTTAAACCCCTAGGTGCCCCTAGCGGCCGAGTGGTGTCTCAGGAGGGTTTACAAGATATTTACCCACAAAACCTATCCAGAGAATTTACAATTTGTTATTCCTCACCAAAAACTGACCATAAGTGTTCGATCAAGTCATTTCGCAAACGAATTTGAGTACTTTGTTGTGTATTGCATGTCGGCGTTGGTCTACTCTCATTCTCGAAAGTTCAGCAGTGTTGTGTCTAGAAATATTTACCGGTGCATAGTGGCTGCGTTGATCATACTCATGCGGCCAATCACCGGGTAAACGTTCATCCTCCACTATCATATTATGTAGAATGATTACAGTTTTCATTATATATGCTAGTACGTCAGGATTCCACATTCGTGCTGGTTGCTTGATGATTGCATATTGATTTTGTAGTACGCCGAAGCCTCGTTCTACATCTTTTCGTCAACCCTCTTGCATTGCCGAAATTTTTTGTTCTTCTGGGAATCTGGATGTTTAGTCGACATCACAATAGTTGTTATCTCTGGGTATATTCCATCACCAAGATAATACCCCATATCGTACTGATATCCGTTGACAATAAAGTTCACAGCTGGTGCTTTCCCGTTGATAAGCTTTTTGAAAATATAAGAACGGTTCATCACATTTATATCATTGTTAGAACCAGGCATACCAAAAAATGCATGCCAAAACCACAGATCATATGACACCACTGCCTCCAGGATAATACTTTCACTACCTTTGTAAGCAGTGTAAGCACCTGATTCCGCCGATGGGCATTTATCCCATTTCCAGTGCGTGCAATCTACACTACCCAGCATCCCCAGAAATCCCCTTTCCTTGTTCTCATTAAGAAGCAGTTCAACATCACGCTCAGTTGGCGTGCACAAATATTCTTTCTCATACAAATGCACCATCATCTTATAAAACTTACGAGTTGCTTCCAAAACTGTGGTTTCTCCGATTCGTAAATACTCATCTATTGCATCGGCCGCACATCCATAAGCTAACATTCATACTGCTACAGTAATTTTTTGCTGAGGGGTTAATCCAAGAACACCACAAACATTTTTTTTTAACAAAATAATTATTTACAGCTACGACATCTCCCAATCTACGGTTGAATAATTCTCGCCGCATTCTAAATCTTCTACGAAATAAATTAGGAGGAAACGTCGGGTTTCTGGAAAAGTAATCTTTCCATAGAAGTTTTGCAACGGCATCACGTTCTCTTATTATGATACGAATATGTGGCCAGTTCATACTTGAAACAATGAATCCTGCAATTACTGCTTGGTTATTTTGTCTCAATGCAAGTAAACCTTCGTCTGATGAGTACAAACTATTATTATCATCATCACCAGAAGAAGAAGAAGAAGAAGAAGAAGAAGAAGAAGAAGAATGAGGAGGATGAATAGAAGAACAAGAACCATAGTAGTGATCGTTATTTTGATTGTATGCCATTTGCTTATTGATGTTTGTATTTTTGGTTTGTATACTTGGAGAATCGAGTGTTCAATTTATAGGAAAATTAAGATAAGACTTTGAGTTTTGATATGACCAAACACGGTTGGTATTTTAATACAAAAACATAGTTCAGGCAAGTGGGGTGAACAGACGCATCATAGAAATGAAGTGTCGGTTGACAAGACAATATCAAATGACCAAAACGACAAAGAAAAAAAACAACAAAGTTCAGGCAAGTGGAGTGAACAGACGCATCAGAGAAATGAAATGTCGGTTGACAAGACAATACCAAATGACCAAAACGACAAAGGAAAAAAAACAATAATAATGTAAGACAACGATAATGTAAGAAAAGTAATTTGAAAAGACAATTCAAATCTGACAAAAGAAAAAGCTTTCTGTTCAACTGACAATTGAATGCTAATGAATTACTACTCTTCCGTATCTTGATTCCCGGACGCCGAGCGCGGGGGCATAAATGGAGGAAAAGATGATTTGGAATTATAGTTACTTGATTGCATTGTTGATGATGATCCCTGACCCATGGTATTCCACATCGGTGGTTGCATAGTTTGAGCATACGTGCCAAACCCAATGGGTGGTTGTTGATGACGAAAATGGGCAAGTTGTGAGTTCAACATGCTGTTTTCATTTTTGTAGACCCCGTATTTCTTCATCTTTGGCCATGAAAAAGTCCATCCTCTCCTTAGTTTCATTTAACGTAAAGTTACGAAACTCTTGCGTAAAATCAGCATATTCTTGAACTAAACCATAAGCCTCGACCTATTATGAAAAAATTAAAATCAAATTCTCAATCATTACTATATACTAAAATCAAATTTATAGTGGTTTGTTGTATACTTACGTATGACAATTGTTTTTGAGGCGGAATGGGTACATGTTCACAAGGATGTTGGATGTCGTGTTTAATACGGTCGCCATCATAACCGTATGTTTCAACCTCCCGATCGACTTTGGTGGCATATTTCTGCAGGTTAGTTACATGTCGCCAATACTCCATATACAGATCATACGTAACAACACGTACTAATTCACTTGAAGGGACCATACCGTTTTCCCTCATCTCCTCAGTATCGTCGTTGTTCAAGTTGGAATTACGACTAGGCGGGTTGCTAGGAACGCCCCATGTTTCATGGTATTTCCTCCAACACCGATCTCCGAGATACATGTTATTCTTTGAAAAGAAAATTACAATCAACAAATAAACCAATCAATTAACCGAAATTCAAAGAAAACAAATAATATTACTATGGAAATAAATTATAAACTCACAGTGCCTAGCCAAGAGAATATAACCCTTCTCTCTGAGAGCTCTATTGTTTTTCGTCCAATTTCAGTTTCCAGGACTAAGATCGCAGATTCCCACGATTGCCAGGTCGCATCGTCTACAGACAACTGATTAAGAGAAGTCCTTGAACGAACAATATCAATACTCTTCTGTCGTGTTCCCTTCCACCGAAACATCTAGGCCACATTGATTCACTTTCAGGCGTAGGGTTCTTTGGCCAACATATGCGCAGATATTCGTACCCCCAAAACTAGAATGTCAAGACAACCAATGGAATAAATAAGTGAGCAAGAAATAAAAATTTAAAAGAATTATAAATAAGACTAAGAAATTTACCTCTAATATTTGGAAGGGTCCGTCCAATGACTTTTGTCCCCTACCAGATGCGGCGAGACCGGAATACAATTTTGAAAATGCAGCATTACCCCAGTCATAATCGTTAACTGCATTTAGATCCTCAAAAGCATCTAACCATCCAGCATCAATATAGTTTTTGCATTTGAAAATAAGAATTGACCCAAAACATACATATAGAAGGCTCTGGCCACTCTATCAGCAAGTATGATATCATCGTTAGCCGCAACCAACGTTTGTCGATCAAAATATGTGCTCAAAAATACAACCGTAATTGCATCTGAAACCCACTGGTTGAGAATATGTTCTCTTCTACAAACCTCACTATCTTTAATTTCAGGAAAAATATGCGCCCGGACATATTCAAATTGGTACTTCCCCGAGTCATACGGAATAGGACTACCAATACCAATACTAAGTCTTGTCAACATTACCCAATCAAGGGGTGTGAACCCAAGCTCACCAAAAGAGAAATTAAAAGTGTTTGTGGTATCCCAAAAACACTCAACAATGTAGTCAATAAGTGCATGCGATGAATCTACTACATTCATGGTAAGTAATCGGTCTCATCCTTCATTTTCAATAATATATTTGACCCTAGGGTTGTGTTTAACAATACCTGCATAGGTCTGAATGACCGGTTTGAGGGAACCACGATGTAAAAACTTGAATTTGGTGTCGGTTGAATACGTAATATTGGTGGAGGCGTGACCCTCAGTATCTTCCACAACATTATAGTATCCAACCCGTTAACCTCGACCCTTTCTTCAGTAATACGGTCTTCATCTGAATCCTAAACAATTTTAGCCTTCTTGTCCCTCTTTCTTCGACCAACGAATCTCGACGTCACACTGCTCGACATCTGGGCAAACAGTACATACAAGATTGAAAATCAAGAGTAATCCTCACAATTCACAAATATAAAAATCTACATTAATCAATAAATCAAGGAAAAATATAATAATTTCATAATTACAAAATTAATTATCTAATTAGATAATCATATGTACCAACATACAAAAATCAAACATTTTTGAACAAAATTCATGATTCACAAAATACTCCACTACTAATCAAAGCCTCAATTGTACCAAAAATCATCAAAATCCCCCAATTATATAATTCCATACACATAGGTTTTAAAACATAAACATTCCTAATTCTCAAATTTGAAAGACAATCTAGTCAATTCATCATAAAATTAACCACAACCCAACTCAAATTAACCAAAAACTTAATCAATTTTATCTTCAATTCAACAATTATACCCAATTTACAACATCCATAAACCCTAAAAATTATCCCAATTCCAAAATTACAATTTCTAAAACCTAATATCTCTATTTCATAATCACATCTTTAATCATTCAACATATATAAACCAATTTAATTAACAAAACATAATAATAAAACATAATCTAAACTTAATTTACAAAACAAATTTAATTTACAAAAATTAAAAGAAATTACCTTGATTTCTATAATACCGCTTGGATGTTTGAAAAAATATTGAGGGGAGCCTCAAAAACGTAGGCGGGTCTTTGGGGGATCGTCAGTGAAGAAGATGGTTCACAAGAGGAGACAAAAGAGGGTTGGTTCACATGAGAAAATTAGGGTTCAGGAGAAAAAATAGTGTTGCGGCTGGAGAAGAAGGGAGGGTTTGATGGGGCGGGACGCTACACTTCGCTTGGAGTTGTAGGCGGGGCGCTAGGACACCGCCCGTGTTTTTCATCTCACACGCTTCTCTCGCACATCACACACTCGATCAGGCATAATGCTGGCGCACCGCTCCATCAGGCGTTTGCCTAGTAAAGTGCCCGTCTCTTGGGCGTCTAGGAGTCCGTCTATCATCAGACGTAATCTTTGTTACCGCCCCACTTCAAGCGTTCAACTAGACGTCCGCCTCACGCAAGCGTTACGCTAGACAACCGCCCGTCTCAACAAGCGTATAGCCAGACGCCCGTCCAACCACAGGCGTTATACTGGAGTACCGCCTGATCATTTTTAGTCTTTGGGCCGTTGTTTTTGGGCCCGACCAAAGAGTAAAATTTTTACTCTTTACTCTTTGGTAATGGTCTTACCATTGTGGATGCCCTTAGGCACTTTTGGAAGAGTTTTTATTCCACAGTTTATTCAGAACTACAGTATAATTTCTATAAAATAATACTCGATAAATAATATTCTCGTTAAAATAATAAAATTTCCTAGTTCTGACTCGGGCCTTTAGTGCTAAAATTATAAATTCGATAAATTATAAAATAATATATTCCAAGAGTTCTCTTAAGCATTAATATGTCCCAAATAATATATAAAATAATAATGTTACTAGAAAAATAAAAAATTAACTTAATACATATTAAATTTTCTTAAAATATAATTCAATATTGGTTTGTTTTTCTGTAAAATTCAAATCAAATTGTATTTCATCCTTAATAGTTCGTAGTGCACTCAAAGACCGGGAGTCACGTTGTTGTATTGCAACAAGAAGTGTGAAAGTGTGTTTGATACTTGGAGTGCTTGTATTTATATTGCAATTAGTCAATAATATAATTTCTCTATAAAATCAGTCGATATTGTACTTAAAGTACAATTATTATTCAATCACCAAACAAGTAATTATTTAATTATAAAATAATAATTTGTTATATTATCGATAATATAATATCTCTTTAAAATAATAATTTTTCTTAGTCCTAAGCCTATTATTTTATAGAAGTTATATTGTGTTCTATTTTTATTCTTTCATGCTTATTGTTATTTGTTTTAGCCATCTAAAACACAAAACTTCTTTAGTAGTCTTTGTTCTTCTTGGATATCTATTCTATATTATATAAAAGCAACAAGGATTGGTGAAGTTGGAAAAAAATTATTTGGTTTTGAAAGGGTTAAAATTATTTGGGGGTATATTAATAATTAGTGAAGTTAAAATTATCTTTTATATTTTATCCTTACTCTCACATATACATTTAAAAGAAATCAAAAATAATTATAGGACATAAATATCATAAAAAAAATTATACAAATTCCTTCGTACCTGTACAATGCATGGTCTAGTTTTCTAGAAAAGAAATATCATCAAGATTTTTGAACTAAGGGATTTGTTTAAATTCTTTGAACGGGTTCAGAAAATTTTATAATGAGATATTTTAAAACGATATTATAACAATTAAACTGTTTTTAAAATAAATATTAATCAAATTAAGATTTCTAATTGTTAAAACTTGTTGAAAAAAGTTACCAATTTTTTAAGGGACATGTCTAATAAGTTGGATGTGCTTTTTCTTTTGGGTCATTTTCATTTAACCCCCCAACAATATATCACGATACATAAACACCACCATATCCAAAATAATTTATCATAACCCCTTATTATAGAGAGAATCGTTTATTTCCCCGTTATGTTTATCACGTGGCATCATGTGATGCCATCTCACCCAACAAAATTTAATATTCACCTTTTCTGGCCTAATTTTAATGTACCTCCCCACCTTTTCTCTCTAGTTTTTTCGCCTAATTTTGTATTCTTGTGCTTCAATTGATACGGTGTATCACCACATCACACATCCAAGAGAAATCCACAAACAATTTCAATAGCATGTGAGGATTAGTTCTCCACTCAAGTATAATTCGTAGTCTAACTAATGGTTTTAAATCTATCTCATTATTCTTCTAAACCAATTTTAATATATCAAGTAACTCTTTTAATTATTTATAGACAATTACATTAGAAGTATAAATATTTATCATTAATATTTACTGCGTTATTTTATTATTATAAAAATTTTATAAATGAGTTTTGTAACTCTTGTCGAATATAATTCTAGGCTATAATTCTGGATAACTTATGTATGCATGAATCTTATATTTTAATTTCAAATTAATATGTTTTTAACACTTCCCCTTAATTTGAAATCTTCATGCAACATCCGAAGTAGTTGAATTTTTCCGTTGGAAGTGTTTTTGTAAAGATATCAGCAACTTGAAAATTAGTATGGCAAAACTCTAGATCCATTTTATTGCTTTCGACTAAATCTCGAATAAAATGATGTCGTAATTCAATGTGCTTAGACCTGCTGTGAAAAACTGGATTTCTTGTCATCAAAATTGTTGACATGTTGTCACAATATATGATAGTTGTTGACTCTTGTTTTAGTTGAAGATCAACCAGAAGTTTCCTTAGCCAAACTGCTTCACATGATGCATTTGTTGTAGCAATATATTCTGCTTCGGCTAAAGATAATGCTACTGTATTTTGTCTTCGAAACCGAGTGAAAATACATAGCCAGAAGTAGTTTTTCGATCATCTATTGAACTTGCTCAATCACTATCGGTATATCCAACGAGACTATTATCTTCTTCCTTTAAATAGTTGAGCCCGAAATTCTTAGTATCTTTGACATACCTTAGAATTCTTTTCGTAGCATCATAATGGAGTTTGCATAAATCTAGATAACACTCTAACTAAATGAACAATGGCAAGCCTTGTGTTTGTGAGATATATAAGTGAATCGAAAACACTTCGATAAAGTGACGCATCCGCCTTTTGTGCTCCATCATCTTTTGAGAATTTTTCATTCAATGCCATGGGTGTTGCGACTGGTTTGCAATCACTCATAATTCTTATTACCTTTGACATACCTTAGAATTCTTTTCGCAGCATCATAATGGAGTTTGCATAAATCTAGATAACACTCCAACTAAATGAACAATGGCAGGCCTTGTGTTTGTGAGATATATAAGTGAACCGACAAGACTTCGATAAAGTGATGCATCCGCCTTTTGTGCTCCATCATGTTTTGAGAATTTTTCATTCAATGCCATGGGTGTTGCGACTGGTTTGCAATCACTCATACTGAATTTTTTCAATTAATGAGTAGCATATTTTTCTTAAGATAATGTTATCCCATTTTGTGACTGATTCACTTGAATGCCAAGGACGTACTTCATTAGACTCAAGTCAGTCATTTCAAACCTTCTCATCATGGATTTTTTGAACTCTTTCACCATTTTTAATTTGGTACTTGCACAAATTAAATAATCCACATAAATGCGACAATAAGGAAATCATTATTACCTTTTTTCTTGATGTAGAGAGATGGTTCACTAGGGCATCTTGAAAAACCATTTTCAAGAAAATACTTATCAATCATGGTATTCCAAGCACGTGGTGTTTGTTTAAGACCATATAGTGCTTTCCGAAGTCGATAAAATTTTCCCTCATTTTCTTTTAGAATGTATCCTTGTGGATGCTCTACATACACTTCTTCTTCGATTTCACCATTGAGAATACAGATTTGACGTCGAGTTGGTGAACCTTCATGTCGAACTGAGCAGCTAAAGCGAGAATTACTCGGATTGTTTCCATCCTAGCCACAAGTACAAACGTCTCGTTGAAGTCGATTCCAGGCCTTTGAGAATAACCTTTCGCCTTTAAACGAGCTTTATGTTTCAGAATTGATCCATCTTCATTAATCTTGGTTTTGTAAACCCATTTTAACCCAATAAATCTTTACGATCAGGTTTGTCAACAAGACCCCAAGTTTTTTTCTTTGAGATCATTCTTATCTCTTCAACCATTGCACTTCGCCACTTTTTATCCCTACTAGCATCTTCAAAACTTGCAGGTTCAAGTGCAGCAAACACAACATCACAAGCATCATAGATTTCTTGTACTGGTCGGTACCTCTTTGGACTTGAATCAGGAGATGATTGTAATTCTTGGGCTGGTTGTCTTGCAGGACTAGTTGGTGGAGTTTGCAACACATTTTGTTGAATGCTAGCTTAATCATTTTTTTTTCTTCTTCAAAAAATTGAGGAGAGCTAATGTCAGTATCACTTTCCCACTTCCAAGATGTTAGTTCATCAAGAATTACATCCTTTGAAGTAACCAATTCATTAGCCACAGGATGAAACAATCGGTAACCTTTATATTTTTCGCCAACAAAATATATTTTTCACCTTATGTCTCAAACTTTTCTCTTTTCTGTGAAGGAATGTGCGCATAAGCAACAGATCCAAAAACTTTAAAAGAGTTTACCTCGGGCTTTCTATGATGCCAAGCTTCGTAAGGAGTTTTGTTTAAAATTGTTTTCGTTGGTGACCGATCAAGAATGTGAACACCGGTATTGATGGCTTCTGCCCAAAAATTATTGGGAAGTCCTTTCGCTTTAAGCATATTACGTGTCATCTCCACGATTGTACGATTCTTTCACTCGGCTACTCCGTTTTGCTGTGGAGTATATCTTATCGTCAATTACCTTTTGATGTCGTTTTCAGTGCAGTACTTGTCAAATTCATTTGACGTGAACTCGCCTCCATTATCAGTACGAAAAAATTTCAAGTGATAATCACTTTGTTTCTCTAACAAAGCCTTAAACTTTGGGAACTTGGAAAATGCTTCGGATTTATTTTTGAGAAAATATATCCACATCAACCTGCTAAAATCATCTACAAAAAGAAGAAAATATCTTTTTCCATTAAATCACAGTATTTTAGTAGGACCAAAAATATCTAAGTGAACCAATTCAAGTGGCTTTCTTGCTCTCCATAAAGTTTTAACAAATGGGAGTCGATGAATTTTCCCGTAGACACAACCTTCACAAACTTACTTGTTGTTGTTAAAAGAAGGAAGACCAACGAATAATATCGTCAGCATTTTCAACACTCAAATAGTAGTTTTGATTCGGTGCCATAATAAGGGGAAACACCATATTTGGTGCCATTTTTACAGTAGCCACAAGACGTCGTTGTCGTCTCCTTGCATCAAATATTTTGCATTTGTCATTTTTGAATTTCACCACATAACCTCTTCGTATGAGTTGTTGTGCACTCAATAAGTTTTGAGCAAGACCATGAACATATAAAACATCATGAATTAATTTATGTCCCATTTTTGATGATACAGAAATTACTCATTCTCCTTGTGCTTTATGCAGTTTTCCATCTTCTAGTTTAACATGAGAATTTATATTTTCATTCAAACTAACAAAGTAACTTTTGTCTTCGGTCATATGATTGCTACATCCACTATCCAAATACCAAATTTTGGGTGATTCGGGTGTTTCTCGTTTTTCTGGTATTTCTTGGTGTGAATTATAGCATAAAAGAATAAACTTTCATAAGTATTATCCTTCTCAAAGAAATTTGCCTCATTTTCTTGTTTAGACCAACAATATTTCTCCATATGATTTAGTTTCTTGCATATGGTTCACTTGTATCGACAATTTTCACTTTCAATGCCAGATTTCTTACATATATTGCAGTAAGGTTTTGAACTGTCATACCTTGAATTATTGTGAAAATTACCTCTTCCTCGTCTACGGTATTATTTTCTTCCACAGAGAGAATTTTTCTTTACGTTAGAGTGAAAATTACCTTTCTTTTGAAATCGGTTTCCATCTTCACCATTATTGTTGTTGATATGCAGTTTCGACTGAAATGCTTGCTCTATCGGCTTTTCGGCATATCTGTTTATCCTTTTTTTCATGAGCTTCAACAGAACCCATCAGCTCATACGTTAACAGTTTAGAGAGATCTTTTGTTTCTTCAATTGCGGCAACAACATGTTCAAATTTGGATGGTAAACTTCTTACAAGTTTCTCAACAATTTTCTTCTCTTCAATTGTATCTCCAAAAGCTTGAATCTAATTTACAATGCTGGAAGCTCGCGAGAAAAACATTTGAATTGATTTGCTTTCTTTCATTAATAAGGTATCCAATTCTCTCCACAAAGATTGAAGTTTTATGGAGATAATTTTTGTTGAGCCATGTAAAACATTTTTTAGAATGAAGCAATGAGGTGTATATCAGCGAAAGGCTTGAGTTGATGGAGGCATTCATTTTCCTTGTATTAGTGAGCTTGGTTATGAACTATCTACGAACGTCAGGTATCCCATGCTTCTTTTTCCTCTGTGGCGTTTGAAATTTTGGACAAGATGTGTCTACTTAACCCTTGCTGGATGAAACGTAATGCTCTTACATCTTTCTTTATATTTTCCTTGTGTTCCTTTACTTGTGCTGGAGTAAATGCTGCAATCTCTTCCGCCGATTCTGGTCCATCATATTCATCTTCTACAAGTTTCCAAAGATCTTGTGAAATGAATAAAGTTTTCATTTGGATACTCCATAAATCGTAACTTTCTCCTTCAAATACCGTAACAAGGGTTTGAAAATAATTGAAAAGGTTTGTGTTAGATATTGAAGCCATGTCCGGCTCTGATGCCGAATTTATAGGCGCAACGGAAAATAAATAATATATTGAGCAACTACTTTAACTTTAAGTTTTATTTATTTGTTGTTGCTTGGTTACAACTCTTACGACTAAACCTATTTATAGGTGATTACATTAGAAGTAAAAATATTTGTCATTAACACTTACTACGTTATTTCTTTAATATAAAAACCTTATGTATGAGTTTTGTAACTCTTGTGGAATATAATTTTAGGATATAACTCTAGATAACTTATATATGCATGAACTTTAAGATGACGATATAGCACAACCATAGATCAGAATGATTGTGGTGCCATCACATCATCCTAAAGGATTCCCTTTATGTAAGAAAATAAGATTGATGATTAGTTTTAAAACCTTATTGTGATAATGCACCAAAATTTGTTACACTATTAATGTCCTTTTTTCTATATTCTTGTAAAATAACTACTCTGATATATATGTAAGTTAATAAACAAAGCAACTATGGTTTTACTCGTTAATTTTTAAAATTTACATACACATTATGTGTGTCCGACACTCTAGTATGTTAACAGAGCATCTTCACTTAGGGATGCCACCAAAATTTAAATGGTGGTAAGAGGGACAATCCTCATTAAAAAAAACATGTTGATCTGGATTTACAAGATCATAGAAATTTTAGAGAATTTTTTAATTAAAGAAGAAAACAATCAGTTTAAATAGTAAAAGTTGATTTAAACTACACCATCATTCCTCATTACTATTTATAAAAATTAGATATTTTTTCTATTCAATAGTTTTTTTTCTTCATGATTTATTTATAATTGATATCCGTATATGTATTTGGGTCTTTATAATTTTGTGTTTTCGTGTAAATACGTAATCCAATTTTGATCGGAATGGTTAAAAGTTTAATTCCATAATCCAATTTTGATCAGAATGGTTTAGAAGTTTAATTCCCTAAAAATAAAATAAATAAATAAAAGTTCCTATTGATGACATAAATTAATTAAAAGAAGGAATCAATATGAACTAATTGAGCTTAACTGTCAAGCATGCATGGAATTTGACCCTTGATCTCTATCGGAAGTTACAAATAAAAATATCAAACTAAAGTACAGAACCAAATATGCATGGTAAAGGGACAAGATTTTATGCCCCAAAATAGTTAGCCCAATTTGTACTTTAAGAATTCCTGGACATGACATGGACATGACACGGACATTGTCGCATTTTCCTAGTTTTTGTAACTAGGGAACCTGTGGCTGCGATAATAATATTTTCTTCGTCCATACGAGTAGAGGTGTAAAATGTGTCGGCACGGCACAACATAGTCTATAAAATCACGTGTTTAGTGTGCTACATGCCTTGTTATGATATGCCAGAGAGTTAGACATATTATGATGTGTCGTGCTAGACGACATGTTATACTATATTATGCCAGAAAAATAACCGTACTGTGACGTGTTATGTTGTGTCAGCGCACTTATTTCATGTTTTTCAAATAAAAATATTTTTATATATTTAGATATTATATATATAATTGTAGAAATAAGTTAATATAACGAATATAAAATGTCAAATATAAGTAAGAATAAAAAGTTTTTAGTGAAATATACATGAAATGTGATGTATTGTACCTTTTTATGTAGTGTTTTATGCATGTTATGGCGTGTTTTCTTAACGTGACATGCTATGCTGCGTGTTGTGCTTATCCATGCCGTGTGTTGTGCCGTGTCAGTGTGCATGTTAGTCTGGCACAATACAACACATTAAGCTAACATATTATGTTGTGTCGTGCCATACCATACCATATCATACCAGATCACGTGCTATGATGTGCTTAAATTTTAACGTAATATGCTATCCCGTGAACGTACTAGCACGGACATGCCAGCCCAATTTACACCACTATATATAAGACATAAGACAAGCCTCTGTGAACTCCAATTGCAATTCCAATTCCAATTCCAATTCCAAATTTGTAAAAAGCGTGGTGTAAAGTGAAAACTTTAAAATTCTTCTCCAAAAGTTTTGGAGTCTGAAGTGAAGTCGCTAGTAAGTTTCCGTTTTGCAGAGGAAACTCATTACCCACGGTGGAAATTTTCCTTTTTCATCCGAATTTTTTATTATATATTTTAAGTTTAGTTTTAAATCCCGTGGGAAGTCATTATATTACCTCTCTATCCATAGTCCATAGACTCCATACTAGCCACTGCAGCAGATAGAAACCAACTAAAAATATGGACCATATCGTCTCATTTTTCTTGAATCAAATTGTACTAGTTGATTCTTTGGATACAATATATCCATATGTAATTCCTTTCCAGTCTGATAAAATTATTTTGTGCTTCACGACCGTTTATAAATCACAACTTAGAGCTGATTAGGAATTAGAACTTGGACGGAAACGATTGGATAATAGGGCCTAATTTAAGCATGTATGTATTCATTACCACACAAATTGACAGTGAGAAAGTTGTAAAATCATATAGGGAATCGCTTGTACTCATGATCATTCTTAAATATATACCTTTAGAAAAAAATGAATAAATATTTTACAAAATACTACATCTGTTTTAGAAAAAGAGTTACTATCATTTTTTTAAATTGACTGATTTTTAGACTAAAATGAAAAAATAATAATTAAAATCTCTTATCCAGTTATTTTTGTGAATGCTTAATTATCCATAATTAATTCAATTAGTAGTTTTTTTATCGTGTTAGTTGTAAAATCAACTAGTGTTAAGTAATCATCAAAACTTATAAAAATCTCATAAATTTTATTTATTTTTTTTAAGTTAATCAACACAGAATCGGTGGATACGATAGACAACATATGCCGATTCTGGGTTGGTGTTCTTAGTGATTGAAGAACACCATAATCGGTGGATATGACCATTAACAAATGGACCATTTTGTGAATCGGTGGATATGGTTGTTATTAGCGCATTGCATTACATAGTTTAGGAAATTAGCGCATTGCATTAATACTTTAGGATATTAGTGCATTGCATTACATAGTCTAGTATGCATGTTCTTGAAGCTCGCATATTAATACATCGTTGATGAACCTCCGAGCACGTTGGTTCAACATGGCATATTCCCTCGCGCGCATGAATTTTTTTTCTCGTTTCGAGTTCGCCATAAACTATGCAATCGTTCGAACTGAAATCAAATCGATTACACGTTAGTATACGAACATCAAACGATGAGAGAGGGATAAACATGCCGAACTACTCACTTCCTCGTTATTAGAAGCCTGAGGATGATGCTCGTGAACCATTTTTCTAATTTTATGTAACTCTCGTATTTCGCTTATGATATGGTAGAATTTAGCGCTGAGTCACTCCATTTGCGATGGTTAGGGTTCCCGGTGCGGTCATAGAAGAATTCTTTGACTCTCTTCCGAAACATCGAATAAATTTCGAGTGGACGTTCGCGGAAGACGGGAATGAACGACTTGACGAGCTCCAAATCTTCATCCAGTTCTCAATCCATTTCCCCAGCTCTATTTGAGTAGTAAATGAAGTGAGAGTGATTAGAAGGCGTAAGTTTGGGGCAAGTTGGGTCAGGGGTAAGGTCTTTCTTATATAGAGGAAGTCCCAACGGCTATTTTTTTTCGAAAAACTCAAAATCTGGGTGAAATATTATGAAAGAATCGTTCGATATGTAAGTCCACATCGAACGATTTTATGTAATCAAAGATGTCAAAAACTAGACTTGATAGAATCATTATATACATAGGTGCACATCGAACGATTCTAAGCTAAAAACAATAAGAAATAATAGCATTTTCTCTGCTTAGAATCGTTAGATATGGATACCAACATCGAACGATTTTATCGCCAAAAAGAAACAGAAAGTTTGGTTTTTTCTCCGCCTAGAATCGTTTTTTATGGATGCCCACATCGAACGATTCTATCGTCAAAAAGCAACAGAAAGTTTGGTTTTTCTCCGCCTAGAATCGTTCTTTATGGATGCCCACGTCGAACGATTTTAAACTTAAAAACCAACAAAAGAATTGGTTTTTCCTCTGCCTAGAACCGTTATATGTGGTTTCCCACATAAAATGATTCAAATTTTTCTCTGCCAATAATCGTTTGTTATGTATGCCCACATCCAACGATTCTACTCTTAAAAACCAACAGAAAATTGGCATTTTCTAAGTCCATATAATTGTTCTATATAAACGTTTAACATCAACCGATTCTGAAAACAACAAAAAAAATTTGAATTTTCTGTTCAGAATCGTTTGATATGTTTATCCACGTCGAACGATTCTAGAAGTAAAAACAGGCATAGTTCCAATGATAAATTGACCCAAATTGTAGTATTTTTGTCGCATCTTAGCCAACACAACAATTTAAAACCAATTGAATCCGTTCATTCATAAACTAATAAAACTAGTTATCCATAGGTTTTAAATCCGAACGACAAACAAAAATTAAAGACATAATTATCCAAAGTGCAAGTCATAAGTTTCAAAAACAAGAAAGCACTCATTCAACCACATCACCGTCTTCCCCACGACCACCTCGACCTCGTTTGGCAGGTCCTTGTTGGTCATCTATGCTTTGTCCACTGCTTGATTCACCCTGACCAAACTATATCACTCTTGGTTTTCTTGTTGGCACCGGCTCCGCCGCCTCCCCAAACCTAGCACCTTCTTGTTCATCCGCCAGAGCTCAATATTCTTCAATCTTCGCCTGATTCGTCATAACATGTTCTCCTCTCCCGATACACATTTTTGCTTTGTTGGTCACATATGTGATTCGTCTTCTCTATTTTTATTTCAAACAACAAACAAGTTACAACTCATTCTAAACCCTCTTAACATACCGTAAGAGACAATAACACGTATCAGAACATCGAGGGATCTATCCCGGTCCTTGATGAAGGGCCTCTCGTCTATTCGTACCACACGAGTGTGAGAAACATTGAGGTACCACGACATATACGTCGGGATGGATTCAATATCGAATTCAGCAGGCCTACCCATTCCACGTACGTTAGCCGACCTATTCGCCCAAATAGTTTGAGTTGGTAAATAACTCTGGACAACCTCAATATTGCTCTCAAGGGAAATACATTTATCCATGTTAAATTTGAATTTGACTGTATCAAGTATCTTCTGCATAACACTATATTGCCTCGCAACTCTTGTCGGATTACATAGCCTCTGTGGTAAAAAAAAGTTTCATGGTAAAGTTATTCCGGGCACCCAACCATCTTTCGTTCCGCAAAAGCTTCCTTGTAAGGGTTAAACACAACATCTCCTGTCGTCAAGTTTTCCAGTCGGCGCTTCAGCTCAAGGAGGTCCTTCTCATGATTCTTCGTCTTGTCGTTAAAGGAGTATTTGTTTCCAAAATACTCACCATCCCAATTCCCTCGCTCACCGGCCCTCTTATCAAACTCTGGGAAGTGAAAGTATATCCACACTTGCATCAAGATAGGAATAAATGTGAGAATATGAATAGTAAGATAAAATTTTAACTTTTAACACTACACCCCTTGAATTACCTGTAAAAGAGCCACATTCCCTACGACTTGAGTCCTGTCTACCCTAGTACACTTTCTCATATCATTCAATAAGTATGCAAGGAAAGCAGTGCCACAAGAGTACTCACTGACTTTCACCAATGGTTGAACTAACTGGATGTAATTGGCGTTCACCCGAGAACCGAAAACATCAGGGAAGATAACAGATCCCAGGATATAGAGAATATATACGGTGGAGGTAGCAGTGACACGACGTGTGGTCATCTCACCACTTTCATAAAGACGCAGTGTTCCTGAGAACTCATCCCTAAGGTGGTTGGGATGGAAAATTCTCTGTTTTTTCTCTTTCACCATCGTCATCTCCGTCGTGGTTTTTTCTGTATCCCAATCAAATACCTTAGAGGTGAAATCGTAGATGTCCTTCCAATATATACCTCATTTTGGTAGTTATACCCCCTCACGGTTTTACCTCCAACGCTGAGACCCGTGATCAACTGCACATTGTTTGGGGTTATTGTCATTTCCCCAAACGGAAGATGAAAAGTATCCATCTCCGCGTAATATCTCTTGAGGAAGGCAGAAACAAAAGTCTTGGCATACCAAACCTTAGATTTATTCACTCCATACATCAACCTCGTTCCTTCGACGATCCGTTTCACTTCGAGGGCTTCTCTATCCAGTGGCCATAACTCTATTTTGCTGAATTATGATTGGTGTTTTGGAAGACGCATAACATCGGTGTGATCCTAAATGACAAATGACGACAAATTAGAAAGTCCATTAAGCTTAAATAAAAGTAGACGATATATACAATAAGGTTGAGATACTTACCATGGTTGCACAGATCTTAGCATCCCAACTGTGCTTGTACCCCCATGACAACTGTCTTCCGTCACCCAATAACCCATGAATGGGCTCATCGGGACCGTGACTTAACAACATCGCATTCGTTGGCAAGTATGCTCCATTCTTCTTCCTTCATGGCGCTGCATCTTTATCTTCTTGTTGTTCTTGTAGTGGTTCTTGTGGTTGCCGTGGTGGTCCTCCACCTCCTCGTTCTTCTCCGTCATGGCTCTCGTTATCTTCCTTATCACTTTCCTCTTCACGTGGAACTCTATCAGAATCTATACCAGAAGAAGAAAAAAAGTCTTCTCTTTGGTGATCCAATTCAGTTGGTTCATTGACGGAGACCGCTTTAGCTTTGCTCGCCGAACCCCTACGGTGTCTAGCCGTCAAGTTCTTATCGCCCTTTTAACGAGGTCTCAAGCTCTCAGGAGAAACAAGATCATATTTTTTCTTTAACTCTCTTTTCCCCTTTCTTAGCCTTTCCCTTATTCCAAAAGAGTACGAAAACATATAATTATCAACAATCGAATTCAAGGGGGTTTAGGAATTCCAATAGTGGAATCGGTCATCAGGATAGACACATATTCAACGATTCTTAACACTATAATTCTATAATCGTTCTGTGTTGGTTTTTGTATCCAACGATTCTAGGCTAAAAAAACAATAGAAACTCTGGAGTTTTCTTGACAAAGAATCGTTAGATAGGGATGTTCACATCCAACGATTCTGATAAATGTTCAGTTTTTTCTCGACCCAGAATCGTTTGATAGGAATGTCCACATCCGACGAATCTGAGAAATGTTCAGTTTTTTCTCGACCCAAAATCGTTCGATGTTCATGTCCATATCCAACGATTCTGGGTCGATGTTTCCTGAATTTTCAGTTACACTGGAATCGTTCGACGGGGGCATAAACATGAAACGATTCAAATTAGAATCGTTCGATGTAGACATGCACATCGAACGATTCTGGTTTTCACAGAAAACCCAGAAATCAAAATTTTCGATTTTTGAGTGTTGACATGTGATTGAAACCTAATTTAGAGTGATGGGATGATATAAAAGTACCTTACTTGGGTCATTGTGTGTGAGAGAGTTTCAATTTCTTCGTTTTCTTCCTTCGTAACCGTTTATTTCCCCGGTCTATGTCTAATTGCTTCCACTAGGTTGAGTTGACCCTCCAGTGAGATGCTTTACTTGTCTCGGTATTTTCGCTATATAGAAAAATCAAACGATTAATCGTTTTTTGAATCGTCGATTTTTGACGATGTTTTGGTTTGAAATGGAGAAGAAGAATGAGAAGAGAGTAGAAGAGAAGAAGAAGAATCTTTTGATAAAATTGAAATGGAATAATTAGTTTTAGTAATGGATTTACTTTTAATTTGTAATTTTAGGTTTTTATAGAGGGTAATTTAGTATTTTTTACGTAAATTTAGACATTTTATATCTACTAATATGGGTGGACACAAAATCGAATATGGCCAAAATAATTCTCATAGACCCCAATATAGTTAGGTTGTGAAAACCATAAACAAGAAAGCCATTAGCAGTGAACAACATTTAAAGTGATTGTGCGCTGCCGCCATCACCGCTTAAACATTTTTTTTTTTTCTTTTGGAGAGTTTAGGGTCAGATATCAAGATTCCCTAAAGGAAAGGCTGCGGTTGATTTTAGTGTTAGTTGCATAGTCGAATGCACCTTTGGAAAAGATTTCAAATTTTTAGCTGGGTTCGTGCTAATGTTAGAATAGTGAATCACTGAAACATTGACGGTTTATAGCTAGCATGCCATGGAACTCCCCTTTCTTATTGGGATAAATAATGGATAAAGCAGACCAGCTAATACGTGTAAACACCTATAACCTTAATTTGTGAAATTAATATCCAATCCTGAGGATAATTTATGTTAACTTACTACAAGTTTATAACTCAATCTAACAGAAAGAGCTGAAAAAATTTATTCGACCTTTAACCGCATAATCGGATCAAAATTACTATTTTAGTATATCTTTGATTTAAATTTTATAATTTTATATATTTTTAAAAAAATTTAACCATCAGATATAAATAGATGAACAGTTAAAACTAAAATAATATTTTTAAAAAAATTAAACATCCATCAATTTACATTTGATAATAAAAAAAATTAATAAAAAATTAAGTTATAATATCATTTCGATTAAATATATACATTTATTTTCCTCTAAACTAAAATTGTAACTCTCAATCTAATTTGTAACCCATAAAAGAAATCCATACCTCGAGTTTGCCAGATCACCCCAAAACAAATCTATAAAACGGCATGTAGCCATCAAATCGTCCAACAACTGTAGAAACAAAAATCTGGACCACAATAACACTCATTTTGGGTGTTACTACATATAATATGATATTTAAGAATTCTATATCGGGGATTCGACTTTTTTTGTATGAAAGCTTATAAGATAATAAAATAGGACCACAGGTAGTAAATTAAAAAAAGATATTTTAATATCTTTTATATTATCTAAAATGTCATATTTTATTAGTGATAATCAACTTAATTAACTAAACGATTTAAGATTAATGATTTAATTAGATTGAATTAAATTTATTTTTTATTTAACTTTAAAAATCAACAAAGGGGGCATACGCCTCCTTTACAATTTTATTTTAAGAATTTTTATGGCTAGAAATCAGTCATCTCCCATCCATAAATGACAAATTACGGCTGAAAAATGACTAATTCCTAGTCGTAAAAAGTTCATTTACGGCTAGGAATTCATCAGCTCCTAGCCGTAATAAGCCTGTATATGAAAATAAATCGGTTAGGAATTAATCATTTTCTAGCCGTAAATTCTAGAAAATGATTAATTCTTTCGCTAAGTAGTTCATTTACGGCTAGGAATTCATCAATTTCTAGTCGCAATAGGTTTGTACTCGGTATGAATATGAGAAATTTGTCATTTTCTAACCATAAACAATAAAAAATTACTATTTATAGCTGAAAAATGATTAATTTTTAGTCGTAGATAAATTACTAAGTTCAAATTAGTGGTAAAATACCCAACAACTAGGAATTCTTTATTTTCCTAGCCGTAGGTGGACTACTTACGGTCAGGAAAAGATGAACTCCTAGCCGTAGTGAGTGTTTACGGCTAGGAGCATCTATTCCTAGATATAAGTAGTTCCTGAAACTGAAATTGATCCTTTTTTTATTATTTTTATCATCTCATCGTGAATCATGACAAAAAAGAGAAGAAAAAGAATAATAATTATTACTTTTAATCAATAATTATTAAATTTAAATTTATTTATAGAAAAGAGATATTTTTAACTTTTGCTATAGATTAGATAGCTTCTATCCACGATTAAGATATTTAAATCCACTACAACCCATAAAAAAAAATCTGCAGCTGGGGTTCATATTTAATTGACAGTGTGCCCGGCATCTTATATACAGCCTACCAAACTTGACCATTTTATAAAATTCCATTTCCTCCGTATCCACATATCCACTTTAATCAAAATCCTCCAACTCCATCAAAAACACACTTATCCCAATTCTTTTTTGGCTCAATTATCCATATTGATGTTTCTTTTAGGCAGAGTGATGCTTTTCTACTGTTCTCCGTTGATAACAACTCCTTCGTTCATTTGATTGTTGGATCCAGTAAGTCATTAGCTCTTTAGGCCGAAGCTTGGGTGCTTCTTCCCGTGCTTCAATTGTCATACCAAAATGTGTTATCTTCTGTTTGCATTCACAGTCACACGCATTGTAAGCAGTTATAGGACATTGACAATTGTTTAAAGGTGAAAGCTAAGTTAATCTTATGGACATCAGAATTAGAATTGTTTAAAGGGATCCTTATAAACAGTATTTTGTTCAATTGGAATGTCATGATCTTTTAATTTGTTTCTCGTTTTTCGCTTGTAAGTGACGATTTGTAACCCATTTACTTTTTTTATATGAATTGAAATTTTTCGTCAAAGAAAAAAGGACATTGACAATCACCCGACACTAACTTTTTCATGGCATGGAAACCACTATTCAATAGTACAAGAAGATTCTCCCTAACCTCCCACTGGCGACGTATCACTGTATCCCACGGACTTCCAACACGGCCGCATATATTTTATAAAACACGGCCGCATATATTTTATAAAACACCAAATTGATTTCTTAAGTTGTTTAGTAATCTTATTTCCAGGGCGGGCTGTGAGAATTTGCTGCCCAAATTCAAATCCCAAAATGATATCCTATATATATATATTTTATATAAAACCAAAAAGCTTGATTTAGGAACTCCTCAATTCATAGAAGGGTTCTTTTTATGAAGACAAAATAAAAAATTTATAATAAAATTTAAAAATTCCTTATCCATGATATTTTTATAATGGCTAAAATATCTTGATTAGTCAGTATTAATAAAACTAATTAGTTAATAGATTAAGTTAATCATAATTAATTTTAAATAATTTATACTTATTCAAATCAAATCAAAAAAATTTCTTTTTAGTTTGGTGGGAAGAAAAATTAGAGGAAATGTAAGATAATTTTCTAGAGTTTTTTAAAAAACCCTAGATTTTGATTCAATCAACCAGAGTAGTGAGGTATACCTCTAATTTAAACTCCTGGTCTTTTAATGGCTCAAATTTGATGAAATTACGTATGAAAAGATGATTCTTTTTTTATTCAGAGAATTTTACGGTAGGGTTTTCATGTTGAACCCAACCGTAAAAATCATTTACGGATGAACACCAAATCGTAACAGTTTTACGGTTGGGTTTAAGCATCGGACCCAACCGTAACTCACAATTACGGTTAGGTTTTCATCCTAGAACCCAACCGTAACAAATAATCACTCGTACAACTTTTACGGTTGGGTTTTAGCATAGAACCCAACCATAAAATTATATGAATAGATTTGAAGATTTTTTCATTTCTAACTTACAGAGAATTGAAAGATGAAGACAACCCAAAAAAAATGAGGTTAATCGGACATCGTATGAGGGAGTTATGATCAAAACGGTGAAATACAAAAAAAAATCCATGAAGAATTACGGTTGGGTTCGACCCAATAAACCCAACCGTAAATATGACATAAAAATAAAGCCCAAAATGCCCAGATTTACGGTTGGGTTTATTGGGTCGAATCCAACCGTAATTCTTCCTGGATACTTTTTGTATTTCACCGTTTTGATCATAACTCCCTCATACGATGTCCGATTGACCTCATTTTAGGACGCCCTTCAACCCAATTGTTCTGCCATTCACCTTTTTGCCATCACTGATTCGCCAACTCATATCTTTCTCTTTCAATTTTATACAAGATAGAAATTAAAAAATCTTCAAATATATTTATCTAATTTTACGGTTGGGTTTGAAGATTAGTTACGGTTGGGTTCGATTCTGAACCCAACCGTAAAATTTCATCTTCATCTCCTACCTTGTTATTTACGGTTGGTTCTTTTTAACAAACCCAACCGTAAAATGTAGAAAAAACCAGTTACGGTTGGGTTCAAATCTATTCATCTAATTTTACGTTTGGGTTTAAGATCAAATTTTTTTACGGTTGGGTTTAGAATCGAACCCAACCGTAAAATTTCATCTTCATCTCCTACCTTTAAATTTACAGTTGGGTTTGTTTAATAACTCAACCGTAAAATAAAGAACAAACCAGTTACGGTTGGGTTTTCCAATCGAACACAACCGTAAAATAAAGAACAAACCAGTTACGGTTGGGTTTTCCAATCGAACCCAACCGTAAAAATTTCTGTAACCCGATTTGTTCTTCAATTTCTTCATTAGGTTGTTTAGTTTGATTTTGATTGTCATCACTAATACCTTCTACACCTTTAGTAGGATTCTTCATCACGAACTTTAGAGTTTAACCGACGACGAAATTTTCGAATCGCCAATTAATTGATTCGATAGAGAAATTCGGTTGAAATTGGGAAGGAGGAGATATGAAGGGAGAGGGAAAGGTTTTGAACTGGAATTGAAATTTTGTAAGGTTTTGTTTTGTTTAGGTTTTAATTGATTGAAGGGTAATATGAACATTTAACATAGCCCCTAGGACACCCCTTAACACATTTTTGGATCACCCTGCCTCATATTAGAGCCCCTTTACAAATGTAGGAGCCCCTAAATCAAGTTTCAAAAACAATGATAGATGGAAAAATGATAAACTATAAACCGATTGATTAAAAACTAATTATAATCATGCTAATCAATATAAAAAATTAACACCCAATAAATATTATTAAAGAATCATCTTATTGTAGTACAATAATAAAGTCGATGAATGATAATAATGGTCTATCGAAAATATATAAACATTAAAAAAATTGTTGATAAATTGTTTAAGGTATCAATAAATTGAATCAAATTTAAACAGAACTAACAAATGATAATTCAACGACAACCTATATATACATCATAAATTTGTATAACGAAAAATATTTTAACCCGTGTCTGGGCTAAAACAGAGAGTTTTAAGCCCATAAAAAAAGGAATATTTAGACTTTTTACTAAATATTAGGAAACCATATACTGTAATCATAATCCGTAAATTTCCCCAAGGTCGGCCCTGCTTATTTCTAGTTGTAATGGGAATTAGTTCTTTATCAAGATTTCATTAGGACTTATGTTTCTAGGCATATTCTAAAGAAGTGTGAGAAAGAAACAAGCTACGCATTCTCTGTAATTTTTTGTGTTTTTGTTTAATATCCACATAATTTTATCATTTCTGGTATACAAGGTGGTTTTGGGATGGTCGAGAAGTAGTTAATCTAAAGCAAGCAAAAGAGACCCACGACTATTAATTAATATATTATCTTTCTTAAAGAAAAAAAAAAAAAAAAACCTAGACCTCTCTTTGCCGGAATCATTTTCGATGGTTTATATTGTATGACTTAAAGAAGTGGGGTTCAATAGGGCAGCGATGGTGGGTACACAGACGCATTAGCTTCTGTTACAGACTTACAGCAGCAGTCAACAATGACAAACTGACAACTCTGTTTGGTTTGGGGTATATAAATACATAATAATCACCCATTTATTGTCTTACAACTCAAACCCCTCTCTTCTAATTACTTCTTCTGCAACTCATGACAGGTTTTTCACTTTCTTAGTTACAAATGTTTGACTGAACCCACCATTCAAACATACACCCAGTAACCCCCTTCCATTTACTTACTTATAACACTTCTGAGTACTAAAATCTGCAGGTGTAGCAATGGTGGAAAGTAGAAATGATCATCAGAGATCATCATCAACAACAACAACAACAACAGTTGTGAAAAGAGGAAGATTTGGATGTCTATGTAGAAAAGAAGATTTCTTTCCGGAAGAATCATTCAAGAGCTGGGACAGTTATGTAAAAGCATTAGCAGAAACAAAGATGAGATTAAAAGATAGATTAACGACAAGATCAAACGGTGAACAAGAAGTAAATGAGATGAGAGATAGAAGTCAGCATCAGATGAAAAAGACTTTGAATTGGTGGGATTTGATTTGGTTTGGGTTTGGTGCTGTTTTTGGTGCTGGTATCTTTGTGTTAACTGGTTTAGAAGCAAATAGAAATGCTGGACCTGCTATTGTTTTGTCTTTCTTGGTTTCTGGTGTTTCTGCTATGCTCTGTGTCTTCTGTTACACTGAGTTTGCTTGTGAGATTCCTGTTGCAGGTACATTTTTCTTTACACTTTCCTAATACTACCTCCGTCCCAATTGAAAAAGTGAAAGTATCACTTTTCTTGGGACGGAGGGAGTAAGTGTATATAAATAGGAGTCTCACAGGTCGTACACAAAGCCTAGCTATAGTGAACCCTCTTTTGAGGCTATGTATTCCGCCACTTCGTGTTGCCAATTAATTTTGAGTTGAATATCCATTGTTAATTATAAAAGTGTCGTTACAAGGGGCAAATTATTGTTATTAGGTTGTTTTTTGATAATTTTTATTTTACCCAAGATATTCTTTGTGGGACAAGATGTAATTGGATGGTTATTTTACAGGAGGATCATTTGCTTATATAAGGGTGGAGTTGGGTGACTTCTTTGCCTTCATTGCCGCTGGTAACATACTCTTTGAGTATATTGTTGGAGGAGCAAGTGTTGCGCGAACTTGGACATCTTATTTTGCTACCCTTTGCAACCGTAATCCAGACGATTTTCGTATATATGTTCCATCTCTAGCAGAAAATTTTAACCATCTTGACCCCCTCGCTGTTGTCATCCCAATTCTTATAGGTAAATTTTTTGGTGCTTCATAAATATGAAAGATACTGTAGTTTGATATGTCATTTTATAAATGAGGTATAGTTTGGGAAACAGAAAACATGATTCTTTGAATTTTAGTTAACCTTCGCAAACAGATTAGCCGTGGGATGTTCTTCATGTGGCCCTGCAAAGCGATGAAAGAGAGTAATTGTTGTAAGTATGCAGGTACTAGTACCTAATTTATTGTATTCTTCCTGTACAGGTACTGCTGTTACCATTAGTACAAAAGGATCATCTCGTTTCAATTCCGTGGCAGCCATAGTAAATGTTGGAGTTATTCTACTCATTATAATAGCTGGTCTCATGCATGCAAACACTGAAAATTTTACCAGTAACTTTGCACCTTATGGTCCAAGAGGGGTATTTACAGCTTCAGCAGTTCTCTTCTTTTCTTACATTGGGTTCGATGCGGTAGCAACCATGGCCGAAGAAACGAAAAACCCAGGAAGGGATATCCCAATTGGACTTCTGGGTTCCATGAGTTTCATCATATGTGTTTATTGTGCTCTATCTGTCACCTTATGCTTAATGCAGTCTTATACTGTGATAGACATTAGTGCACCATTTTCCTTGGCATTTCAAGCTGTAGGGATGAATTGGGCCAAGTACATAGTAGCTATAGGAGCAGTAGTTGGTATGACTACAAATTTGCTTGCTAATATCATCGGTCAATCGCGTTATTTCACGCATATCGGCAGGACTCACATGGCCCCACCGTGGCTTGCGGCGATTAACGAGAGGACAGGAACACCAGTTAATGCTACAATAGTAATGACCCTTGCAAATTGCATTGTAGGGTTCTTCACTGATCTCAGTATTCTATCCAACCTTCTCTCAATTGCTACATTATTCATATTTTCCTTAGTTGCAGTGTCACTCCTCATTCGAAGATATTATGTTGAAGGAGACACTTCAGATGCTGACAGAAATAAGTTCATTGGGTTCCTAGTAATGATTATATCATCTTCTATTGCTACATCCGTTTATTGGGCAGTCAGTAATGGTTGGATTGGTTATATACCGACGGTTTTGATATGGTTTTTATCCACACTGGGTTTGAAAATGATGGTCAAGCCAGCTAGACAGCCGAAGCTGTGGGGAGTTCCCTTGGTTCCTTGGTTACCATCAGCTACAATCGCCATGAATATGTTCTTGTTGGGTTCATTAGATGCAGCTTCTTTCATTAGATTTGGGATTTGGACAGGAGTTTTGCTTGTCTACTACTTTTTGGTTGGGCTTCATGCATCGTATGACTCGGCAAAAGAAGTAAGTCGAGGGAGGGAAGCAGCAGCAGAGTTGAAGAATTTAGAAGCTGGTCGACCTGTTACTGCAGTAATTCCAGCTTGATCCAACCTGAATTGCAGCAACAATGAGTGTGCTTGTGTATGAGAGAGATGTGGGGAATAGAGAGAGAGAGAGAAAGGATATGTCAACTTAATTGTGTCTCTTAATGCCTTCAAAAACAAGAATTATTTCTTGTTTAACTTTGATTCATAATGATAAGAATTTGGTTAAAATCTTTTGTGTGGCTGTCCAGTTAAACTCCCTAATGCCTACCTCTAACACCTCCAGTCCACCACTAATGTTGATTTTACTGCCAACACCACCAGAGGCCAACCCAAGACCGCCTACTCTTATACCACCAAGCAGAACACTATTAAAAATTAAAAGAAAAACAGAAAAGAAACTCAAGTCATGGAGAATGATCTGAGGGAGAATACTTTCACACTTTATTATGTCCTGCGTTAAAGAGTGCTCGAGGCACTGCTTGGCTTCATGAAACGCAAACACGATGATGAATGCCATTTGGTGATCATGTTCTAGCACCATCTATACTCAATCATACACTACAGTGAGAAGGAACGCCATTTGGCAACCTCGCCTCGTGAATTTTCTTACAATTATCTTTCTTTAACTTAGAAACCTTATACATGGGCTTTCCATTATAATAAAAGGGTTTTTCATGGTTTTAGGGTAACTCAATATTGGATAATGGATACCCTATGATAAATAGTAAATACCTATATTATCTTTTACTTTATAATTTAAATAAAAAACATATTAAAACCTAAACAAAAAACTCTTTTTCTTCCCAACCGTAAATCTGTTTCTCTTTAACTCTCCTTCTCCCTATTTTCTTCTCCATCAAATTCATCGTCTTCGATTAATCGTCGATTAGAAAATTTATAATCGTCAATCAAACACTATAATAAAGATGACAAATTCTACTAAAGGTATAGAAGGTAGCAGTGATTTGAATCAAAATCAATCAAACAAGGAAAACCGAACTCATCAAGAAATTGAAGAACATACCGGTGGTAAAGGCAATCAAACTCCCCAACCACAACCAATGGTGTATATGAGGTATGATTCTACAAGAACCCATGCTATTTTTCTCCATTTTATGATTGTAATGTGTTAGAACGATTGATTTCAAGTCCAAAAATTAGGTTTCCAGAAACATTTACGGTTGGGTTCGATTGGAATCCCAATCGTAAATATATGTTCTCAAGAACTTACGGTTGGGTTCGAATCGAACCCAACCGTAAATCAGAAGGAAGGATATGAAGATGATATTTTACGGTTGGGTTCGATTCTGAACCCAACCGTAAACTATTTTGCACTCAAAGAAAAATGTGTACTTACAATTGAGTTCGATTCTAATTTCCAACCGTAAATTATCCAGGATAGTTCAAATTTTTTGTTTTGAAGATTATTTACGGTTGGCTTCGATTGTCAATTCCCAACCGTAAATTCTCCTGGTTAGTTCAATTTTTTCTTGATGATTATTTACGGTTGGGTCGGATTGTCAATTCCCATAAATTCTCCTGTGTAGTTGAACTTCTTTTTGTTGATTATTTACGGTTGGGTTCGATATGTGTAACCCAACCGTAAAGTGTTCTGAATTTTCAAATTTTTGATATTGTTTGTAAATTATCTAACTTGTATTGATTGTATGTTGTAGGAATAAGGATAGAGCAAAACCCAAGAACAAGAGGGGTAATAATTTAACACCAATTGATCACACTCCAAACCCTCACCACGAAGTTCATTTAGGGGTAGATAATAGAGGCTTGAGAAAGAACGATAAGAAAAAGAAGAATTTTGAGGTAGGGGGTGGTAGCTCTAATCAAGAAGTACTACCTCAAGAGGAAGATAACGTTTTCCAAGACTTCGAAGATCTATCGGTGTTGAGTGGAGGTGCGCTTGTGATTAGAGAACCACCACAAGAGGAACAATGTGATGAAGAAGAGACGGACGGAGAACAATTTGTCGATCAAGGCAAAGGTAAAAAATTGTTGTTGCTTCTACTCAACCTCAAGTGAAGGAAAAAAAATCCAAGGAAGAAACCATCACCGAAAGGAAAGCGTATTCCCTAAGGCAAAGACGTGTTGTTGCCTAAGAAGAAGAATGGAAGACTTTGGGGTGAGGCCCTAGACAAGTCTGCAATATTATTTGGTTATCCGCATTCATGGGCTGCCAAAGTTGCTGAGACTAGGGTATTAATCTAAAAACTTCTCTTGTTTTTTTAAATTTCCGTTTGTTTAACTTCTAGTTATAACTTGTTGGTACGATTTTGATTAAAAAAGATTATTTTTATTCTTTGTAGGATCATACACAGGCCGTGAAGAAATTGGTTCGTCAAAGGGCTCAACATTAGTCGTTAGCTGAAGAATGTAAATTCGTCCATGTTCTCGTAAATGGTACAGGGTTAGCTCCCATAATTACCAATTCTGTGTTGGAATATGACAGTGTTACCCGCACAGCCTTCAGGGAACGTTATTGGCCTGAAACCGATACGTTTCATCTCTCATTCGGTGAGATGATAATAACTTCGGATGATGTCAAGTCAATTCTTGACTTACAAGTTGAAGGAAAATTCGTGTATGAATATTTTGACAACAACATGTCTTGCAGTCATCTCTATGTTCTTGTTAACGACACACTTGGATGGGAGAAGACAAAAGCCGAGTTAGAGTTTAAATTGGTTGATGGAGATAAACCGGGTGAAGCAACAAAGAAAGGTTTAGGTATGACCAAGAAGATCTTGTTGCGTAGTCTGAGGGAGAAGTTTGGAGGAACCCTGCAGTTGGAAAATGATGGGGTCATCATAGATGAAACTAGAGCTATGCGTACAGCCAGGGAGTATCTGTTATATATGTTTGGTACCATCTTCTTCGCTGACAACTCAGGAAATAGGGTCAATGCTCACTTTATACAGTGGTTGAAGGATCTCCAGAAGACACGTGAGTATTCATGGGGAACTTCCACCCTCGCTTACCTACTTTCCAACCTTAGAAAAGCTTCGAGGGTTAGAGGTACTGAGATTGCCGGGAATACTGGTCTTCTTCAGGTAATTTATTGTTGGAATTTCAATGTTTAACTTCAAAAAAAAATTATGCATTATCTTATATTAATATTTGTTATCTTCATAGACATGGGTCTATGATGACTTTCCGAGCCTGGCTCCTAAGACGGAGTGGAGCGGTAATTTTACTAGACCTACATGAAAGAAATTCAGATTCACCGGTAATCAGTCAAAGCGTAAAGATGTACAGATAGCAAAGAAGAGAAGTGAAATTGATGCTTTCACCATAGAAGGTATAGTGTTTGATCCTTATGTGAAGATTGACATAGTTGATGATGGAGTAGTAGAAGATTTACGTCAATTATCGGACGTGTCAGGACACAACGGGCATTTGTACCATCCGTTTGGGTTCGTGATGTGCAACCCTCGTCGAACTCTCCGCCAATATGGCTATGTCCAAACCAAGGTAACAATCGAAGACTTTAAATTGTGTATGAATGGCTCCATATCGTTTTCCCAAGCATCTTGCTCAACTACATCCCAACGCCTTCGGTCGCGGTTTGGAACAACCGCCATAAACCGGAATACCAAATCCAAAGGGAGGAGGTAAATCCATCTTCGGGCACAAAAGAGGTCGTAGAAGATTACCTGGATTGGTATTGCCATTTTGGTCACCAAATGTGATTAATATTGATCCAGAAATGGTCTCATTGATGTTTGGAAAAAGGCATATTTCAATTTGGTATGTAAATTACTTATGTTATTAATGTTTTTAAGATTTATTAGTAAAGACTCAACCAACATTTATTTTCATATGTGAATAGAAAAAGAAAGCACTTACATTGGCAGAGTCTATGACTCCATGCATAAGTATAGGTGATATGATAACGGTTGAGCAACAAAAGAACCTGCAACACAAAATAAGGAAACTTCATGAATCAAACGAAGATGGGACGGTGTGAAGCTTAAAGAGGAGTAGAGCCGATACAAGAGGTACGACTACTAGCCGAAGATAGCTGCAACCTAGTGATGAAGACACACATGATGAAGCCGAGGATGTGCAAGGTGGTGATCGCATTCATGGCGGTCGTGTTGGTGCTCGTACTCGTGGAGGTCGTACTGGTCCTCGTACTCGTTGTAGCACGAGCAAAAAAAGAGTTCGTTATGGTGATCGACATACCCCTCCTCCTTCTCCGTAACTCTACGTTGATTATAAAAATTGCGTCAAACTTAGGGGTTTTTTTTGGTGGATTATAACTTCTTTCGACAATATTCATATCTTAATTTAGTTAGAATATATGAGAAAGTTTTTATCTTAAATTGGTCTAGCTAAATTTCATGTTTTATTTACAAAAATTTCAAGTTGGAAACCAAGCAAAGGAGAAATCAACTCAAAAAATAAAACAACTGATTATTTGCGGTTGGGTCCGCAAGTCCATACCTAACCGTAAAACAGCCAGAACCATATTTCCAAAAGTTACGGTTGGTTTTTGAATCAAAACCCAAGCGTAAATATTCCTGGACCCTTTTACAGTTGGGTTCGATTGAAAATTGTCAACCGTAAATTATCCTGGATAGTTCAATTTTTTTGTTTTGAAGATCATTTACTGTTGGGATGGGACTCAAAAACCTAACCGTAGAACTGTAGGGAAAAAATGACAGGTTTACGATTGGGTCTGGAGGACCCTACCCAACCGTAATACTGTCATTTTTCCCCTACAGTTGTACGGTTGGATATTTTAGTCCCAAACCAACCGTAAAGTTATTTTTTGAATTTTTTGTTTCATTTTTGTAGCCCTTTTAAAATAGAGCCGTTGGAACCTTGTATGACCCATTTTTCAAAATAGAGTCGTTGCACATCTTCTTTATGAAGGAAAAAAAGGAGAACGGTTGAGTACATATCAACTGATTATTTACGGTTACGGTTAGGTCCGAGAAGAAAACCTAACTGTAATCTACCTGAATCACAAAAAGTATCATACTTTTTTACGTGATTTCATCAAATTTGAGCCATAAAAGACCAAGAGTTTAAGTTAGAGGTATACCTGACTACTCTCGGCAATTGAATCTTCACTTTGACGACTAGTTTCTCCATTTGTTGAGATTCACCATCACAACTTTGAGTTAAAACCTCTCTACCATCCAAATAATCATACATAGTTGGGTCTCCATCAATGGGTACGTAAAATTTGGTTTGGTTATCATATAAAGATTCACTCACCTCAAATTTGTCACTAGAATCACTCATTTTGGTTGAGTAAATCAAAAGCTAGGGCTTTCAAAAAACTACCAAAAAGTCTCTTTTCTTTCTTCTACTTTTTCTTCCCACCAAACCAAAACAAATAAAAATCTGATTTATGCATTAAAACAAAATCGGGGATAAAGGAGATGAAGATGATCATTTACGGTTGGGTTCGATTATCATACCAACCGTAAATGTTTTTGCAGCAAAACTAAAATTGGTATTTACAGTTGGGTTTGATTGTCAAATCCCAACCGTAAATTATCCTGGATAAAAAAACTTTTTTTGAAAATTAGTTACGATTGGTTCATATCCTAAAATCCAACAGTAAAACTGTTACGATTGATTGTTCCATGAAAATACGGTTACGGTTAGATTATGATGAACACCTAACCATAATTGTTAGTTACGGTTGGATACGATACTGAAAACCCAACAGTAAAACTGTTACAATTGGTTTTCCGCCATGAAAATACGGTTACAATTGATATATGTTTTGGTTAAGATGAACACCTAACCCTAAATGTCGTCTACGGTTTGGTTCGACAAGAAAACTCTACCGTAATGTTTCCTGAATCACAAAAAAAATCATATTTTTTTACGTAATTTCATCAAATTTGAACCATAAAAAGACCAAGAGTTTTAGTTAGAGGCTTTATTGGCTGACTCAAGTAACACTACGATGAAAACAATCGAGAAGCTCTGACTCAAGTATCCAACTGTTATATAAATGCAAGCTCTATTGGCTGGTATGAAAGATGAACAAAACTATAACGAGATACACAAAATTTACAATAAAATTGGCAACAAAAAAGACCCAGTAAATTTTATACAAGAAACCCACAATGAAACAATTGCAATAACCTAACAAAAAGGAGATTACTAAGGCAAACACATTCACATCTCAAACTCTACAACCAAGCATACTATGTTCATCAGACTCACTTTCTTGCTCTTTCCAAAATTACTCCATCACAAATTAGTTCATGCCTCTATTTTCAGCAAGGAATTGAGGGAAGTGCTATTGAATCTCTGAGCTAGGCCTCGAATCACAAGGACAATTACATCCCTTATGTATCGAGATTGTACCATTAAATCCACTTCATTCTCACTATCCACCACAATTCTCATCCGATGTTGGTCATTTCGGAAAAGCTCCACCTGCAAGATGTCCATATTCAGCTAGGTTAAACAGAGCAACATGTGCCTGTTTCTGACTGATAAGAAAGATTTTCTCCATGATGTCATCCTCATAATTTGTATATAATACGCAGGGAATTATAAAGTGGTCATTTGGAGAAAAATATGATAAGGACTTGAATATTTGATCTGTTTCCTTGATCCTCAAGAGTGAAAGACTTTCTTAAAAGACTGACAAATTGCCTTGAGAGAAAAACTTACGTGAAAGGGAGGAGTATAAGTTCCTCGAATTTCAGTAGTCGCGAACGATGTTTTTGAACCAAGTTTAACAACTTTCACTCTCTTACGATTAACTTCTAGATTTCTTCTTTCAAGACTTCCTTGTCCAGGAACCTGTGACTTTAAAAAAAAGAGAGCTGGTTTAAAACTATATTTGCATGTTATGTTAGGTAATAATATGAAAACTAATGGTAAGTACCTTCCTTGGAGTCCGGTCCTTATCACATAGTACCTAATTTCAATCGAAGCAAATAAAGTAAGGTTAAAATCACCAAGCAAAGGTAAGTTCATTTCCAGCGCAACAATGTATGGCAAATAACATAAAGTTAAAATCACAAAGCAAAATCAAGTTTCATCTACACTATAACAGTGTGTGGTCTATGAAGTTACACAGTAATACCAAAATGATTTGAGAAGGGAATCCATGCTGGTCTGGTGGTTATGACATCTGAGATCTTTGCCCAACACCCTGGGGTTTCAATTCTTATCACTATAAAAATTAACTGGAAAAAGCAGATTGTCCCTACCAAAAATATAAATCCCTTGAAAAGGTATAACTTGCACTGAAAGTAGGCTGGGAGTTGAAAACCAAACAGAAACTCAGACTGAAGATTATCAGAAAATGTTATACGGACACCAAATCCTTGGCCCCCAACTAGACACCACTCATGCAGCACCAAAGGGTCCGTAATATGTACATTTTTGGGTATAGGAGTTGATAAATTGGTGGGACCCAAGAGTAATAGGAAAGAATACAGAAGGAATTTTTTCTGTAAAACAGCATTTCTTCCCGTAATATTTATTTGCTGTTTTTTGTCCCGAAGTTCGATTCAAAGTCAAAATAGCACTTGGTAAAATGAAATCTATGTTAGTATGTATGTCAGATTTAGAAGAAGATCAGGCTAATTTTCGATACACTAGAACCAAAAACATATGGTGGGATTGTTTTCAATAAGACCTCTACTAGTCTATCACTAACCCAAAAAACTAAAAAAAATAACATTTTTGTTTTCACACAGAACCACCAATGTAGATGAAAAAAATGATATGTATAAATAACAATTATTTCATTATTTGGTGTACTGTTAAGATTTATGTAGCCGATCAATTAGATGTAAACTTGGATTGAACTTCCAAAAAAAATCGTTAGCAGAGATGAGATTCAAATAGAAAGTGGGATGTTTTTCTCAGAGAAAAAATAAGCTGAGCAAATTTCATTTTTCTTAACTACAATGCTAATTATCGTTTTTTAGGTCAAGACATCTTTCCCTGACATCTGAGCGCCACAACAATGGTGTCTAATTGGGTCCAAAGGACTTCGTGTCCATATAGCATTTTGAAGATTATCAGCAAACCCAAATGAGTGAAATCAGCTCTCTTGGATCATCTCACATACTAATTAATGTTTATATTGGTTTCCTGATTTAATAAGGTTTAGGCCTTCATAGATTTTTATGTTATGCACCTCACTTATTAAATGTTTTTCATTTTCACCTTTATCTCCAACAGAGGAATAAATATAGGAAATCAAAGATGACAAACAGAACCCTTACCTCAAACTTCACAGTTGCAAGTTCCAGCTTCTGCTTCACTTCTTTAAGTACATCAGGCTCTGTAAATGGACAAAATTAAACTTAATAGACCTAGATGAGTGACTGGGACGTCAAAACAGCTATTAATATTTATATCAACAGATCCATTATTATAAATGTGATAAGTGAACGAGATGCCAAAAAGTATTTATATAAGTCAGGAGTTCCATATCCATACAAATTGCAGTTCCGTTGAACATTTTTTTTAAACCGAGTATATCAGACCAGGAGAGCTCCAAGAATATTAATGATATCTAAGAAAATGATTCACTACTTACCAACAGCAATAGGATCAGTGGATGCAGAAACAGGCTGTCCTTCAACTCCATCTTCTCTAACAGGAGTGTATATTGCCACAAGCCTATACCCCACATCATCAACATTAGCTTCGTACATCCTCCCTACTTCACCTGCAAATTTTCCTTATAATGAGATATTTACTTCATTGAAATCCTAACACTACTCATTTTAATATTTTCACTTGCTCACTTTAAATCATAATCTCAAGAGTAAATTTGATCCTTAATTAACTAAACAATGATATAGCATACCAGGAATAGAGATGAGATCGGGACTTCCAACCATAGATCGTAGCCACTGAATTCTGCTTTTGCCTTCCCTTCCTCCGTGATAGATGCCGCGTACAGCATATAAATTGGTGTGAAAACCCCTCCCCTCTATCTCCAGCTTATCAATTTTTGGAATCCCTAAAAATCGAAACCAATTTATACAGTAACAGTGGTAATTAGGCATACCGTGATGAGGGTGGGTGCTTAGCAAGCTATCACCATTTTTTAAAAAATTCTAGATAAAAGATAAAAAAATTATCCATAACTTAAAAAGCAGAACTAACTTGGAAAAATCATTTGTTCCAAACAGAATTCTAACAGATGGGTAAAGCTTATCCTGTTCTATTGAATTTATGAAGTACCTCCTTTGTGTAACTCAGAGATACCCATCCTGTGCTGAACAGTCGGCATATTGCAAAGAACCATAACACACTAAAACTAAGAACCAAATCACTCACTCACTGGAGTCTAACTGTTTCTGGGACCCCCATCAACCATTTTTTCTTCTTAACAAAAAAATGATAAACCAAAGATACACTTCAAATAAACATTACTAGCTAAAGGAGTAGAATACCTGGCAAAACGGGTGTAGTTTCTGCTGCTGCAGACTCACTGGACCTTCCAAATATATCAGTTACAACACAAACACATCTCAGGGATCGACCTATATCCTCCAACCGCAATTTAAAAGAGCTTGAACGATGTAAAGCTAATGGCTGAAAAGACTTAATCTCACCATCTTCAGTTGAAAAGAACCTGCAGCACCCTTAATTGCATCAAAAGCGGGATAGTTGTAGGATCTGAGACAACTTAATTAATGCTTGTCACAGTTGTCACAATGTTTAGTCTTACTAGACAAGATATCCAGACTAGTTGGGTCAAGTAAACTAGACAAAATTTTGGAATAGACTGTTCCAAGACCAATTGCTGAACGTCAGCCTCTAAAATTTCAAGTAATTTTTATGATAAATGTTCAGGTTTAAATGTTTATCAACATATGTTTTGTTTCCTAGCTGAAATGTTGAGTGTTGAAGCATGACAGTAAGTAGACGAGAATGTAGCATTATACCATTGATATGTGATGTCCTTCTTGAATTTGTCCCAAACATGTTTTTGAACGTCAGTCTCCGGAATTTTTTCAACAGCAGTGAGTTTTTCTCCTTCAACTACCTTTCCAGTTAGAGTAAGCATTTGAATCCTCGGCAGCTCTAAGAGGAAAAAAAATGTTGCTTTATTTCCATAAATGAAGTTAAAACATGCATTTAGGTTGTTGGTTGGTTTACATATGTATGTTCATAAAGCTCATATATCACATTCAGGGAAAAAGTTGCAAAAATTGAACCAAAAAAAAAGTGAGACCTGCCTATCTCTTATCTAAGAGAATTACCTGGAAGAATAATGTCAGTGGGCTCTGACAATTTGAGTTCCCCAGCAACTGAATCAGAACGAACTGGTGTATAGCTGGGAGTTCAAATTCAACCAGAAATTTGGATATAAGAAAGGTTGTAGATCCAAACAATAACTCATTGTGGTTCACATCTAATCAAAGGCTAATTACAGCAAAATCTTGATCACCATACGAAATGTGAAAGGACAAACATAAGTTAACAATAATTCAATGGTCCTTAGCTTGAGCAGAATCAATTGCACATTTGACTAAATCCTTAGCCTTTTCAAATATATACTGATGCTTAAGAAAGCATATCCCTCTAGTTGGAACCACATAGCTTATATTTTCAGGGTAACATTTGTATAAGGAAGAGTGGGATAAGATAGTTACCCAAACAACAAGCGGCAAGTGTAGTCCGAGTCGGTCACTTTATAAGTGGTCGACTCAGCTCCATTAATAAGAACAATAGTGCCATCATTAGTTTCTCTGTACCAGCTGAACAGGCTTGATCCCTCATATCCACCATAATACTCCCCTTCTCCAGAATATAACCCATAGGATAACTCCTTAACCCAGACATTAGAAACTACTGGTGAAGCTGCAACATCAATGTCCATTTTAATGAGTTCCACGAATGAGGTACATGAATTATGGATGAATAAAAATGTCCCCTTGCTGGAACAGAACGGTAATTGATCAATTTAAATGCAGTAATTACAGCTGTGCATCTGACAGTAATAGCACATCATATGAGTGGAATCAGTTACAAGATCAAGTAAGGTCTTGAACAGAAAGAAAAAACTCACTTTACATTTTAGTCTATTTCAAAATCTAAGTTGCGGGTCTGGACATGTTTATATGAGGGCCAAGCATAGTTCCAAGAATGGTACATTAATGCAAAATATTAAACAGGTTTGCGCAGATCTTATTACATTGGCCATGCACAATAAAAAGAGGAACCATGCAGTACATCTGTACATGTACATCACAATATAACAGTACAAAGAGAGTTTCAAGCAGAAAAAAATGGGAATTTCCAATCACCTCATAGCAGTCTTTAAACAAACGAGGGTTCGAATAATTTAAGTATTTTTCCTCATCCATAATAACATACTAATCAATAATGTGAGAATATGACTCATCGGGTGCCACAATTGGAAACTTCGGAAAAATAGTTGAAGCAGCATAATAGAGAAGATATTTGCTGTGTCCATCTAGCATTAGAATTGAATAGACAAAGCAACTTCACAATAATTTTCAACTGGTATATTGTAATACCTGGGGCTACAGGATTACTGCTAACTGCAACCAGTGGTTCCCCTGTTTTTCCATCCATACGTGTGGGCACCCAATTGAAGGCCAAATACGCTCCCACATCTTCCAGCACTGGAATATATGTTCTATCATAGTATTCAGCAAATTAGCAAATATATTTGTTGAAGGCAACAAAAAATATTTGACTATCTAAGACAAAAGCAATCCTTATAAACAACCATACTCACAATGATTTTCCACATATGAAAACATCTTCAGAATCAATGCCATCAGATTCCTGCAGCTTCTTATAAGTTCTGTACCAAGTATAATCGCTGTTGCCTTCCTTTCCACCATAGTAAGATTTCTGAGGAACAACTAAAATGTCCTGACAGCAGACTGGAATGACAAGCTCCACACCCGTTGGATCCGCTGTTGAAGAACACCATAAAGAGATGCATTATCAGAATGCAAACACAAGATAGAAAGTACAGAAAGAAGAACAACTACAGAATATGCTGACTTCCAAAGTACAGAGACACAGCGTAACAAACTTCAAAAACAAACTCGGATGATACGAGACAACTTTAGGATAGGAGGAACATCACAACAACTGCAGCCTTCGTTCTATATGTACTTTTTGGGAGGGTTCCGGATATTCATTTCTTCTGAAATATAGGTTCCTATTTTCCGGAATGCGTAACTTTCCAGAATGCAATTGGGTGCTTCCAGAATTCTTATACTTTCTGTTTTCTTGAGGTAAGGTCTATGTCCCAAACTTGCTTGTTTTTTCATTTTTCCTAACTATCTCACCAAAAACACAAGATGCAAGCTCCTTGGCATTCGAGAAAACTAGTGATATTGATGCAGGTTTGTGGATTAATAGAATCCATGAGAGACACCAGCACAGTAGAAACGGACAGGGATCAGTATGTAAGCTGAGACTACGATCCCTTTTCAATTTGAAGACATAAATATGTATAAATAGGATATTTAGTAAACAAAAAAGAACTTAAAAGAAGATAAAGAAACAGGATACCAGGAGCAATCTCATCTGACTTTACAAGCTTGGGAGTCCCTTTAACTCCATCTTTCCGGACTGGTGTGTAAATGAGCTCTATGCATCTACCCACATCCTCAGCAGTCAAATCGAGATACTCCGCTAAGAGAATAAAATGAATACACACTTCAGCTTATATGAAATGCTCTTTTTCTTCTGGCAGAATACTAGTGCAGCGCACTCGGAAACTTACCATCGTTACTTAGTTTGTCTTTTGTACCATTACTTGCAATCCTAAACCATTCATGCGAGCAACTTCCTTGCTCCCTGAGAGATGATAAAATATAAGTTGGGTTCAAGAAGAAACATTTTTGATAAAGGCCAAACCAACTATGAATGCAGAAAATGACAGAGACACAATCTCACCCCCCAGTGTATGTCGCAATATAGCCTAGACGTTGTCCTTCCATCAACGATCCGCTAAATTCAAGAGACTGGCAAGTCGGGGGCCCTACATAATTCATGCATATATTCAAGAAAAAAATAAGTTTGAAATCGTATTCTTTAATTGATTCTTGCAAGAAGACAATAGTAGTAGCTAATTTACCCCAGTGACCTCATTCAGGAATATTCTCAGTTCTCATTTATTTTTTTACTACCAGATAGTTAAGGCAATAAATCCACAACTTACCAGGCACAACAGGTCCAATTTGCTCAGATAGAACAGTAGCACCACGGGCCAAATCACTTCTAACAGGCTCGCAAGAAACAGAAATAAGGTACCCAATATCTTCGTTTGTGAGGAAATATGATGCACCAGTGGCACCTTTAATTTCGCTTTGTGTTCCATCAGAATCAGTCTGTAATTGTGCATAATAGTCACGTAATAATAAACTAGCAACAATCAAGAAAAGAAAACAAAAGATATACACAGCATGGACATAGAAGTTGCAGATAAAGACGATGAGAAAGTGGATAACCATAACAACAACAAGTTTGATACATGAGAATTGTAGATGAAGTTAATTTATATACCAAAAACCAACGGAAAACTGAATCACCCTCTTCCCCTCCCCAGTACTGCTTCTCAACCTGCAGCGTAGTCCCCTCAATAGTCTTCCCCAATATTTCCAACGAAAGCAGCTTTGGGCTACCTATATATATTACACAGACAATTAAAGTGAATCAAAATGAATCGTCGTTGTTATATTATACACGGAAGCTTAATCTCTTAAATTATGTTTCACCAATCTGCTCTCTTTGCAGTAACTACCAAACCCCGGAATAACTGATTCATAAACCCCCACTTCTTTCAGGCTTCGCCAAGAAAAAAGAAAAGTAGGAAGAAAAGAAAAAAAGGAAAAAAAATGACACCAAAGTGTATCCAGAAAGTGTTAGCTTTCTATCCTCATTAACACATTCAATGGCTATCTTTACTAGCTTCACTTCAGAGAGGGAGTTATCATCAAAATCATGAAGCATAAGTCAATGATTCTATACAGATTCTTATGCCTAAGCTATAGAGTTGCTTAAGACAATAGTTCTGTACAGCTGTTTTTTATTTTGAAGTTTTGGAGTAATCCACTACATTGTCTTTCATCACAGCTTTCTGTGTCACTTGAAGCACCCAAACTCTTGTTTGTCTAAATCTTAGGTAGCCAAATTTGTAAAAATTAGAGCAAGAAGGATTATAGTGACAACAACAATGTGTTCGCGAAAACAAATGCCTAACTAAGGATTTAGCCTCACACAAACAAAAGAAAGAAGAAAAAAAAACATGAGGGCATGATGTACGGCCAAATGAATAGAAGAGGATGGCATCAAAGTAAGTGTAATCACCAGGACGAACCCGCTCCTGTGCCATGGTAGTTCTTGGCTCACCAAAAATACCGTCATCACGGACAGGAGAGCATTTAAAGGAAACGAACTTTCCAATGGAATCTTTGGTAATTCGGTACTGAAGATGCCCCGACGCATTTTGCACTAAAGAACCTGCTCCATTTTCAATCTGCATGACAGCAAGAAACTATAAAAATAATGGAAGGGCATCATTAAGATACATTCTTATTTATCCAAGCATATGTCTGGTGATAGGCTGATAGCTGCGTTTAGGGATGCAAGTGGTTAACAGTAAGTATCAGAACATGAGAAACTTGCACATAAAATTCTCAATGCTTTGTTCGATTGTTCCAGATACCATCTGTTTAACCATAGGTACGTCATAGATTACTTCCTCTATACGATTGAAAGCAATAGCAGGGACCAGCAGGTTAAATAAATATATGACCTTGTACACAGTGTCCAATTTAGTCCTCACCTTGGCCACAGGGTAAGGGATACTAACTCTTGGCGAGAGCCAGATCCAAGTCCAGCTCTCATAGATGGCCTTGGAATGCAGTGGGGACCTTGAGGAGAGAAATCTAACACATCCCTTAGGCAATGTGGGATAATGTAATAAATCAGAACCAATAGGTTCCTAGGAACAAGCAGAACATTCTTAGTGAAAGTTTATTACCTCGTGGAGATACCAATTATAGACACTTTTGCCTTCATGGCCTCCTATATATCCATATGATGCTGTTAGTATCAAACCCTCAGCATAATCACCCGTGACCGAAAGGAAATTTAGACTAGGGGGAAGAGCTGCAATGATAACAAATACCAAGTTGAGTAAGTAACACAGCAAGTTGGATCAAATTGACACTAATCGCATATTCACCTGCATTAGCTAAACTTAGGAGAGGTATAAAAGTTAGATTTCATGAAGAACCATGGAGCAGGCATGCAACTATTTAAGTATGAACTAACTTTGTTCATAATCAGATAATCTGGAAATTAGATTTCGTTGTAAGGTAGTTATTATAGTGATCATAAGTAAAGTTTTTAAAATAAGAGCAATAGGAGTTACCATATTAGTTGTCAATAACCTGTAAGTCTATTTGATTATGAAAGTTAAATGTCTTGAGAAGTATACAGTAAAGTAGCATGCTGTTGCTGGATTTGGCCAAGTTGACCGCCGTATCCAACAACCCGCACTGATGCCAGTAGCCCACATATGTATCTGTACAATTGCTACAAAGTTTATAAACCAAGACCTTTTAATTGCTAATGATACTCAGACAATTAATTGTTGTGGTCTTGATCACATTTATATGGAACGCATCCTACTTCACAAGACCTGAACCACAATGCCACATTTATGACCCAGAGGACATCAAGCCACTGTCATTCACCAACCTACTTACACAACTTGCAAGCTGCTAACCCGTGGAAACACTACCTTCTACAGGTCCACTGGAGATCATACTTTCAGCATTTACGAGAGAAAAGTCTCACACTTTATGGAGCATAATGGACCTCATAGGCACCTGACCAATGCAGTAACACAGCTTATGGAGGCATGGTTCTTCAAACCCATATTATCATCCTACGAACAAGATGGACAAACCAAAACGAATGCAGGATATAGCAGGAGTGCACGACACTTTATGTGTTGCTTGTTAAATGACACTCCTTTGCCATTTGGGCAAGGTATATAAATGTGACTTAGAGCAGCAGACAGAAGGAGGTTGAATGCTAGTTGCTATGATACAAACTATAATAAACAGTCACTACTCAGAAACTAAAGCTTCTTGAGTCTGTATCTCCTCTTTGACCAACATGTATCTCAATCTGAAGCCCAGCAAATGAATAGCCACTTCGATTTAGGGAAGTGAGAAACTCAACTTTAAGACTCTCTTCTGACTCATGCCAAATGCATGCATGATTCTAAACCTACCCTACATCAGCTAGTCTGGACTTGCATGATAAATTGAGATGGAATCGTCCAGGATACAACATGCTTTGCATAAGGAGTTCACAGTATGAACATACAAGAAGCTTGTTATATAAACAGCAAACTTACTTTCAACTGCTTTGTCAGATATGAGATACGCTGGCCGACCAGATTCACCATCTGGAGCCATAGGTGTAAACTTTGCTACTATGTAATGACCAACAGCTCCTAGAGGTATGCGGAAAGCCTGCAGAAAGGATGACGATCAGTCAGCATGATAACATGTAACATAAAATAGAATCTCAAATGCAAAAACAATATATGCAACAAAAGCAGTTTTAAGTACAAAAATCTCTCTCAAAACTATAGCAGCAGTAAGCCAGTAATTAAAGTTACCTTCGCAATTTTTGATGCACTTAGAATCTCAAGATCATCCTCCCCCTCCAATTCAGAGGAACTTGTTTTGAACCACTGAACTCTACTAGATCCTTCAGTTCCTCCAGTGACAATAGCAGTAACAGTCACCTTATTTCCCTCCCTAAGGTCACCAACTATCTTCAGATTAGTAACTCTAGGCGGAGCTGAAATTCACAAGATAAACAAGGAAAATAAAGAGTTAATATCAAATTAGAAAAGAACATTGATTGTATCAAAACATTCTCACTAGAAAGGGCACAGAATATAGCGAAAAACAAAATGAAGCACCATTTTGGACTAGTCAAAGATCTAAAGAATCAAACTCAGGTTCTGAACAACAGAATGGTGTGTCTTTTCTTCGGGAATCATATTCCAGAAGAAGCCGAAGATACAAGAGTGCTCCTAATCTCGTGCATTTGCCTAATCATGTTCCTCTCTCCCACTACGCTCACATTCTTCTACACTAAAATGTTGGTGTTAATCACTGAGACGAATTTCAAGCACTAGTCGAACACTGAAGCACAAACACCACTGTCAGCCTATCAGGTAGTTCCAAGTACAGCCAAGGAAAATATAAGCACACCAAGCAGGCATGTGCGCTTTCCCCTAATAGCCAAGTACTATTGGATGGGACCCAGTCTTCCAATTAATATGAAAGCACAAAAAGGGGAAAATCATTCCTATCCTACCCCTTGAATACTATTTTAAGATAACTTTGAATGATCTCTTTCCTTATATTTGAAAAGTACAATCACCATGTGCTTATCTCTCTAAATGCTCCCACATTTTCAAACAAGAAAAAGTTTATGATACATCTCTGATTCTGATCCCATGAGACAATCATTAAAATATAGTAACGCAATGAACCTAACAAAGTAGTAGCCGGCCAAAGGCTGGTTCTTTTATCCAAAATATACACCCTATACGGCCTCTTTCCTTCTACCGAGCTACACTCATGAGACAATTAAATTATAGTAATGTGACAATGAATGTGTGAATCACATCTGGCATAAGGTTTTGACATACAAACACACTGGCATGACTGTAGGAGCTAGATAATACACGCGCTTCTTGCTCAACTTAACAAAGTAACAAGCGTACCTTGCTTAACAATCTGAGTTGAGAAAGATGCAGATTCTCCTTCCTGCCCTGAAAAAAAAAATGACAAACATGAATTAACTTATAATTTTAATGCAAAGAAACAATATAAATTCGGTCTCATCAAGCAAAAATCCAGGTATTACCCTCAAAATTGGTAGGAATATACACAAACTTCAAGCGACGACCCACATCTTCCTTGCTAAGATTGTACTCAGGGGTACCAGTAGAAACCAGTACAAAATCACTGTAGCAAGACTATAAAAGGTTATGGACACCAATAAACTGCAATAACGGTACAAAGAACATACGCGTGCATGATCCAATATAGAGAGAAGACAGACGACGAGTATCTTGAAGAACAACAAAAGTAAGAAAAACTATTCATGCAGTCAGGTGTTGCATCATACATGTACATGACAAAATCTGTGCTTGAACTTTCAAAAACTACATTGGGAACTTGGTATTAGTTGCATCATATGGAATGTGAACTTGATACGTGAAACAAACTACATGTATTATGTAGCGATAGATATCTTGGAGAGCGGTCACATTCAAGATGAAACTACCTTCACCAACACTAAAGAAAAGAAAGAACAGAAGTACAGAATAGTTTGAAATATCAAAAAATAATTTAAAAATATGGTCAACTTTAGAATAAAAAAATCTTGAAAGAATTTTAGGCATACATTATAACAGTGAGATATGAAGGGATGCAAGAATTACAGACCCAGTTTCCTTATTCTCGCGTAACCACTCAAACTTGCTAGGGCCTTCTCTACCCCCAAAATATTCTCCGACACCTTTAATTGTATTTCCTTCAACAAATTCTCCTTGAATCTCCACATTACTGACAGATGGAGTCGCTGCCGAATATTATATACACACAAGAGGTACCTCAGTAATTAGTACGAATTCTGATTTAATAAGTACCATGATGTCTACCAAAGTTAAAAACTTGAACAGTTGAACCATGAAAAATAGTTGAAGAGCGGAGCAACATTTACAATTATCCAAAAAAAAATTAAAAAAAAATTAATTCTCATGAAAAAGTATTATGCGGGCCTGTACACTCGTAACTAAAATGTTGCTGTAAAAAAAGAAAGTGGACAACCACCAAAGAAGCATACTTCGTTGCAGAAAATCTTTTCTATTAGAATTTTTCACCATAAAATTTATCCTGGAAGCCAGGTTTTACAGCTTTCACAAAAATGGAGAGGTTGAAGAACTGCACTGAAAGTCAGGACAGTGTGGTACAGGCAAAAGCATTCCAATTCTCAGAAAATCATGATTATGACAAGTTACAGAAACCAATGTGATCAAATTCATCAGATAAGCAGATCATTGAGCATGCATTGTAATCATAGTCAGTGGAACATTCGGGAAACAAAAATCATTTAAGTCAGGTCTCACCTGCTTTTATGAAGTCTGTCATAGCATACTGAGGTTCTCCTTTAGCACCTTCTTCAGTTACTGGTGTATACATGAATACCAAACTTGAATCTATGTCATTTGTAGTCAATCGATATTCTTCATCTTCAGCCCCAACTATAACTACAGGACTACTATTCCACCTTCGCCTAAGCCAGCTGGAAAATGGGGAAAATGAAATACATAATTTTAAATGTTAAAATAATTGTTCTTTATTTTAATTTCAATCGGAGCCTGATGATAAGAATTTACCTTGCAACACCTTTTCCTGGAGTGCCACCACACCATGCAACCTCAGGATGGCCCTTGATCACATTCCCCTCCACAAGTTCACCTTGCACACTAAGGTTCAAAACTTTTGGGTACCCAGTTCCTGTGCATCATGGCAGAATTATTAACAGGATAACATATGAAACATTTGCAGACAACTCTTGATTATACACCAAACAGTCAACAATTTATATTACAGTATATTCAGATAGATACCGAGAACACCACTGTTAGGGGAGAAGTCACTATTGTGTAGCTTTGATGCCTAGACAACACACTGAAAATATGGACCAACTGATTTGAGAACTAAACCAAACTGGCTCACAACTAGTAATATAATAGAGCACACATGGTAACATCTACACTCATAGAACCATCCTTCACATAAAGACAGACCAGCAATAGGTTATCACATTGAGGTAGATCGTGCAATCTGCAGTCCACGTCCAGTAGACATACAACAACAACAACCAAGCCTTTAGTCCCAAACAAGTTGGGGTAGGCTAGAAATGACACCCATGTTGAAATCACAAATCCAGAAACATAGAAAAAACTAATAGAAAAACAATAAAAGTAATGCTACCAATAATGCTAGACATGCTTTATGAAAATTCTAGTCCAAACGAAATGTGAACTTTAATTATAACTTATACACAATCACGAGTGCAAAGGAAGCTTACCAGAGGAAACCGGCGAAGATATAGCAAAAATAGAAGGATACTCAATATCATTCAACGTGGGAGTACACTCAACCTTAAGAAACTTATCGATATCCTCATGCTTTGGCCAGTATACCTGGTTATCACCCAGCACCAAATCCATCAAACAGCAGGACAAGAATATAGAATATATCAAACGATTACAGTGATGTAAAAACTGATTAACCGAACTGTCTACCTCTCCATTTCCATTAGCAATTGGCAAAAAGTTTGTAGGAGTTTTTTCTCCTATAAACCACTGGTATTTCAAGAATAATTCTGAATCATTGCTTAGAGAGCGATCTTTGGCAAAAACAAAGTGGCAGCGACAAATATCTTCCTCAAATGGTGGATCAACAGAAGCTTGCTTGAGCAGGTAACCTGGAGGCATCTGATCCTTCCATTGCTCAACAAGAAACCGAAAGGTTGAATCTGCTCAAAAATGCATCTATATAACAACCACTGAAGATGATATGTGACATACATGTACTGTAATAACTTTACTAAACCCTCACGTTATCAAATATCACAGTATTTTCAACTGTCCTCCAACAATAATTTCCAACAGTCACTTGTTCAAAGTTTTGAAATTAGAACTGTTCCACGGGTTAAAAATTTAACCAAATCAGAACATTAAGGGACAGCAAAGAAAAGTTTTAACTTCAGATATTTGTTAATTGGAGGTTTGGAACCAAAATCCAAATAGAAAATCCTGTGCCCATCTAATTTTAAAAGCAGTTGAGTTCTACATTAAGAGAGTGTTATAACTATATTAACACTGACAAAACAACACATGGAATTTAATTTGTCCTGTTAATCATTTAATAAACAGTTAAAACTGCTAAAAGAAGAGTCTAATAATAAATAGCAAGAGTCTGTGGATCTAACAAGCAGTTATTGGGTGCACAGTCACTAACAATAATCCTCAATTCTGCGCCAGACACTACAAAAACTATTGTATCCAGCGATTTCTATATTAATAGAACGCCATCAACTGGTGTCTCTTTAAAAGCCAAACTGTTAGAGAAAATTATAGAAAGACGAATACCAAGGCTCTGTGGTTCTAACTTCTAACAAGGTAATGTGGCAGACATCTAACAAAATTTTCTGCATAAATCCTCAAAAAATGGTACCTTTAATTAGCCAAGGACTCCACTTTACCAGAAAGAACATAGAATGAAGTTTTCACGTAAGGAGTTAAGCAACTCCTAAAAGCATAACTAAATTAAATATGGAGGAAAATATAATAAAATTTCAATGGATGAACAAAAGAATGGAACCTCCCATTTATCATGGAGTAACAAAAAACATATAAAGCTTACCAACAACAAGATCGGGACGGCAAAACTCCCAACCATCTCTAATGCATAAAGCTGTGTGAGCAGGATAACGCTTAGCAATTTCAAGCTCATCGGGAGAAAGATCTGATAGTTTGCACAACAGCAAGTTCAAAATACATCGTGAGAATCACAGATTACCCAAATCAAATTGGCGCAGAAGGTGCAGAGCAGAATAAATTGTGATATCACTTCATAAAAGAGGATACCACAGAAAGCTTGAGCATAGGGAATAAGAAAAAACAAAGATAAGAAGCCAGCAGAAATACCTAATCACCCAGACAAGAGAGTAAACCACAATGATTGAACCAAATCCAATAAGATAAAATACAGAATAACCATAATGGAACTTGGGAAAAATTGACATACTAGATAATAACAACAAAAACACAAAAGTGGAGCTTCGGAAATAACAAGGGGAGAATTAAGAAGCTAACAAATACACCAGTCCAGCCAGATAAGAGACTGGATCACAATAACTTAGCCAAATCTAGTAAGATAAACTTCAAATACCTCTATCATTGAACTTTTTCAGTGTAGAGCCAACAAGCAGTATGGAAGCTGCCTCCAAGTGAGGCATCTCGAGGATAGGATTCTCTTCCACTCGCAAATGCTGCATCACATGTATAAAACTGAGAAATCTATCCAAATAAAAAATATATGGATACGGGGAAATCGAATCTAGTAGGTAGTAATTTTCTATGCAACTATATTTCCTAATTCAGAAAGTTTCATTCCTCATGTACAGGCACATAGCGACATGCTACCATACATGAAGCCCTCTTGTAACTGAACGTTTAACAAATAGTTTTTGTTAGTCGTTTAATCATGGGATAAGAAATCTCCACATCATAAGCCAAAAATATGATACTGTGATACTCTCCCCTTATATAAGAAGTAAATTAGATGGCTAACCTCGAGAACTGGTAAATGTGGGAAACCCTTCAGAGTTGATATTTTGTTCTTGCTAGCAGCTAATACCTGGGCAACATCAGGAAGAAATGAATGAGACAGAACTCAAAAACCATCTGAAAGATTTAAATAAATTACCAGCTGACCTGCAGTCGAGGCTGACTTGCCATAGAAAGCGACTTCAACCTATTTTGCGCAACCGAGAGAAACTGGAGAAGAAGATCTACTTAGAAATACACTTGACGAGTTACAAGAAACATATACTGGGATGAACTACACTAACAAGATCAAGACTAGTGCTGCTTGTAAGCATACCTCTAGATTTGGAAGTTGGGGAAGGCTTACAAGTGATGTGATTTGATTTCCCGCAAGATAAAGTTGCTGAACAGAAAATTCGACGTTACGTACATTGTTGTACAATAAGGCTTAAAACAAGATACAAAAACACATCTACTAATTCAAAAAAAATGAGAGATACTGAACCTGCAGGGCTTTGCAATTTTCAAGTGGCTCAAATCCAGGTCCTTTAAACTCGTTAAAACTTAAATCAAGAACCTGACAAGAAAACCATGTCAACTGTTTAATTGACAAGCTGTGCAGTTTATGTTTTACTCGTTATCTAACAAGGTTGAAGAGTTATTATTTCAATAATTCAGTAAAGACTAATTTTAAATCTACTGGTTTAGTCGAAAATCTACAGTATCTAGGGATAAAAATCTTTTGATGTTCTCAAAGGTTAAGTATGTTCACAGGTATATGCTAATAACCTTGAGATGATGTTCGTCAAGAGAAATGGCTCTAGTTTTATAAGGCAGAGAACGATAAGCTTATACAAATTTCTACATCAATCGCACCACCTTAGGAAAAGCCTACTAAATTTAGTTGCTCAAAGAATTTCTATGCACTTCAGGATTTTGTACCCACAGCCTCAAAGGTGACTCCTCTTAAAGAAACTTTATTCATCTACTTGCATTAATTAACCCCCAAAATACATGGAAGAAGGAAATTTGTTAAAATTATGAGGATGTTTTTAAGATAGACTAACAAACCTTAACCCGCTTCAAGATCTCAATTCCCTCCAAAGTGGATAAAAGATTGTCCCTTAGATAAACAAACTGCAAGAGAAAACTAGCACTATTAGATAAAGGAGGGATTAAACAACGTTACAAAATAATATCATATCTATAATTACAATGTTTTAAGGGGAATATAGAAAAAATGAATCTTGTCGTGATGCTGATACTACTCTAAAGAACTTCAACAGATTTAAATGAAAAATTCCAAGCAAATGTTTTAATAGAATAAAAGTTTGGAAGCAAACTCTAGTAAGAATTTATATAAAATGGCGAAACAAAATAAGATGAAAGCCACTACATATGTCTTACCTAAGAATCAGCCTTGCAAGTTGTCAGGAAAAAAAAATTAACAAATCAGCCTTCTGAGATTTCATCCAAGGCAAACAACGAAACCTGCTGCAGGTTGCATTTGTTTCAAGATGGATGCCTGATGTATGTTCCATCTTTTCGGGACAACAAAAGTGTCTCTGCAGGTTTAGTCCCTCTTTATCTTGCAATTTACACCACCTATGCCTTATTTTGTTTGTTATATATGCTCTTGGTATAATTCTACAATCATATGGATGGTCACCTCTGACCAATAAACCTATTTTCATATCATGCAGTGGCACTTATGGTCTGATACTCTAATGAACAAAAGATGAATCACCTTTGACAGAAACAATGGCATAGAAAACAGATGACTGTGAGATGTATAGACTTGATGGATAAGTCAGACAACGGACATGAGGGGCCTGTCATGTAAATGAACTTCAAGAGTATTAAACATCAGCCTAAACACTAGTATCCTGATTCCATTTGGAATGATAAGGCTTCACCGAAATGAAGTATTTGAGTATTGTTTCTGTAGGTCAAGTCATAGAGTGGTCCATTTCAAAAAAGAGGTATCTGTAAATTCTCCCTTGTGCAGTTTATTTAGCTTTATTATCGACAATATGATAGTCACAAGATATGCTGAGAAGGTAGTACTTTATCAAACCCTTGCTAAATGCTAACTTAGGTGAATTTCAGAACTGAACAGCTGGTGATCAATTTTCAGAGCGAAAATAAGAGGGAGAACTTTGCTGATTGCTGGAACCTCATGTCTGAGTTTTCAGCTTATAAGTAATACAAGTACAAAAACTTCATGTCTAATATAAATACTTAAATACAGCTTACACAAAATACAAGGGTAAGAAACATGTATATATATTGCAATATGAACTATCAAACTTTGTATCACAAGATTCACAGATGCATAGCTGTTGAACAATCTAATGCTAAACACTCAAATGGAGTAAAATTATTGCCTTCTACAAAGAAGCATTTGACTTTTAATCGATGAGAACACAATATCTTACCTCCAAATTAGATGACAAATTTAACCCACTGGAATTGAGACTTCGAACTCTGTGACCTCTTAGATCCAGCCTCTAAAACAAAACAAAACAAAAAAATCAGAAAAAGTAGTTAATTAATAAAATTACATGGTTACGTTGTACCTATATGAATAATATAATAAGAAACTCTGTCTCCTCTGTAACTACGAGTTTCATAATAATGATGATAAGTATGCTAATGAGTTAGACTACAAGGCTGTGGCAGTGGTCGAGTAAAGAGTATGAAGAGAAGCGGCAAAGTCGAAGCTGTCTGCCATCATGTATTGGCAGTTAACAGTCAAACGTATGTTATGTATAAAAGGTCTAAATTTTTTGTTCAGAAATTTCGGGAAGATATAGAGTTGTCTTCACTTAAAAGAGGTAGCGTAAATGTAGCTTCACTATGGGTGTATACCAGAGGAAATGTATGAGTTTCAACGTAAATGTTATTAAGGACATAATTTAAACGACTGTAAGAACAACAAAAAGTAAGATTAGAAGTTCTGACTGACATCGAAGTTGAACCAAGAGTCAGCCTAGAGTCTGTATTGGTTAGATCCAACTTTAGAATGATGAATTAGTTAGATGATGAGGTCGTTGATCATGTTATTAATATACAATGACATGGGCAATCAGAAAGCCCAAGAAGCTGATATAAGATGTAGAGGGGGAAAATGATTTAAGAAAATTTGAGAAATTCTATTATCAAATTTCAATAAAGATTGACAAAGCTAACTCGGTTGACTGGGTTCAGCACAGTGTGACGAAGGGAAGACACCACAAACAAGAAGGGATACTTAGATGCAGGTGACGAAGTTATCAACAACTAAATATACACAAGAAAAATGCTGGCAATGCTAAGCCAACTTGGTTCGGCCAGGTGAGATGAAGGCATTTACACCACCACTACTTAGATGAGGGTAATAAAGATACTATGGTGATAACATCTAGAACATTTTGAAAAACCATTACATAAACTGATAAACTTGTGGCATTGACACGCACATGGCTCTACTTTGCATGACTGTATAAGATGCCAAATGATCATCCTGGATTCTCAATTAACCGGCAAAAGTTATTCATCCAGCTAAGAGAATCATAAACCACCAAGAATATTCTTGTAAAAGCAAAGCCTTGCTCTTAAACTACATCCTTGTCTTACTATTCTTCACCTTTCTAGCTAAATTAACAATTTAGACATTGAAATCTCAAAACTAAACTATTTCTTCTTGGCATGTCCAACATTATCGAACAATTAAATATAACTCGAAAGCTTCCCCCTATACAAAAATTCAGTTAACCTGAAGACTGATAATTTCTCAAACCCAAATTCAAAATGGAATCAAGTATGAAGTATGTGCAGATAGTGTTAATGGTTTTCTAATAACATGAAGGGAAGTTATTCTATTGATTGCATGTTACATACCAGATCATCCCCTGCTTTAATTTCCACCTGTGGGAGCACAATAAAGCGAGAATCTCGACTTTCAGGAGTTGATGCCTTTTTTCGACCAGACAAAGAAGAACCCCTATCTGCCGCTGACTTTCCACTGTTAATAGAAGGCAGTCGGCTAGATGGAGAAGAGAGCTTAGAAACACTCTTCCTAAGGGTACTACTACTACTAGTACTATTACCACTAGTATCCAACGACATAGAAGGACCTCTTTTGATGGAAGAGACAGACGAAGTTGATGACCTTACAGAAGGCTTCCTAACTGAATCTTGCTTACTTGTATCAGATCCTGGTCATGTCCATAAACCTCTACTACTAACAGATGAAACTGGAGAACTCCTCTTTGTATCCGAAACACTTGCTTTGTTTACAGATTTATTCAAAACAGATGGAAGTGAAGCTCTTCTAGTTTCTGATAAAGTATTCTTTGATGGGTCTGATACTGCTGGAGTAGTTCTTCTCCCAGGTAATGACGTAGCAGCAGCAGCACTATCTGTTGGTTTCCGGCCAGTAACCGGCTGCTTAGTTGTTAATCCACCAGTACTGTTTCTTCTTACTGGTGGTGCTGCTGAGGTCAAAGAAGATCTTGTAACAGTTGTTCTGACCAAATTAGTTGTAGAACCAGGCAAATTAGTACCTTCAATTTTCTTTCTGCTGCTTGTTGTTGATGCTAAAACCCTAGAAGTAACACCAGCAGTTTTTGAAGTGTTAATAGATCTCTTAACACCACCACCTTCAGCTGAAGTACTACTAACACTAGATTTCTTCATTGCTTCAGGCTTCTTCACTAGATCCTCAACTGAATCTACATTTACTGCTTCCACCACCTCCATTTCTGCTTCATCAAAATCAAATCAAACTTAATAATAAAAGAAGAAATGCATGTCACTTTCACTAACAAAAGTAAAATCATTGCTAAAAAACCCAAATATGAAACCCTAAAAATGACTGTTTATTTAGAATAAAGTAAGTAAAATTCCCTAATTTATCAATAAAATTTGAAATGACAGTACATAAACTCAATAGATCGATTCATATTCTGAACTAAAATGCAGGTTTTCTAAATAATCAATTAAAAAAAATAGAGAAAAAAATAATAGGAAATTACACAGAAAAATGAAGAGCGTGTTAGGGTTACCTTGAGTGAATGAACAGAAGGTGTTTGGAAGTGTAGATGATATCAATGAAAATGAAGCATTTTCAGGAAAACAGATTTCACAATGTAAATTTAGTATAATAGAAAGAGAATACAGTAGAGAAGTAGTGAAAGAGAGTGAGAGAGAGAGAGAGTTGGTGAAGAAGAATACAAAAAAGTGGGAAAGATTCCGGGAGGGAGACTGAGTTCCTCTCCTCCTCCTCCTCCTCCTCCTGGTGTGATAGGTTTGTTTTGTGTCAGAAAAAAGGACCATGACCCAGTAGTCTATATAACAGTTGTAGTGAAAAGAAAAAGCAAAGTACAGTATACATACCACCCCGCCCAAATTACTTTTGTTTTGTTCTGTTTTGTTTTTTCATAATTTTTAAAACAAGGACGGAATTCAGTGTTATTGTTTATTATAACATTTTGTTAATAAAAACTTTTCAAATAAGGTCAATAGCTGTCTTCCACGTCTTTATTTTAGAAAAAGAATTAACTTCTCTTTAAATTTTTGTTCCAACAAAAGAGTTACTTTCATTTTCAACATAACAAACTTTTAAAACTACACTTGTTATTTTAAGAAATATTATTATTCTCATTATAAAGATATATAATATTAAACTTTTTATTAAGGTAAATCTGGAAATAAATTATAAAAGTTATTTTCTCTCATATTGCCTTAACAATTATGCAAATAGGAAAAGTAACTTTTTTCTGAAACGGAGAGAGAACATAGTTTAGTTGGTCTTATAGGATGACCATACTATAGCTTCAGCTATGGGGTATATAAAGTTGGTATCAACAAAATTACGAGGGTGATGAAAATTTAACTCCATTGATATCAGGTTGTAGTGGTGTAAAATGGGATGAATTTTTGATGGAGGTGTTTTTTAATGAGAATGCAGTGGACAAATTATAATTTGATATGTATCTTTTCAATTGATTGATTCCAATAAATTTTGTTTCCAAAGACGTGTCATGTTTTACACATAATGTCCTGTTTTACACAGAGCACATGAAAAAATTTGCCAAATATACTATGTGTTGTGCTGTGTTTTATCAGAAATTTAAAGAGTCACGTGACGTGATGTGTTTTTTAATTAAAACACATCATGGCACACAAACATAACACACTGTATATTTCTCTTTCTTTTTAATCCACCGAGTGAAAACTAAATTGATTTGGAGTTTTGTACTATCACAAATTATAAATACACAGCTTTTTTATCCACAGACATTAGACAACTTATCCAAATGGAGGAATTCTCACATGTAAAACAATTTTTACTTGATTTCATGTTCCACCTCGCTTTCAATATGTACAAAGAGGTGCAGAAAATATCTAACCTGCGACGCTCATTATAATGGCACTTCTCATGGGGACAATATATGATTCGGTGGAAACATCACTTATATTTGAACGGACCTACAAACTAAAGGAGAAAAAGCGACTTCAACAAATCAAAGCTAATCATATCCTTTTTATGTTAATCATTGACAGCATGGCTCTACTATATCTATATGTAATCTGGTGGTTAATTGATCTATTTAACAAATAATCTTATTAAAATAAAATACTTATAATAATGTGTATAGATTTATCCAAATCAGTTTTATTATTATTTACATAGCTACAGATTAATGTATAAATCATTTTATTTTATTTTTTTTATCCACCTGATACTGCTAATGAATACATTAGGCAAAATAATGTCTGCAACGCAAGAACAGCATGCACACTAAATTCATTTGTTAATTATTTCCAACAAAAAATATATAACTATCTGTTAGTGTATTGGTACAACTACCAACAATATATTTAGTTATGTATTAGTCGACTTAATAAATAATGGATAGTGGCAATTTTAGTATCTTACGGAAGAAAATGCAGTTGTTGTAGCCTGTATATTTTTGTTGTAAATTTTAATGTACTTTAACAACCTGGTTATATTTGGGTCTATAAAAATTATTTTGATTTTATTTAATTTTATTCCCAACTGAAGAATAGGATAAAAAATGTCTAATTAACTATTATAAAAAATACTAAACTATCCTTTATTTATTAATTAGCCATGATACTTAAATCAAAATATAAATACAAAAATACTTTCTCATTTCATTATATTCCAAATCAAACAAAATCTAAATAAAAAGCAAATAAAAAAAAATTGTATTTCCATCTCACTTTCCAAATTCTAAAAACCCTAACCCTAACTTTTTCAAAAAAAAAATATGATCATCCGGAGTTAACTACAAGGTAAATCTCTATAAATTGTTTCTTATAATAATATTTGTTATAGATCCTTGTGTAGAAACCTTCGTTTTCGTGAATCAAAGTCCTTATTTTTTTCTAGAATCGGTGGATGTGGATCCATCTTATCCAACGATTCTGGTCGTGTTCTTCATGAACATTTTTTTACTTTTCCTAAAAATTGTTATTGTTCTTTATATCTATACAACCTTAACACCTATAAAGTGTGTAAAATATTTGACATATATATAACGGGTATAAAATTTGAACATAAAAATTCCAAGATTTCAACAACAATCTCCACGATATAAGTTATTTCGGTGTCTAGGTCCCGGCCGAGAAAAGACCGAGATCTGAAATTCAAGGTCGTCTTGGAGGGAAGGCAAGCTAGGCCATCCCCTAGGGACCCAAATTGTTAGAAGCCAAAAAAAATATATAATCAATTTGTAACAATTATAAGTGTTACGGAAGATTTTTGTCATAGTGCTTATATTACCCACCATTGTGATAATTATATCGTTACTAAATATTTTCTGCCGACTCTAAATGTCATTAATTTTTCAAATTTTAAAAAATAATAACCATTTTTTGGGATAATTTATGCTAAATTACAAGTTTATAAGCCAAAATCTATATATAAAAAAACTGTAAAAAATTTGGACACCCTTCTGGCGCATAGCCGGATCCAAATTTTCACTTTTAATATATAAAATTATATTCCTCTAAATTAAAATTCTAATTTTGTCCCTTATTTTGGCAACTCACGGTGAGTTCGCCTAGAGCACCCGACACTATAAGATGGCCCAGTTGAGATTGACTGCATTGAACACACATGGTATTTACATAAAATCATTGAATTTTAAAGATTTCTCTCTACTTATGAACGGTTGATTTTAGATTATTAGATGGCAATATTGCATGTTATGCGGGCAACGCGTTGAAGATTTAAGATCATACCCATTTAGACGATCATTTCTTGGAAAAATTAGCTTCTGATAAACTGTGTGAATCTACGAGTTTGATAAAAACACAAACTATCTACAAAATGTCGATATAAAACTCATGTCTAAATCTGCACAGATCCCAATTATCAAATGGAATCAAGAACATTACATCTATAATAGCGTGATAAAGTCTTATAATTCATCATCTAATGCAACGACAAAACAAGCCACCAGCATATATATATATATATATACGCGTTAAAAAACTAAAAGTTAAAGAATTTTAGAGACAAGTTAAAAATGATGGACAACAAAATGGGTCTACTAAACAGAGATCCAATGTTGGGATTTTATGGCGCGAGTCCCTGTGAAGCTAGGAATATAATAAACAAGAAAAGAATCGTATAGATTGAACACAAAGGTCCAAACTGTGATCTAAAACAACAAAACGACAAGTTTATATGTTTTTAGACTTGGTCTAAACCAGCTTAGAGGTCATAACACACCACTAACCAAATTAGCCGTGATATTAATTCGCGCGGCGTAACCCTTTTGAACGCCATCTTCCAGATATTCCAGGTTAACTTCGGATATCTATAATATAAAAAAGTGATGTCTGGACGGATGAGATCGTCCGACAAACACTATGGATGATTAGGATTTGATTTTTTATCTTATAATAAGACAAAAAATGATGAGATTGGTTGGATATGTTCCAACGGCTATGATTATATCTCAGGCAACAAATAGCTGATCTCTGTCACAACCCGTCTACAACTACCATAACCCATTTATAGCTAACCTACGACACTAACTAAAATTTGTTCGGTTTCCTAATTTATGGAATATTCTTGATCAAGAATTTTCAATTGGGGAATACACTCACAAATTAGAGGATATTCATGGTTACATGAGCCTTAATTTTGGCTAAAGGGATATTTTTCTTAATGAAAAAATACTTATATTGTCCTTATCCTAATAAAAATAAAAATAAAGTATGTCCCCTTCGTTGTTATTTTCACCAACACCGCCTCCTTCTTCTTCTCCTTCTCTTCTTCCATAAGTTTTCGTTTCATTGTCATTTCATCGACGATTCTTAAAATTTCTTCGACGATTAATTCCTTATATAAAACGTATGCCTAAAATGAAACATTGTTTTAGGTTTTATATAAAAAATTAAGGCAAAAATAGGGTTTTTGTGTTGCATCTGGCATTGGTTAGATTATGAATGCAATACCGAATTTTGCAGCCAGCATTGGTTGTATTATGAAGGCAGTGCCGATATTTGAGAAAGAATTTAACTTTTGAAATTATGCCATGTCTTAATACACAGCCGTCATAGCTTGGAGTGAAGTCGCAATGCCGGTTGTTGAGAAAATCTGCCAAGAATTTTGGCACAACCGACATTGATTGTTTTATATTCAAGGCAATACCGGATGTACCATCGGCGTTGACAAAAAAGAAAAAACCACAGTCGGCATTGCTTTGTATTTAAGGCAATGACGGCTGTACAATCGGCATTGACATAAAAAATAAAAAAGAATCTCTCATATCATTCAAGTTCATTCAAATCTCCTAAATTTTTCTCCTTCTTCTAAACTAATATTTAAAAAGATAAATAAGAATTAAAATCTAAATTTAATTTTAACAACGTTTGAGAGATGTTTAAAGATATTTTAACCATTATAGAATTTATTTGGATAATGGGTTATTCAAATTACTTCATAATATTTTTTTTATGAGTATCCCTGAGAATATTCCACACCTTAGGGTTGATGAGAAAACCGGTTTATATAATATTTTATGAGATTTTCGTTCACAAAAACAGATAATTTTTTTTCTCTCGCCCCTTATTCGAATTCTCTCTTATAAAACCTCATGTAAACTTAAGTAACCCATTTGATTTTTGTTTTTTGAGGTTTCATCCTCATGGGGTTTTATGAGTAGAAAAAATTGGAAAACTCCAGGTACAGGAGTATAACCCTTCTACTATCTCATTTTTTCTTTCGTTTTTTTTTTTCGTTTTGGATTTTTATTCTCTATTGTTTATATTTGGGATTTAGGTTAAATTAGTTGAATAAAATTCCAAATTTTATGTTTACAGGAATATGGGGTCTTTTTCAATTTTTCGCAAAAAACGTGACAAATAGATCGATGGAGATGAAGCAGTTGATGGATCAAACAAATTGTGTTGAACAAGAAGTAAACAAGAAACAAATTATTCTATTATATTGAAGGTATGTACATAAGGCTATAAATATTACTACAATTTTATTAGTTGAAATCTCAAAGTTTATTATGTGAATGATGATAAAATTGTTTTTACTATCCATATATACACAGTTTGACAACATTGTTTACAAGATTACCAAGAACCAAGGATTCTTCAAATACACATCATGGAAAAATAATTCCAAACTTGAAGAGAAAATGATATTGAAAGGAGTAACAGGTGAAGTAGTACCTGGGGAGATGCTAGCAATGCTAGGCCCCTCTGGTAGTGGCAAAACAACCCTTCGTCAAACCCCAGCTATAAGATTTTTAATCCTAAGTACCGGTTAAAATTTTGAGTTTGAGGTATTTGACTTATTCAAAATTTGTTGATACTGAAATTGATAAGGTTTAAGGTTAAAATTGATGATTGGGGTTTCTGTCTTCAGTTAGGTTTATATTCCCCAACTGAATCCCAGCCAAAAGAATCAAATAGATGATCTTAAGTTTTTTTATGAAGGTTTTTTTATGAAGGTTTTTTTTCAGGTGTTGTGGTTTTTTCCTTTGTCTTTAATATGCTCAACATTTTTCTTACAGACTACTCGCATGTCATCTCTTGCAAATCTTTTATAGGATCACCGATGTAATCTTAGCTGTGCCATATTTCGTTGGATGCCAATATCTGTTTTGCGTACATTTGAACACCTAGCACCATGTGGTTCTTCTTTCTGGAACTGGATTCGACCCAATGACAGCCGTTTAGCTTGACACAAAACTACAGTGGTTAGGTGATGAACTGGATGGATTTGAATCATTCACATCATTATAGTTCAACCCTCCCGAAGAATGAATGTTGAATGGGCCCGATAGTGAAGCTGGTAATTAAGATGCGTAAGTTCCAATGATTTTGAAATGCACAACAATTTCATTAGTAACCCGCAAGTAAGCAACTAAGATGTCAGTTACCAGGTCAGAGGCCTAGCTAAGGCTATTGTTGAAGCCATACGGCGTATTCAGTATTCAAGTGGATTGGTGCATAAAAAAATACAGCTTTGTATAGTAGCACTCAATAGCACTTTTGCGCAATTGTATGTCTGTATTAAGTTAGTATCATAGCCCTTCATTGATTCTCATGAATTAGCGGGACACAGTTTTGTGCTCGGTGAGCCCACATGGGACAGCATAGAGACAATATAGTACTGTGATTTTATTTGGAAGCTCTTTAGTTTTCTCTCTATAGTAGAGTTTACGCCTAATTTTGGACTGAAAAAGTTGGTTTTGTCAATATTGTAAAAAATCACACCAAACTAGATAATCTTAATCGCCCTAGTCTTCCATTGATTGTTTGCTTAGAAATATTGCATTACTTGATGGGTTTATAGAAAGTGAGTGATCTACTGCATTCTAAACGCGGTTCTGTTAGCTTATTAATTTGCATTCTCTTTTGGTTAAAATTAGTATTATACACGAAATCGGAGTGTACTTAGGCAGTGTACCAAGGCCACATAATTGTATTTTAAAAAATGTGCTTACTTTAATATTGTATATGAACAATTTAGTGGAACGGCTTTTTGCCATTGGCATGAACTAAGTCAATAATACTAGGAAAATATTGAAATAAAATCAGGAACCACACACTCTTCAGTGTGAAGGTATTAACTCTTAACACACAAAAGTAGTAATGAAGAAAATGAAAAGCAGCCAACGTAGCACCACTTATCATAAAACCATGACTATGAATATGTCAAGTCATTTCTTAAATTGGAAGCATTTGAATTCCAGAAACTTATCGTTCGGAAAAAAAGATTAAAGCTCAAAACAGCTTGCTTAGGAGAATTTTAGAATCCACGAGTTCAGTTTGTTATTTTGGATGGTAACTTGAGAAACTCTATTATTTGAATGCAACATGCTGTAAATTTGAGAAACTCTATTATTTAAATCCACAAGTTCGTATTTCTTTGAGAATAGTCAAAACTATTTGAATGCAACATTGTTCTGTTTTTCTATGCGTATATACTATTTTTCTTTTTGACATTTTCCTTTGACAGTTTTCCTTAGCTTGAGTTATATGCAAAAACTTTGATTGTTATATCTCTCTCTTTTCTTTTTTCGTTTTTACCGATAATCCTTTGTTGTTCTCACTGCATGTGACTAATATTTTTTGCAATTGTGTAGCATTTAACATCAACTACATCTATATGTTCTTAATCGGCTACTTGCAATTGTGTCTTTGCAGGGCAAAAGCTTGCGTTGTTAGAAAATGAGAACAATCGTGGGTGAGAAAGTTCATATTTCAGGTGGATATGCTGCCAAAGAAGATTTGTGACGTAGGACACGAGTAGTGGTAATATTTCCTAGTTTTGTTTCTAATAGTTTTAGGTTTCCTTGTTGCTTAAGGATTCTAGTTTTGTTTCTAATAGTTTTAGGTTTCCTTGTTGTTTAAGGATTTTATTTTAGGTTTAGATTTCCTAGTTTTAGTAGTATTTTATTTTTAAGTTTTTCTATAAATAGGCACCTTAGCACTGCCTATTAAGTCATTCTTTTTCTTTCATTATATAAAAAAAACCAAAAAGAGAGAAGTTTCTTCTCCAATTATCGGTGTTCTAAGAATTCAACGTTTAGTTGAATTCCTAGTTGTTTCCTGCTGCATTAGTTGGTATCAGAGCCTAACCTCGATTTCGAGGGTTTGATCTAATGGCAAACTGCGGGGGAGACAACGTAAATCCAATCCCTAATGACGGTGTGGGTGTTGCAGGTGTTGAAGCAATCTGGAATGCAATCAACACTCATACATTAAGGTTCGATGAGATTCAACAGACGTTGAATCAAGTCGCAACTAACTTGGCCACCTTACGGAATCTGAATGAAGTTTTGAATCCAGAAAACTGGCTAATCAGAGAAGAACATCCTAGGGCTAACCCAGCAAGAGGAAGAGGTCGAATGGAGATACCGGAAGGCCGACGCAACCCTTTAGATTTACCGGAAGGAGTTTCTAAAGAATATGATTTTGAACACGCAATAGTCGCTGAAAGTTTTTTTCATAGACCTGTGGTTCATGAGGAAACACCATTCTCAGTAAGTGAGAGTGAAGAGGAAGTCGTTGTTGATTGGGACTTACCACCGGTCAACGATAGTTACCCAGAAGTCGAAGAAAAAGTTTTGTTTACTTCTGCTGGTATTGATCCTTTTATCCAGGAAGACAGCTACCTAGAAGTTGAAGAAGTTATGCTTACACCTGCTGATGTTGCTTCTTTTATCAAGTTAGACACAAGCATTATAGGTAATCCCGTAAACCTATTTCGTTATGTTTGTGAGAATCAAGCAACATATATAGTAGAAAAGTTTAGTTTGAGATCTCAAGCTTTATATACAGTACAAGCTTTATGTACTGTTGACAATCTTAATTTGAGATCAGATTCTTATAAGCCAAGAGAAAACGCTTGTCGTAAAGTAACTAGTGGAGAAAATTATATAAGCAAAATTCATGGGAGAACTTTCTCTAACAAGGGGAGGACTATTATGATGGAAGGTTTACCAAACATAATAAGTATTCTAGTACTATTTTATGATATTTCTATTCATAAAACTCAAGCTTCACATGTGGCAGATACTATAAGTTCTGACTTGTATATGAAAAAGTTGTGTCATAAGAGAACTTGTGCAGGAAATTATACAAGTAGAATTCGGGGGCGAATTCTCTCGAACACCGGAAGGAAAATAATGGCAGAACAGTTATTAGGAAAATATGGAACAGACATGTGCTACTCAAGCACAATCTATCACAAAAGCGGTATTCACGCTGAGTATGCCGTTAATCCATTACCATTCACTTTGGACCAACATATTGGTGAGGAAAGAGAAGCTTATGATGATGATGCAAGACATATCTATCACGAGGAGTGTGCAACCTTCAACAAGAAGAAAACGGTGGCAAAGGAAGTGTTTTCAATTGTTGGCAAAGATCTGGGCATTGAGGTATTGAAGAATGTTCTATATATTATTTTTGAGATTGGAATAGGGAGTGTGGAATTTTATGAGGACTACTTTGAGTCATCAAACTAGACCCTAGAAAATTCACATCTAGATTACATGTTAAAGGCTGAGGAGTGCATGAGACTGAATAACAACAAAGTTGTTCGTCCCCAGCACCTATGCAGTAAGAAGAGGTTAGTGGAGATAGGTGATCTTCTTAGTATCAAATCTAAACTTAGTTATTACGCGCCGTGTTGCTGTCCAATGCATCTAACATTTCTAATTCTAAGTGGGGACACCACTAATAAGGATTGGATAGTAAAAGTTGCAAAAGCATCACATTCTAATGTTCAAGGAGGTTTACAAAGTATTGGATCTCATAGTCATGACCCGGCATATGTTCATTGGACTTTATTGTGCATGTGTTCATTACAATGTGAAAACAGTTTTGTGGCAGCACATTCTGATTGTTGCATGCTATGGTTGTATGACAAAGTGTGGACAAGTGGTGGCAGATGTTATTCAAGAAAGTGTGAGAAGACGAGGAAGTTTATTACATGAGGTTATCATAGTCAGTATGGTATATTATTTTTCCATATCCTCATGTGTTAACTCTTACATTTATGTTGGTGTTTTCGATGTCATGTCTAAGGAGTATCTCCATCCCAGCATGAAAGAACTACTAGACCACAAAGTCTGTTACTGGAAAAAGGATTCAAGAGATATAATATCATGGTATATCAGACTCCTAGAAGACATTGATGGTGCAACAGGATGTGTTAATGCCAGCAGAGGTCGAAGAAAACTACCTCCTGATCCATCTTGTTTATTACGAACAGTGAATGTATACAATCTTCAGCAACAACAAAAGTTGGAGACTATCTCAACTAACTTGGTCTATTGTCAGCAGAGGTTAAGGGTAGTCTTAATTTTCTTGGTGATTATGATCATTCTCTGGTTAGATAATCTGGTTGCAAATAGCATGGCCGACACCGTCACCACCACTAATCTGTGGCTTTTGTTTTTGACCGAGGAAAGTCAAAACAGAAGATGGTGGTCGTTGGTTTCAAAAGAGAAGATGGTGACTAGAGATTAGTATGCTCTGAATATAAAAACCGGATGATGGAATTATTGCTTGTTACTGACATAACTAAGTCTTATATCAGAAATGAAGATTTGGGTTGTGTGTGTGATCGTGGGAAAAGAACGAGGATATCATATGGTGCATTGAACATGTTTATGAAACAACATAATGTGCAGTATATGGATATTGATACTGATACTGATCATCTAAGGAATAAGAAATTTCAAGGAGGACAAGTTCTAGTGTTCTTTAATGATGTAACTAGTTTTGTTTTCGATCGTGGGAAAGCAAAAGAGACGTCAAAGATTTATACGATTATTTTCCAGAGGAGCCAAATCTTTATCTTGTTGATAACTCGAGGACGAGTTCTTCTCAAGTGGGAGGGACTCACGTAGGACACGAGTAGTGGTAATATTTCCTAGTTTTGTTTCTAATAGTTTTAGGTTTCCTTATTGCTTAAGGATTCTAGTTTTGTTTCTAATAGTTTTAGGTTTCCTTGTTGTTTAAGGATTCTATTTTAGGTTTAGATTTCCTAGTTCTAGTAGTATTTTATTTTTAAGTTTTTCTATAAATAGGCACCTTAGCACTGCCTATTAAGTCATTCTTTTTCTTTCATTATATAAAAAAAAAAAAAAAAGTTTCTTCTCCAATTATCGGTGTCCTAAGAATTCAACGTTTAGTTGAATTCCTAGTTGTTTCCTGCTGCATTAATTTGAACTACCTTGGCTTAGATGGACAAAATTGGTATATGGTCCTTCTTTATTATCTTTTATGAACGTACCTCTGCAACATTGTTTCCTTGGCACGGCGAAGAGATAGATCTTTGCATTTCTATATTATCGACCTTATCCATTTATAGTTAGTTGAGCTAAGGCTACATTTCTCTACAAAAAGGTATGGTTGAGTTTTAGTATATATTTTTTTATCCAACAATTGATTTTTAATATAATGATGATTTCAATTGCTTTTTCATCCATTTTCTTTCAGAATGCTGATAAGATAGTCACAATGCACTGATGTTTCTGTCGTAAGTCATCATAAAAGGTAAATAACGATCAATTTTATGTTTCGCTCGGTTTCGATGTTTTCTTCCACTTTGTACTTTTATATTACTATTCATAGCCTGGGGTGCAGTTGTATTTTGGAGGATAAGAACCAGTTTTTCCAAATCAGTGTTCAATTTTTGTTGGTAACTATAAAAGTGAAAAAATCAAGTTTATAGAAGTTTCATTCTAGCATGTGAGCCGTTGAACGAATTTTTAATGAATCTTTCATGGGCATCAAATTATTCAGCTACAGTCAGCTGATTTCACCTGAAGCCATATGCTCATATTGTGATTCGGTTGTTGTGATCGTTCATTAAAAAGTTGATTTTTGTATCAATTTTCTAATTGAGTTAATTATTATTTCTGTGTGTTTTATTAGACCGTTAAAACAAATAGTGACCCTTAAGGGATATATTTGGTGGTGGTTGGTAGTGAGTTGTGGTGGTGGACGGGGAGTTATGGTGAGTCATGTCCAAGAATATGTCAGAAGCATATAAAGCATCCTGCATTATATACAACGAAAAGACGTTTGGTCTTCGGTACATAGTTTTAGTTCATCAAATTCGCCCTTTTGAACTGATGTTTTTATTGTATATCCTTCCTGTAATATAAAGAGACAGTCTTCATAAACCGTACAAATTGTTCAGAAGAATATGAAATTTCGATATATTGGTTTAGCCCTAAATATATACATTCTTAGTCAGTTGTAAATACAATGCATACTTTGATTTGATATCTTAACATGTAAGATTTGCAAATTTCCAATATTCATTGGAGGAGCAGGTAATGTTTTGAGAAATGCTAATGGTGATTGCTTGGGAATTAAAAGTAATTATATGGCCGAAGTGATAGCTATTGCAGTTGGTTTTGAATGTGCAGTTGGTTGGAATGTCAATCATATTATCGGTGTCTCAAATTCGGCAAGTGCCAAACTTTCACGGGATGTTCAAGCGAGGTGGAGAAGAGTTCAACGTTTATATGGTGAGACTTCTTTCAAGCACACTTTTAGAGAAGTGAATTTTACGGTGGAAACAATGTCAAAATATGCAGCTTAGTTGCAAATTGGAGATGTTGAGAGAACTGTTGGTAGACATGCTTACTTAAAAAATTTAGAGGGACATGGTGTAAATACCATCGTTTTAACTAATTTTTTGGGGCATCTTTGGTCTCCTTTGCATTGTAATTTGATGTAATATTTCTTGCAATTAATAAAAATTTTGATTAATAAAAATAAAAATAAATAAAACCCTCCCAATTGGCTGATCGCAATGACAAGGTAGGAAGAACAAAGTCTGTAGTCATCTTTGCCAATATTAATGGGAAGTATGTCATATATCATATCATGTGTTATACCTAAAATTGTGAATTTTGATGCAAACGTTTTTTCAGTAAATTGATGCTTTATTTGTAGCGTATAATCACAACCACATGATCCTTTTCTGTTGGTCGATGAGATGTATTTCATATTTTTTTTAGTTAGGGTTTGTTTTAGACATCATACTTACTTTTTACATTCTTATTCTTTTCGGTTATGTATATATATACTTTTTTTGATCGTGATGGAAGCCACCGGATAGCTCAAAACGATGTAATATATATGTCGGAGGAGAGAAATGATGCTTTATATTAGAAGCAATTTTTTTTATAGATTCACGATTAGGAAACTATGATCCAAAATTAGGTTATTCGTTAACAAGGAGCCTTGATAATATAACTGTGAAAAAAACGGTACAATAGAATTCAAAGCCAGACATTTCGACTAAGTTTTAATAACCAATTATCATATATATCTAACTGCATAATGCAAAGTTGTGTGTTTTGAAATATACGAACGTAGCAAATGTAATTGGTTTAAATTACCAAAAATTCTTGGTGGACTACTCAGAAACCGCCACCCAAATTGGGTGGGATCCAATCCACCCTATAATGCCCCCTGTTAGCCTTTGAGGGGCGGGTCCTATTCCATGTGAGTGAGATGGTTTTTAAGCGATTTCAAATCACAGTCCACCAAGAATCATTGTTAAATTATAAAAACACAGAGAAAAAACGAAAGAACAATTGGTTAACAAGAGATTAACCACAATGGTCAAAAAACTGAGTCGTGTAGACTAACAATTAAGAGCTAAAAGTACGATACATGTTCAAAATTAGGTTAGGTTTCTTATTACATTCAATGGGTGTAATCAGGTCCTTAATCCAATAAAGGGTGTGCATATGTGTTTTGAATCTATTTTTATTGTTGTGCCTATAGCCCCAGTTAATCTATAGGCTCAACTCTGGCTATTATGGACCGACTAATTAAAACTCTATTAGGACCCGACTAACTAAACACACTACTATGACACAAATAAAACTCGAAAGAGGTTGAGCCCCGGACTTTATTTATAAAATTATGGTTGTACAAGATTTATACACTTCACAAAGTAAAAATTCTAATTAATGCTAGATTATTTCTAATATGATGAATTGAAATGTGTAAACACATAGTAAGTACTATTTTTCCTATAGTTTATGTAGAGAATAAATAAGATAACTATTTAACGTAAAAGTATGGAATCGAGAAACTTAAGAGTAAAGTGCTGAAATAAGTCAGAGAGGATGCATTACTCAGGTAATGTCAATGAGTAAGCATACATAATAATCTAAGTAAGAGTATTGCGTATAAAGCAAGGAATCAAATCAACACTTAACACAAGGGATTTTACGTGGTTCAGTTATGCTTACATCCACGAGGTAATGAGTGAAATAATTTATTAAGTATCTTTTATGGGTTTACAAGTGAGAATAGAAAGGCTAGGATTACAATGATTTGACTAAACTTAAGGCTTTATTCTCTCTCTTAGCTCCAGAAAATGTTCGTCCCCTTATCTAGAGATCAAGTCTAGTATTTACAAACTTTCTTCTTGCCAACTATCTTTAGTGGTGCAACTGATTGATGTGTCTCTTTCTTGTGCCTATTACGATCCTACCAAGGATCCTGGTCCGCTGAGATGTCTCCACTTGTATTTGTGACCCTGACTCGGCATTTAATGCTGATTGGGATCCATCTACGCGCCTGACATCTATGATAGAGGCTAAGTCTATATGACGTCAGAATATAATATGCGGATCTTCCATGTCTCTTCCTCGAGATGTGATAAAGTGAATCATGTGATAATTCAATATATCTATTTGATTCCATGGTTCTCGTTTGTAACATATCCTTTACGTAGAACTGGGCTCATGAATGGCGCCATATGTCCAATAAAAATATTTATATTCATAGTTTTCCTGTTTTCTTTCTCATACTACCAAGGGTAGAATGAGAAGAAAAATACTCACGTCTGCCGCCATTCAACATGTTTCCCATAATTCACTTCAACTTCTATTCGTGCAATCAATTTCTCTAGGATCTAGAATTGACTAGGCTTGATGTCCCCCCTCCTTTATAAAAGGAAGATTTTGGAAAGAGAACAAACATTCACTTTTGTTTTTTCTCTCGTCTTCTTCTTCCTTGAGATTTTTAGTCTTTCTGTTTCCCCTTTGCTGAAGTTGTTCATCTTCAGTGTTCATAACCTGGTATTTTTGGCGATCAATGCTTCTTCTTCTCCTTTTTCAAGGTAAGTCATCTACCTTACTTCTTCTGATTCGTATATTGAAGTGAGAAGTTAAGCTTTATTATGTGTTTTGATTGATTTTTCTTGCTTTAATCATGATTTGTTGTTGATGATGCTGCACTTTTGGTTTCTTCACGTGATTTTTTGCTTGCGTGCTTTCCTGTTCTTTACTTGTTTGAGGTTTTATCTTTATGACTTAAAATCCCTCATGATTTTGAGTTTGCCACGATTCATGGACTGATTTTTGTTTGAACTTTTCAGTTTACCTTCTTTTCGATTTTTGGTTCTGTAGTGAGAAACTATTTTTCTGCTTGTGTACCCTGACTGTCAAAAGTGGTCTGATTGACCTTAGACTATGTTTCACACGTAGTGTGCTGATAGTTTTTTTTTTTTAATTTCATTAATTGCTTTCTCTGCGCATATGTAGTTATAATGAGGTATCCACGATGTTCTTATCGTAGAGACGATGTTATACGCGCATCGCGGTCTAAGAATAAATTTAGTCGTTACGCAGTCGATAGATATAGACACATGCCACATCTAGATTAATCTCCTTCTTCTGAGATTGATGCTAGTGCTACTCCTTCCCCGCTTCATAGCCCTGAAGAGCTGGTTGTTATAACCGTGGATGAGCCTATGCCTCCTCCAGCGCAGTTACCACCTCCTCCAGCGCAGTTACCACCTCCTCATTTGCTTCCTACATATCAAGTTCAGATGGGTGCTTCTTATAGCTACCGTGAGTGGACCATTGCAGAGATCAAGTCATCTTTTCATTTGGAGGGATTTGAGGTAGAATTGTTCCAAGGTGATGCTTTAACGGAGGAAATGATACGTCAATATCCTTTTGATGATATGAATCTTATCGTTACTGTTGGTCATTTGGAAGTTGGACTAGTTCTCCCTCTTTACAGCGAGAAAAACCCTTTCTTTCTTGATGTTTTTGTAAATCGTACCAAGTGTGCCAAATAAAAGAAGACTCAGGGGCACCATATTGCTCAATATTCAGGTAATTGGTTGCGCATCACAAATGAGTGTGGCGTCGCAGTACTGGTAGGACTAATGCTCGTCATTTTACTCCTTAGTTTGATCTCAAGGACTGTACTCCTGAGAACTTTAATACGACGTATGTTGATTTCGTACAAAATATTAATACCCACCCTTGGAGTTGTAGTCCTCGTCGTATGCCTCTGGGCACAGCGGAGATGAATAACGGTGGTGTCCATCTCTTGAATTATATTGACAAGAGTAAAATTCAAGTAGTATATGATCGCGCTACTAGAAATTATGTGCATGTTCATGATGAAGATAGGCTACGCATTAATCATGACTTTCGTTGGTATCGAATTGTTTTGAAGATTATATGGCTTTGGTTTAGAGGCTGGTCTGCTACCAATGTGCCCCGTACCTCTCTTCCTGCAAAGTATGATGGCTATGTGCCATGGTGTTTTAATATTATTAGATGCTTGGATGTAAGTAGATCCTTCTCTTTTTTTCTTTCATTTTTATTGAGCTACGATGTATTGTGACTTTTGCATGAGCTACTCATTGTTCCTACTTATTTTTACGCAGAATGAATGTCCTTCAGAATCCTCTGATAGTCGTGCTGCTATGCCATGGACCTCTAGGTGCGTATGAGGTTTTGGATCTGCGCTTGATGAAGTAAGTGTTTGTGCCTTCACTTTTTTCTATGCTTTATTGTGGCTTATAGTTTCCCCCAACCACTTGTTGATTCAAGCGTTTATCGATACATAATCCAAAAAGGCACAATGGGTCTTCCAAACCTACTGAATCCTCAAGAGTTTAGAAAGAGGTGGATGACACCGCTTTTAGCTCGCAGGGTCTAGTCCCTGAGATTGCTGAGAGCAATCAGAAAAGTAAATATGTTCTTGTTGATAGTAAGGAATCTAGTGATGTTTCTGATGATGAAAATGTTGGTGGTGATCAGTTTGACCAAGAAGTTATTCATGAAGAAAGTAATGTTGATAAACCGCAGTTGGTGTTGAGAAAGTTATTCATGAATAATTGTGGATCCTCAAAGTAAATCAGATTTGACCCACACATTTGACTACAATAAAGGTGGTCTTTCTTAAACAAATATGTCGATTATAATTCCCTAAAGTAATTAGGCTTAGTCTCAAAACTTAATGACTGACACATTTGAAATTCATACGTTCCCACATATGGAAGAAATTTTTTTAGTGGGAAAACAAATTCAATCTTGATATTATTTCCTAGGTAAATCACATCGACCAGAGGATGGGTTTCTAACAGCTGAACTTCTTTCTGGACATCAACATGCTCAGAAAATATAGTTTGAAGATGATCTTGTAAAATGGTAGCGGTGCATATGTCAAGCCCCAAGTAAGGGACCTTTTTAAGAGTCAAAGGTAAAGCACAGTGAGAATGATAGTCACCCCCAAACATAGAGTTTTCAGTGTCTCTAGATATACTAATCACAATTTTCCTAATTTCTAAATCGTCAGATTCCTGAAAATGGTCAATTGTTTCTTCTAGGTTATAATCTGGTGGTGCATCTTCACTCATATTTAAAATCTACGGGTCTATCTTTGTTACTTAAGACTATTGTTTCTAAATCGCTGGACTGTAAACAGTATTCTCAGGATAAACTCGTTTCTCTAAACCATTATCTGCTTAAAAATAAGAAAATTCTACATCGACTAAAACGGTGGTATCTCTAGTCAAATCCTCTTCCTTTTGAATAAGTGAATAATCATTAAAATTATTTGGATCTGAACCAGAAATAACACTATCATCATGAAGCATAACTGGAGTGATAATTTCCTGATCACTCTGCATGTATATTTCAAGTTCTTTATCATTACTATCCTCATCATCATAATAATATGAAGATGTTTGAACCTCGTCTAAATAAGTAGTGTTACCAATTTTATCCTTGTCCTCTTGACTAGGTGAACTATTGTCAAGGGTGGCATTATATTGGAAATTAAGATCATTTTGAGCAATATTATTCTTTGCAATACTTTCATTCACACTTAATGCAAACCTTTTTGTATTCTCTGTCAACTCCTTGAGGGATTCTTCTATTAAAAACAAATGGATCATAAGGAGTACCAGATCGCAACTGCTCGTGTGATTCTTGTAGAGAAGGATTTGGACTACTATTTGTTCTTTCCCCCCAACTTAATCCGAACCTTTTTGTATTCTCAGTCAACTCCTTGAGGGATTCTTCTAAAAAAACAAATGGATCATAAGGAGTACTAGATTGCAACTGCTTGTGTGATTCTTCTAGAGAAAGATTTGGGTTTTCATAGGGAGTACTTGATTGCATCTGCTTTAGGGCATCCCTCCAAGATAAAGAACTAGAATTTTGCTCATTTTCATGTTCATATAACGGGTGTGTATATGAATAGTAATTGGGATCACCCTGCTATGAGCAATAACCTCCAAAAGGTTGATGGTGGTCCCGACTACTATCCACACCATGTTGATAGTACAAATAATAACTATTTTGAAATTCAGTCAGATATTCATTGTATTGGTCCTCATAATACCAGTTCGACATTTTCTGACAAAAATTTCCTAATATATTTACAAAAAATGTAAGAAAATAAATCATAACATGAAGGGGGTTCTAAACATACACAAACAAGGCTGACTCAACCAAATTAAACCTATTGAATCTAGCAAACAAAAAGCATGATGGATCCACTTAGATTTTTTCTAGACTAGCTCCTATTCTTTCAAAAGGCAACTAGTTACAGTTTTATCAAACCTCTTAGAACAATCCGAATTAGATTAAGTCGAAAAAAAACAGTATAAGCTCTAAGGAGCTTTGATAACCTTGTCTCTTTGACAACTTTTCCTTGGGTTACAAGGCGGCTCTAATCAACTTAAAATAATCTTCCTGAACTTTGAGTTAGGCTAATAAAGTAACCAATACAGTCGTTATGAACGAGTTTCCTATACGCTCGTTACCCTATCGGTCTCTTTCTTGTCAAATTTTAGGGCTTAGGTTCGCTTTTGGTAACGTTTTCCTAAAGTGTCCAAGAAGGAAACAATGGTGAAATCCGAGTCCTTATCTTGTATGGCATTTTCTTGCCCTTTACTAGAAAAGTAAATCCGTATTTAGGTCCTCAGCATATATGCACATGAAGGAATACAGAAAACCCACTGACATGGGATTCATGGGTGGTTAGAGTCTTACCTCCTATTCCAGACGGGCGATGAACCGTTGAAGTCGACTCAGGCCACCGACTCCTATGTCAGTGTACGAACCTGAGGGGCTGAGATAATATCGTAGTTGTCGTCCTTCTTTGTTGCAGTTTATATTTAATTACCCTTCCATAGGGTTTAAAAATAATAATAATGTTCAAAGTCCCAAAATAAAGTCCAAAAAGTAAAAGAAAATTACAAAAATAATAAAGGATTTCCTAATATACTTTCTAAAAAATAATTAAAAAAACCCAAAAAAAAAATTAACTAAAGAAAAAAAAATTCTTGTCTTCTTTTTCCGTTCTTTTCGATTTATCTTTGACTCCAAGTCTTTAATCAATCAATATAATCTTTGACTGCAATTTCTTTTTAATCCAAAACCTGTAATACAAAGAAGAATACCCAAAAAAGTAAAATAGAATAATTAAAAGTAATAATCTAATTAAACTAACTAACCTAAAAAAAACTAAAAACAAATATAAAAACAAGTCCCCGGCAGCGGCGCCAAAAACTTGATCGTTTTAGAAAAGTGGTAAAAATAGTTCGTTCGTTGAGACTTGTGAAGGTTTGTTTTAGACCTAATTTTGATTTAAACTAGAAAATAAGTAAAATATTTTAATAATATTGGGAAGAACTGGAACTCAGGATTCCACCAAAATCACTTCTGAATGATTTTCTACAGTGATTCTTTAACAATTATAGTTCTTTTATTGACTCTGTTTTTTGCCAAAAGTAGATTTCTAAAATATTAATTGTAAATAACAAGCATGGCGCATCAAAAGCTCTTAAGTCCCAACATACACCATCAAACAAAATCACAACTAATTAAGGAAAATCATAAATCAATTAAAAATCAATGCAAAAGTCATTAAGAATCAAAAATAGTTACAATTCATTCATGAAATATGGCTTCCTCCATTGTCCCAGTGGTGGGGTTTAGCTAGACATGGCTTTCTTAAAAGTAAAAATTGATCAAGAAAATAATAATTTCTATTTGTGAGAATTTGTCTTTAAAATTGTATCTAGGCTCCCCTTTATATAGGCTTTGGCAACCTCCTCATGATCCTTATCCAACCAGGAAACCTAATCTCATTAAACTTTTCCACTTCCTTTTGATTTCTTATCCAACTAGGAGACTTAACCTCCTCAAAAACCAACAAAACCCCTAATTTTCACGTCAAAGGCGAGCCCAAAACGCTTCCTTATTTCTCTTCCCGCGCAGGCCCAATAAGGCCCAACAGATACCAAATCCAAGTTGGTTTCACGGTTTTGCTCATAACTTCTCCATACGAACTCGGAATGACCTCATTATTTTTGCGTTGGATTCATCTTTCAATTATATACAGGATGGAGGGTAGAAATCCTGGATTTGAATGAAATACACTGGGTATTTAGCAATTCTTCATTGTAGAGCTCAATTTCACTTCTTTCAGAGATGTAACCTAATAAAACACATAAACTACAAAAGTAATAATAATACACAGTAATTCACATAAAATCTAGCAAATAAGTATAAGGAAATGATACTAAAATATGTAAATTATGCACTTATCACTAGCATTGCTGCTGGTGCAGGAGACATTAGTTAGGGGTTTATTAACCCTTCTCAAGTTGCAGAATCATTTCCTTCGAATGAGGATTTGGTTGCTTCCTCCTCTGCTACTTTGAAACTGACTCAAGAGGTTAAGGGTACTCCAAGTGATCATGGTGGCACATCTATTGAATCCGGTAATCTTTCCGGGCTCAAATTCAAGCTGAGTTCTGGATCATTTTCCTTTGATAAGATGTCTACTACTGCTAGGGGACCAAGTTCCACTGCTTAGAATGGAGTTCAACTGCCTCCTTCTTCTCCTCCTAAGATGCAAGTGAATTGGAACAACTTTTCACTTGTGAACAGTGCAAGGGATAAAGCTTGGTTGAATGCCCCCGCATACAAGGATGTTATGCATTTGGATTCAGTTACGATGGCTTCTTTTGTTGAAACTATTGCAGACACCAATGTGCAAACTTGATCTTTTCAAGTGAATGTGTCCACTCCTCCTCAAGCTTCCGCTATCATGACTGATGCGGTGATTGTCTCTGCATCTGCACAACCTTGCACAAATGCTGATGCTCAAGTCGTGACCGTTCCTCGCGGAGTTCAAGATCAAATTGTTGTTCCTGCAATTGTTGATAAGGGTAAAGCTCCTGCTAGCCAAGTGGACTTTGATGTTTATACTTTCGACGACTCCATCTTGGTGTGGGTCTTGAATGAGGTCAATCTACCTTTTTGTGGTTTTTCATCACAAAGAAAGAATTATGTTGCTGACGCAGCTTACTATCAGCAAAGCACGAATTTTGAAAGAACTCAGGAATTGTGCTTCAATCATTCCCGCTATGCTGGTTCTAATTTCTATGCTCAGGTTTCCGATACTGAAGCGAAGGTTATAGAATCCTTCATCGATAGTTATGCCAATTTCTTGCCGCAGTTTACACATTTCTTGGTATGTGCCTCCTTCTTTTTCTTGCTCTATTTTCCGTTTCTTCTTATTTCTAATGCTTGAACTTATTCACCTTTTCAGATGGCGCAACAACAAGAATATTGCTATCATTTATTCAAGTTATATCGTGTGAAAGCTGTTAAATATGCTATTCTTCTTGAACAAGCCCAAATTGATTGTGACTTTGTAAATATCCAGTTGGATGTGCTGAAGAAGAAGCTTGAAGATCAGGGTGTGGGTGGTGATCATGAAGATGCTTTGCGTAAATTGAGCTTGAGTAAGAAGGCTTTGGTTAGCACTGAAGCGGATCGTGATGCTATTTTACATGAGCGTGACCAAGCAGAGCAAGCGTGTTTGGTTACGATTGCTGCGCGTAAGGCTGCTGATTCAGCTTAAGCAACTGAATTCTCTAAATTTTCAGGTCCGTTGAAGCTTTTATCCATTTTTTCATAGTATCTCAACCAACTTCTCATTTTACTCGGAATCCCTGCTTAATCCTAGGAATCGTTGATTGTGAGGAGATATTAAATCTCCGTAGAGACAATTTTCGCCTTAAACAAGATCTATGACAGTCTCAAAAAGATAGTGAGACCCTGCACCTTGAGTTAAGTCAATCCATATCCAAAACGGATTTATTAGCCTTGCAAGTTCGTGATCTTGCGGATAAAAGAAACGATTTTCATAACAAGTGGATGCATTTATGCCTAAATCACATATCTATTGTTAATTGGAAAAGAGTATCATTATTGACTACGAGAAGCGTTTATCCTGTGCTCCTTCTCAGTCTACGTTTCGTTTTGAATTGACTAAATCGAAGGTTGTGCTTGGTAAAGTTACTGAAGAGAAAGGCAGATACAACTTGATATCATCAACCTTAGGAATGAACTTTCCCACACCCTCAAGGGTTTGGATGAAGCTATAGGCGAAATTGCCACTAGTAAAGCTGCTTATGTCACTCTTAGTCGTAAGATGGAGGTTCTTGAAGAGGACTTCCGTTGCTTGTCTTATGAAAACTCTTCTCTTCGCTTAGAGAAGAGTGAACTTGAGCTCGAATATGGTCCTTTGTCTGAGGATTTTAGTCGCGTTGATGCTGAGAGAGAAAAATTGTTTCATTCCCTAGAGAAGTCTTCTTCTTATGCGGGAGGTAGCTATTTTTGCTTACCATTCTTTTTTTCGTAGTACTTGTTTATTGCTTAATACTTGATACATGTTTGCCAAGAGCTTGAAGATCAAATACATGGCTCGAATGAGAGGATCAATAATTTGGAGACTGAAGATATTGGACTCAAGGCAGAAGCCAACATGCACGGTGATCTTTCTACCCACAATTTGCATTTGGCGGAGACTCATGATACCCGCGCCAAGGGATTCGAGTCTCAGAACCAATTGCTGAGCAAGGAACTTGAGGAGATGCGCAAGTCCACAGATGCAACCTTGGTTACTCATGAGGCGGAGATGAGAAGTATCTATCAAGCTTCTATGGTGGAGCAAGTAAATACCATGATCCACCAAGTGGAAAGTCGAGTTCCTGGCCTTACTCTCCCTGTCGTTACTGTTGAAGATTAGATTGGATCCACTGCTCTTTTATTTGCTCAAATACATGAGCTTTTTGTAGAGAACTTATTGTGCATAACTTTACTAAGTTATATTTTTGCCTTTTGAACAATTGATGTTTTCTTGGGGTCACTTGATGTTTTCTTCTATTTCTTGCATGGTTGCAAGAGTTTAGTTTCATTTTGCTTTTCTCTTTTCTCTTCTTTCTTCATTTTTATTTTGTGTAACCCCGAACAGATGAATGGAATTTTAATTTTATATTTTAATTTTGTGTTCATGTTTGAAACGTTTTGCATGAGTCTGGTTGTACTCGACTACTATCACATGGCCTTTCCTTATTATTTTAAAAAGTAAGCGACATGTACTCAACATAGCTATTTCCCTTGATCAGAGGGGTTCAGGTAATGATTTGTCGATCCCAGTCAGGGAAGCATTACTTATGGATGTCATGCCTCCTACTAGGCAGCAATTAGGCTGTTTACTTTGATATGAGCACTCTACTTGCGTTTCCACGTGAGTCTGCCTTGGCCTACATAAGATTATTATTTTACTTTTGTGGTACTCAGAGCGGCACCTGCTCGCATGCATATCTGATATCTATTTTATTTGTATACAATTCTGCGCCTTTCGACTTTTGCAAAAGTAGTTTTTTTCATTGATAACATTCTTTCGTGGGATAGAAACAAGTGTGTTGGCCTTTCTTCTCCTAGAGTTTACATTACCTTCATCCCCTTTTCATTATGGATGATATTTCTTAAGGAATTCAACATTCCAAGGGCGTTGTAAAATTTCTCCTTTCATATTTTTAGGTAATATGAACCTTTTCCCGCGATGCTCGGAATAGTGTAGGGGCCATCCCAAGTGGTATCCAGATTTCCCCAAGCTTTTACCTTTTGATACTTTGGGATTGTGCATAGCACATATTCCCCTACTGCGAAGTTACGCTCGTTGACCCTCTTGATGCACTCTTTGGCTGGTCTATGCTGGTAATTAACCATCTTTTATGTCGTAACTTCCCTGCGCTCCTTGAGATCATCGAGTTTGGATAGGATAAAGTCTGAGGTTAAGTTTATTTCCAGGCTTTTGTCTTTGTTGTTGGGATGACCGCCTATGTTCCATATGTTAGCAGAAAAGGTGATTCTCCCGTAGCTTCTCTTTTTGTTGTATGGTATGCCCATAGCACGTTGTGCAATTGCTTACACCATCTACCCTTTTGCTCGTCCAAAGTCTTTTTCAGGTTAAGCGTGATTGTCTTGTTAGTTTCTTTGGCTTGTCCTTTGCTTTGAGGATAAATGGGCGTTGACTTGTTCTTATGGATATAGAAAGCATTAAACAACAAATCAATGTTTTTCCCTTGAAGTTGTTTCCCATTTTCTGAGACTATAGCTGGAAGTATGCCAAATTTGCATATGATACTTTCAAATAAAAATTTGAAAACATCCTTATCTCTAATGTTGGGAAGCGCAGCTGCTTCCACCTTGGTGAAATAATCCGTTGCAACGATGATGTATTTTCTCTTCTGTGTCCCTTCCACCAATGGGTCCACTATATCCACACTTCATTTTACAAATGGCCATGGACTTAGGACTAAATTCAAAGCCGTTGCTGGTGCTTTAATCTTTTTTACGAATCTTTGACATTCCTCACATCTTCTCACCATACGCGGAGCATCGTGATTCATGGACGACCAATAATAGCCTTGCATTTTACCTTATGCGCTAACGAGCACATCCCACTATGATTTCCGGCGTTTCCATAGTGAATGTTCGTTAAGATTTTCAGTCCCTCTGCTCTTGACAGGCAGCGTAGCAATGGTCTCAAGAAGGATATTCGGTATAGGTTTCCCTTTTGAGATGGTAATTAATAAATCTCGCTTGAATCTTCCTTGCTTGATTGATGTCGGAAGGTAAAGTTTTATATTTGAAATATTGATGAATTGGAATTATCCAATCCTCCTCGGCTTCATTCCCAATTTTTTCTGCTACGAATTCTCTCGCCAAGACTTCCACCTGCTTTGTTGATGGTCGTAGATGCACCTATGGGAATTGCCCATGCATTCTTGTCCTTTAGCATTGACGCAAGGTAAGATAAAGCGTCTGCATGCCTAAGAGGTGCCTGAACTTCACGTTACGTATCTGGGATGAATAATGTTGTACCATTTTAAGATACATCATTAGAGTTTCATTTATGACCTGGTAGTTTTGATCTATTTGATGCACAACCAGTTGTGAGTCACTGTTTATCCGTACATCTGTTAAGCCAAACTCTATGCTTAGGTGCAAAGCTTGTATTACCGCCTCATAATCCGCGACATTATTTGTTGTTTCAAATTGCAATCTGTATGCATGGACTATGAGATCTCCTATTGGGTAGTGAGGACTACTCTGATCCCGGATCCTTTATTGTTAGAAGAACCGTCCATAACTATTTCCCATCTTCGTGAGTTTACCTTATCCAGGATGTCTTCTGGATTTTTTTCTTCCTCTTCTAGCCTTGGTATGTCCGCTACGCTAGCCTCATATGCTAAAGGAATGCCCACTAGGAAGTCTGCTAGGACTTGTGACTTTTCAATTGTTCTTGGCTCAAAGATGATATGGAATTGCTTAATCTGCGCATTCCGTTTAGCTACCCTTCCTACCCTTTCATCACTCTCGAGGACTTTCCCGTTCGGAGCCTTAGAGAGTACTATCACAGGATGGGCTAAGAAATAGGTACGTAACTTTTGCGTAACCCAAACAAGTGCTAATATCAGATGCTCCATTTTGGTGTAGTTTCCTTCAACTGAGCTGAACGTTTTGCTGATGTAGTAGACTGGTTTTCTACTTTGTTGTTTTTTCTCATTTATGTATCAATTATAGCGTTGCCGTTGCAGATAAGTAAAGGGTTAAGACTTCTTCATGCTCCGGATTTTGTAAGATTAGAACTGATGCAAAATATTCATTTATCCTTTTAAATGCGTGTTCGCATTCCCCAGTCCAGGCGAACCTGCTTCCTTTTTTGAGTGTGTCAAAAAATGCTTTGCATTTGTATGATGATCTTGAAATTAATCATCTCAACGCAGCTAACCTTCCATCTAGTTGATGTACTACGTTGATATTTTTTGGTGAGGGTATTTCTGTAATGGCTTTTATCTTCGCTGGATCTACTTATATCCCTTTCTTAGTTATCAAATATCCTAAGAAATTTCATGACGTTACTCCAAACGTGCATTTTTATGGGTTGACCTTCATTTGATACTTGCAGATCGCATCAAAATTTCTCATAGGTCCGATAATTGATTGTTAGCGTCTTTGGTTTTGACCAGCATATCGTCTACGTATACCTGCAAGGAGTGTCCAATCCAAGGTTTGAAGATGTTATTTGATAATCTTTGGTACGTTGTCCCTGTATTCTTTAGTCCGAAAGGCATTCTGGTGTAGCAGTAGAGGCCGTGCGGAGTAAAGAATGCAGTGTGTTTTTGATCATATTCTACTAGCGCAATCTAATTGTACCCTGAGCATCCATCCATGGATAATAGAGCTTCGTACCCTGAGGTTGCATCTACCAGTTGGTCAATGTTTGGCAGTGGTTAACTGTTCTTTGGACATGCTTTGTTGAGATTACTGAAATCAATGCAAATGCGGACTCCCCCATTCTTTTTAGGTACGATAACCATGTTAGAGATCCAAGTTGGGTAGTGCGCTTCTTTAATGATGCCCGCATCCACCAGCTTTTGTAACTCTTTTTCTACTGTGTCATGGTACATTGGCACTACCTTTCTGATACGCTGCTTGAAGGGTTTCGCATCTGGGCTAACCTTCAAGTGGTGACACATGATTTTAGGATCAATGCCTGGCATGTCCTTTAGCTTCCACGCGAATAAACCCATGTAATCTTTTAGTAACGCAAGCAATTCCTTCTCCCTTTCTTGCCCCAACAAGGTTCATACTTTGATCAGCTTTGGCTCCTCTTCCGTTCTAATATTAATTTCTTTGGTTGGTTCTACTACGGAGAAGGTAGCCTTTGGTGCACCGACGGGAGTGGCTTTCTGTAATTGATATTTGGTATGTTCAACATTCTCTTGCTATGAAGATTCATCCTTTGTATTAGCAGAGTTAGTTTTATCTATGGGATTGGTGTTGTAGGTCGGAGAATCTGTATTAACCATATGCGTGTTCTTTCCTTCGTTCACGCTCAGCTTTGGTTTTTTCTTCATTTAGTTTTATCATCGCAGTGTTGCAGCGCCTAGCCTCAGGCTAATCTCCTTTGATTTCCATCTCATCATCGGGCTTTGGAAAGCGCAGACACTGGTGATATGTTAATGGTGTTCCTCACAACTTATGAACCCATAATCTTCCCATGATCACGTTATATGGGGAGGGTGCATCCACAACCAAGAATCTTGTGTTGATCTTTAGTGGATTTGCATTGACTTGAATAACAATTTCCCCTTTTGGGGTAGACGTGGAGCCATTAAACCCATATAAGGTGTGTGATGATGGAAACATTTGCTTGTCAAACAACTCCATTATCTTAAATGGTTCATAAAAGAAGATATTGAGGAAACTTCCGCTGTCAATTAATATCTTGGTAACGTTCCACCCATGGATGGGCAACGTTAACACCAATGGATCGTTGTGAACTTCGATCTTCTGATCCATATCCTTTGCTGAGAAGGTGAGTGGATTATTCATCCACGGCTCTCAATCACTGAGCAACTCCTCTTCCGCTACCTTGAAGATTTCATGCTGCTTTATTCTCTTACGTCTACGTTCCAGAATAGTTTCGGTTGTTGTTTCTGCTATTGTGGATTCTGAGCATGTAATCATATGAATATACTTTGCATTTTCTTAGAGTTGAACGCGGTTAACATTACCTGTTGGTGCGGGGATTTTTGTTAAGTCCATAAACTCATGTATATACCCTTTATCGATGAGGTCTTAAATTATGTGTGTGTGAGATGTTTACAGTCTTCCGTGGAATTCCCCTGTATGCGTGATATTCACAATAATCCTTGTGATCTTTTTTAGTTTCAGGATGCTTTCCTTTGGTGTTAGGATACTCGAAGTTTGATAGATGTCTTACTGCTCCCAGGATCTGAGTAGCGCTAGTATTTAGCTTTATAAATACTCGATCCCTGAAAGATTCTCTTTTTGCGCTACGATCATTACCTTTTCCGCTTCTAAACATCATACACTTATCCTTGTAGTCGGAACCTCAGAATGGTTCCGCTGCTCTTTTTGCACTCAAGCCTTCTACTGGCTCAACGGACAGTGTACTCTGCGGCTGTGATAATCCCTTTTGGAAGGAGCGTGGATCATCTTTTTGAAGCTCCTGAAGTGAGAGTACTTGTCCTGGATGGTGCGCAAGTCTCCTAGGTAGCTGGTAAATTTGCATGTAGTTCTATGAAGATGGGAGAAGTTCTCACCAACCCATATTTATAGCAATTAATTTCTACCTCGGGACTATATTTTCCGATAACGTGGCAGATTTTCTGTCACCTATCCGTGTATTCCCTTAAGGTCTCTCTTGGACCTATTTCCAAAGCAAACCTTCTAGCGCTCCCTACCCTTGCAGCTCGATTGTACATATATGTCTCCATGAACAACTTTGAAAGCTGCTCAAATGAATCAATAGAATTTGGTGGCAAGTTATCAAACCAGGTGAGTGCTCTATCTTTCAAACTTCAAGGAAAGAACATGCACATGGCTGCGTTGTCATGCTCCCAATGCGCGAGTACTATAGATAGTACTTTAAGTGCGTTGCGGCTTCCGTAGTTCCATCAAAGCAGTTAAACATTAGGAGGACACTTAGCCTGGATAGGTACGCTGATTAGGTGGTGCAAGAGTGGAGTAATACGTTTTTCGTGGAAGACTCCCTTTAATTTTCTCCCGTTCTGCTTTGATTTTAGGGTTGCGAGTTCTTCTCCTATTTTGAGTGTCTACTCGAAAATATCATTGAGCTGCTGAGAGGATCTTTGTGTTCGAGTTCATGCGCTGGACACAATTATGTCCATAAAGGGGTTGTAGGTAGAGTCCGCTCTGGATGCGCTCTGTACTCGTTGGTTTGGGTTTGCCTGGTGGACTACCATCTTTTGTCAAGGATCTTATTTACTCTCTCTATAAGAGTACGCTGCCTAGGCACCTCAACGTAGGGTCTTCATTTTATGTTGTCACCTCTATGCGATGTTTCTACTCTTTCGTGTATCCCCAGAGCGGATATGTATGCTCCATTTGACAAAAGATTCCTCAGCTCCTGATTCTCTGTGGTTAGCGCAAACATTCTGTCTCCTTGTTCATTGTTTTCTCTATCTAGCTCATCCAGATGAGCTCTGAATAACACGGTCTCATCTGACCTATCATGACCATTTGTTTGGTTATTGATAGGTACATCATTTTCTGTCTGCGGCATAGTCGCCACAGGAACAGTAATCAACCGCTGACCTAAGTCTTCTATTTGTGGCTCAACCCTACTTGTTGATGGAAAGTTTGGGTTAATCCATGTTGGGTGAGTGATTCTTGGTAGTTGCGTAGGTTGATTCTGCCTATTCCCTCAGTTGGTTCAGCTGCTCCTTTCCCATGCACGCGATCATTGTTTCGGTTGTCACCTGCATCAACTGCGAGATTTCCGTAACCGCATGAAACAATCACTATCTCCTGATTTGCAGTTGTTTGACTCCTTATCTGCACCTGACTTTCTCTTTGATTCAGCCCTTGGTCGGATATCACCATCTTAGTTTGAACCTGTTTTCTTAAAGAAAATAGTGATTATCACAAGATTTGTTAGCGTAGTAGCTTAATATTTTATTCCACGTAGAGGAGATAACTCGTATTTGATTAAAGTAATAAGACGAGTATGCTGAATCGAAGAATCGTGGTGTATACTCTTTTTATTGGCAATTTTGTCGACCTAATATTACGGATCTGTTGAGAGTAATTTAAACTCATCCAACCAAGAATGAAAAGACGTAACGACTACTATATAGTAGTGCTTCACCTTTCCCTTTTAGATATTGTAAAATAAAAAATCTTTTGCTAAGGTAGAAAAAACGACTGAAATGCTTAGAATGCTGAAAATATTAAAAACACAATGACACAACTCCCTATTTCTAGTGCCAAACTAAAAATACTATTTTTCCTATAGTTTACGTAGAGAATAAATAAGATAACTATTCAGTGTAAAAGTATGCAATCGAGAAACTTATGAGTAAAGTGCTGAAACAAGTAAGAGTACTGCGTATAAAACAAGGAATTAAATCAACACTTAACACAAGGGATTTTACGTGGTTCAGTTATGCCTACATCCACAGGGTAATGAGTGAAATAATTTATTAAGTATCTTTTGTGGGTTTACAAGTGAGAGTAGAAAGGCTAGGATTACAATGATTTGACTAAACATAAGGCTTTCTTCTCTCTCTTAGCTTCAGAAAACGTTCGACCCCTTCTCTAGAGGTCAAGTCTAGTATTTATAGACTTTCTTCTTGCCAACTATCTTTAGTTGCGCAGCTGATTAATGTTTCTCTTTCTTGTGCCCGTTACGATCCCACTAAGGATCCTGGCACGCTGAGATATCTCCACCTGTCTCTGTGACCCTGACTCAACATTTAATACTGAGTGGAATCCAACCACGTGCCTGACATCTCCAACAGAGGCTACACCTATATGACGCCAGAAGATAATATGCGGATCTTCCACGTCTCTTTCTCGAGATGTGATAAAGTAAATCAGGTGATAATTCAATATATATCTTTGATTCCGTGCTTCTCATTTGTAACATGTCCTTTATATAGAACTGGGCTCCTGAATGGTACCACATGTCCAATCAGAATATTTGTATTCACACACGTAATTGCTTGTTATTGAAGTAAAAAATTAGAAATGCTTCTCCAAAAGCGAAACTAATTTTTAAAAAAGTAAAAAAAAAATCCTTCTAAAATTATATTGAAATTTAACGATTTAGTTATTTTTTTTTTAAATGTAAAAGAATCGATCATTATCCTGTGGGTATAAACACTATGCACAAATAGACATGGGGTTTGTATGATCACAAGTTACAAATTGAGAGTACATACTTTTCATTAAGACTAGAGAATTTATCTAAATGGAGGAAACAAAAAAAAGATATGGGTTAATTGACGTTTAGTATGTATATTTTATCCAATTTTAATGTTTAGTCTAACTTAGGTTTGGTACTTGAAATTGATGTTGATTTGGTTGACTCGGTTAATCTGTGACATATAATATTTTTCATCAACTAAATACTTAATTATTAAATTATGTTTAACTCTACTATCAATTTTAATGTTTAGTTCTAAGTCCCTAACATATCATCATATGGACGGTTTATGTTATATCTCCACACATAAAATTATTATTGGCTAAAGATTGAAGAACCCTTATTATATTCTTCCCCCAGTTTGAACCCTAAATTGAAAACCTCAAAAATACAGCAACCCTTCATCTTTTGTTGAATAATCTTGAACTAATGATTCCACTGTTGAGCATATTCATTAGCTACAAACGCAATTAAACCATCGATAAACAAGATAGCTACCAATACCCACTTCGATGTAATTCATATCATACCTAAATCTCATCTCAAAATATTCGAAAATGATCGATTTAAACGAAACCCCTTTTGAATCACACCTAATTCAGTTCATTTGATCATATTTTTCGGCAATTAGGGTTCGCTTGTTCTTCGTTGATCTGTGTTATTCGATCTGCACCAAATTATTAACTTGTTTTGTATAAACTTTCCCCAAGATTTTCTTTCACAGTACCAGATCCATTCGTTGTGAATAATGGAGTTATAATCATAAGTTGTAGTGATTTCTTCCTGCTAGCCTTTCGCCGCCATAGATCCCCACTCCCAAACTCTTTTTCCATTAGACAACTAGTAGCAGTAGCAGTAGTCAGTAGAACAACCACAGTTCTTATTTGGGTATAAGTAAATAATCAGAGTGAGTGAGTGATCTATATATATTTGTGTTTTTAACCGATTAAAAGGGTGGATGCTTTTCAATTTTCGATTTCCAATTTTAATTATTAGAGCAAAGGTAGATCGAAGATATTTGGATGGATGAATAAGTAGTGTGCAAAGTTTGTACAGAAGAATGAAGGAACATAGACTGATTTTGATAGTGTAAATTAACCAAAATGTCAAATTGATAAACCTACCCATGTTTATGTTTCAATGAAATGTTTTAGATTCAATGGAACTGTGGCGCGCGGCGGTAAACAGGGAAGTTATGGCAGGGAAGATGAAAGGTAAGAAGAAAAGATGTAAGGAAGTGGGTATGAGAGATAGGATAGGTTAGAATTTCCAAACGTATAAAAAGTGTATGCGATGATAAGGGTAATATAGTCAAAATTAAGGGTAAAACAATAAATGCATAAATATTTAGAGGTTAAATTTTAATTAAAATGAAACTTATCCGAGTCAATGAAAGTCAACGTCAATTCCAAGTACCAAACTCTAAGTTGGACAAAAGTTAGACCAAATATTAAAATTGGACAAAATGTAAATATCATAAGCCAATTAACCCAAAAGATGTACTAGCTCCTAGCTAGAAGAGTCGATTCCCTCCAACTCATAATTTTAATGTACAATATGTTCCACCGTTTATTTTAATGACAAGGGTTGTACATGGCACAGTCCAATTCGCTTTTATCTCAGACCAGTACTGAAACTATGGTAGTCGGTTTTTAGTTTCTAAAACCAAAGCCAAGCTCGGTTTCGGGGAATGAGGTGACATGGGGATTTTTTTAAAAGCATATGGGCACAATATATGATTCGGCGGAAACGTTACTCATATTAAATGGACCTATAAATCAAAGAGGAAAATCAATATTTATAAAAAGGGATGACATTATTAGCGGATGATACCATTTAATATATGACAAATAATCCTAAACAACCCTGATTGTCGGATTGATTAAACGATATCCTCTGTTAGTCTTGATATCCCCTTAATAAATCATAGAGAAAAAATAACTTTAGCAAATCAAAGATAATCATATCCTTTTTATATTAATCATTGGAACAAGATGGATCTACTAAATAAAGATTGTTGGAATTTTATAGCGTGAATGAGTCTATGTGAATTTTATATTATTTTTTTGTGCATGTAGAAAATGGTCTATTTCCCAACTATCACTAAAGTAAGGTTCTAGTGGACAAAAGTTCTAAACGATTATGTCCCTCATCTTTAAGTTTTTATTTTTTATCCTTTCTCTCTCAAATTTAAAAAAAATCACAAAAAACTCATAACTCTAAGAATATATATTTGATTTTAGTAAAACTTATATTTTGAAAATGGTTTTAGATGATCTACAAAACAAGATCCATTATTGATAGTACATCCGAAATTTTTTCTACGAAAAAAAATTAGCTAGGACGAAATTGGTGCATCCTGGCGTAAACTAAGATAGAAAAAATCATTCGAAAAACAAGTAGGATGAAACTGGATGCACGCTAATTTAAACTAAGAAAATGAAATTTTATTTATAAAACATGTAGGATGAAACTGGTTGTATCTTGACTTAGAATAAGATACAAAAATTTATACTATATATATATATATAATAACACAACCATCACTACTACCAATATTTTCAACTGCAACAAACACCACATTGGTACCGCTCACCTTTAATAATACAAAAAATACAACAAACACCACCATTACCTTCAACATAATAATAATAAAAAATATCTGGATATGCAAGATGAAACCAGATACATCTTGACGGGGGCATGTTTCTTTGTCAGGATATGCAGGATGAAACCAAATACATCCCGAAGAAAACATATCTTTTGTCAGAATATGCGGTTTTATCCAGGTTTTATCTCTGAAGTAATTTGATGTACATATGGATGTTTAATTTTGTTATAATATGAAGGATGAAACTGGATTCATCCTAGCCGATCTAGGTTCATTCTAATTTAAAACACGATGAACCCAAATTCATCCTAGTTTAATCCTTCAAAATACACCTCCACCACTAATATAGTCGTCTTCCCTAAATATATTTTCTATTCTCTTCAACAAATCTTTCCTTCCATAAACACTTTCTCAATACCCTAATGAATATCCCCTAATTTGTGACATCTTTGATGTCTCGTGTAGTTTTGTAGTATTTAAGCACTACTGATGTTAAGTCAAATGAGGACTACTTAGTGGCTCTCTTGACTGAAGACTTGTCTTTATTGACTAGCCTGATGAGTCTTAACAGACTAAACTAAAATAAAATATGTAGTTATTTTATTTATGAGGAACCGTATGTTTAACTAGGTCAATTTGCATTGACATGCTTATTTTGTAGAAGTAAGTGTATGCTGCTGAGCATGAGAATATGTATATGAAGCCACATATAAAATTTATGTGTGAGAGGCCACATATATGAGTGAGGCCTAACATGGCATTTGATAAAAAAATTAGGATTTTGAAGCTTTTATATGTGAGACAAACCCAAATAGGCAAGCATTAAGTGCTAACGCTAAGGTGGATGAGCTTAGGAAATAAGATGTCTATAAGGAAGATCAGTATTAGGCTAAATATATAAGATATATTAGCATTAGGCTTAATGCTAAGACGCATCAGTTTAGGATCAAAAGGGTAAGACGCCTTAGTTTGAAGCAAAAGGGGTAAGGCACACGAGATTTGCTTTTGTACTTAAGACGTATTAGTTATTGAGCTTGAGACTAAGACACATTAGTCATTGAGCTTGAGAAAAAGATACATTAGTCTCGTGGTTGGACTAAGACGCACAAGTATTGTGCTTTATAGTAAGACGCACATGATGTGTGCTAGGTTTAGACTAAGATGCATTAGTCTTATGTTTTTTAGACTAAGACGCATAAGTATTGTTCTTTTAGACTAAGGCTCACAAGTTTTGTCTTTGAGATTAAAGCTCACAAGTTTTATCTTTGAGAACTAAGGTCACAAGTTTCGGTCTTGAGAAGTAATGCTCACACGTTTTGTGGCAAAACTAATGCGCACATGTTTTGTGGCTTAAGTAAGATGCAAATGATTTTGTGTTAACCTTTTGTTACGCTTCAAATCCAGCGTCTTCTTTTCCAATTAGGGTTAGAAAGAGCCCTATGATCATTTGAGACGCTTATAAGTGTCTTGAACTTATTTTTAGGCGTTTTAAAAACCCCAAATTTAATTATTTTTACGCCATTCACATTAGTAGTCCCTTTATGCAAGGATTAATGTGACTGAGGCTGAGTTTAGCTAGTAGAAACTATAAAATTATGCCTGGTATAATTTTAACTTTGAACCTAAGCACAATTGTGGTACTTTACTAGTTCACCTTTACAAAAACCCACCATCTACATTAAGTCCCATGCTTAGCGCAGAACGAGTAATGTTGCATGGTAAAAACTAGATGGTGATAGTTTAATAGAAGGACAACAACTTAGTTTTGCTTCCCATATATACCTTTGACGCATGATTGGGCATAAATGATCACAACAGATGATCATATAGGAAAAATATTATGATAAATCCATGTGACTCAGTTGAGAGTAGGCACAAATGAATTTAATAATTTATTTAGGGGAATAAATGCGTTAATGATGCGTAGTCCCCAAATACTGAACATACTATGTATATACTATGTAGACTGTAGTGCCTCAATATTACTCAGTGAGAGCCTTAACGATTATAGAGCAATAGGTCCATGTAACTCAACTGAGAGTTGGGCATGGATGAGTTCAGTAAGACTTCAAGTACTGAAGGTCTATATAGATACTGCGAATATAATAATGAATCAATGTTACTCAATATGAATCTTAATATATATATGAAACATATTCAAGGGATTCAATTGCGGAATTATTGCACCCTAAAATAAGTTCGAGATGATCTTTACTAGTGCACAATTCATCTAGGAGCTAGGGACGAGACTTATAGCCAAGACTAAGACGGATGAGTCATGTAGCTAAGACTAAGACAAACGAGTCTTGTAGTCAAGTTAAGACGGATGAGTCTTGTGCTCAAGCTAAGACTAAGACGGACAAGGATCGTGGCTTAAACATTTGCAACGCTTATAAGTGTTGAAAATCTAGTTTTGAGCCGTTTCCTTTGTCAATTGTGGTTGGAAAGCGTTCATTGATCGTTTGGGATGCTTCTAAGCGTTGCGAACTTATTTTTAATGTTTCAAATCCATAAATTAAATTCTTTTTACGTTCACATTAATTGTCTCTTTAAGCAAGGATTAATGTGACCGAGACTAGATTTAGCTTGTAGAAGCTATGTGAATTGTGTCTAGCACAATTTTGACTTGGTATCTAAGCATGACTGTGGTACTTTAGTCAAGTAAACTCATATATAACTTTTATATAGATCTATATAGGTATTTTAGTGAGGCAATATTGTTTAATTGAGCGTGAATATTGACATGAGTTAATTTTTGGGAATCCAATTGCAGGATATAACACCAAATGATACTCAAATTGCTCTATACTAGTGGACAATCCATTTAGGAGCTTGAGGTTTTGAGAGATAGGTATTTAAGCCTTTGTCTTGACAGGTATTAGCATCAAATGATACTCAAATTGCTCTATACTAGTGGAAAATCCGTCTAGGATCTTGAGATTTTGAGAGACAGGTACTTAAGCCTTTATCTTGACAGGTACTTGAGCCTCTGTCTTGAAATTTTCTACAGAATTCTAAATTTTAATGTCTCTGAGACTCGGGTAAGAGACGCAATGTTGTTGTTAGATATTACCAGGGATATTGCAGTTTGTTTGAATTTTGAACATTGTCATATTGATAGGTCTGTAAGCCAAAAATGATCGACAGGGATGTATAGAGGCATAACATCATCCTCAGGGATGCAACATCAACAGTTCAGGCTTTTAAGTGCACCATGCAAGCTCACATGGTTGGATAGGCTATTGAGGATGACACATAATCGGACGGACAAAGAGAGGAGGCATGGCTGGATGGACAAACATCGTTTGGATGTATTAGTGAGGATCCACAACTTGGACGGAAAAGCATGGAGGAAGCTAGTGAGGAGGGTATGCTTGGATGGAAAAGTGAGAAGCGTTCATTGGTCATCACCAATAAAAGGTAAGCATACGTCTTCTTTTCTTTTTCTTAAATTTACGTGAGTATATGCTCACAGATGGAGTTAGGGTTTTCTGACCGATCCCTTTTTGTAGTACAAGTAGTTGTTGAAGTTGAAGATGCCACCGCTCTTCTATTCCAGAGACGTGAATACGTTATCTTTGAAAAAAATTGTTAACACAGAAGAGTTTGGCAAGCGTGAGAGCTGTTCAGATGTCTATGGCGTGGGAAGCTTGAATACCGCCTAGAAATTTCTGTTTGCGCATCATTCACTGTAAAGGCTGTAAAAACTTCATCCGATATCCATTTTCAGTGGTTGACCCCAAACTTTGATGCCAAGACACTAAACTCTCATATGAAGCAAGAATAAATAAATTTAGAGTATGATAGGTCATTCAATCATGCCCGAACATCTGTGATTAGTAATCCCGTTTAAATTTTCAGATTATGCAGACTTTAGTGTAAGAGCCATATCTCTTAGCTCGTGTATCTAATTGACGCACCCTTTTAGTATATCGTAGCAGTGACATGTACAAACAACTTTTGTGAATGATGCATTGCCCCATTCCTCACCCATAAGTACGTTTTTTAGAGTTAGGGGACTGAGTATGTAATAGTTTGGGTATACCACTTGGAGGCGTCCAAGAACTCGAATTCGATGAAAACTGGCTTTATCATGGAGTTGGTGTTGTAAGGAGTTGTAGGTAGTAGCAAGTAGTTGCAGACAAGATATCGAACACTAGTGAGTGTGAGATGATGACTCAAGTTATAGTTGGTAGGAACAAGGTGGAAGACCGAGTCAGGAAAAGCTGGTGATGAACCCTGATAGCTTTCTTGATATAGACGAACTCCATCTTAGGCGTGCTTCATTAGAGAATGCAAATAACCTGTTTAAATTTTAATTGAATTTTATCAAAGCCAAAATAATTTGATCGATTAATTTTATGTGTCTTGACTCTGTAAAAGTATCTTGACTTTATATATATTGTACCCAAATAGTGGCAACGCATGTGCAGAGGTATCAAGCCAAGGTGAGCAACCAACATTAATATGGGTAAAGTAATTGATGTTAATCCCAGAGAAGTAATTAGAGAAGACAAACAAACTTCTGCTCATGAGTATTCTTTTTTTGATGTTGAGGATGTAGCCTAGATAATTGAATTGGGAATTCATATGTTATTGAACTTAATGATTCAATTGACTCTGATTAAAATTGATGACTGCGTCGAGTCTTCAAGGAGTGAATGAACTTCATTCAAAATTTCCATCAACGATCTGATACTTCGAATAACCAATTTTTTTAGAGATGATAGATCTTCTAATGGGATGAGGAAGAGAAACCTCATGCCAATGACTAGTCCCCAACTTTATCTCATTTGGAATCCACCACTAGAATAAACATAATATTATTTAATGGAGTTATCATGTCTCTAGAAATTAATCCTCTCGTACATAACAAGGGAGATATCGCAATCTCACTGTATTGTTAGTTGTTACTGATGCACCGTGGATGGAGCAAGAACTTGGATAAAAGTTGGAATTAAAGTCGGCGTTGGCGTCGAGGCTATCAAGTAGTATGAGATGGAGTTGTAAGGTGAGGAGGCTGGTGCATATATATTTAATGAGAGAGAAAGAAACATAACTTGATGTAGTCGTATGCTAGCGGAATGGACGATTGATGTAAGTACATTATTTCTTATGTGAGTATTTATATGGCTTTGAGTGTATTGATCGGGATGATGTTGACAACATCCTGCATCAATTAGTATCTCACCGAATTTTGTATCCTTGAGACAAGTAGTGGTGAGTAGTCCCCAGTTAAACTTTTCTTCCTCACCCATATGAGCAGGTTCAGGACATATTTCATTTCACAAGAGATAGTCGTCTGCCAGTCACAACAAGGGTGAGGGCGGTAAGGATGTTTTTGTGTTACACCTTCAAGTTGTAGATAATCCTACACATGTGTCATGGATTGGACTGCTTGATTGATAGGTTCTCCATACATGTTGAAATTCCTAACAGGGATAGGCTTCCTGTGTACTCTTTCAGTCTCCAAGTTCCACTCTCCTAAGATTTGTTATTTTTGTTATATTGGTGGAAGTAAGAAGATATCGGTCCTTCCCTTGGTTGTAGTTGATATTGAGCGTTGCACGAGTTGTCACTATTGCCGCTTGCATTTGGTTGGCCTGCTTGTGATGTTGGAGTTGGAGTTGGTGCTACATGCTTGGGTTGTTCCTATGGTGTTGCAGCTTTCCTTTTGCCTCATTCAATCACAACACCCACAAATGGTTGAATATTGTATCACTTAGCTGTGAGTTATCTGTTAGAAAAAGTCTCACAGGCTTCTGTATTCGTAACAGGTCTGTCCCTCTCCATTAAATCAGGTGTATTTGTAGTCGATTTCCTAAGTTTGGGCAAGAGTCTCTTGTATCTGCATCACATCGCTTGTGGTAAGTGGAGTATGTGCATCCCTTACTTCTTCAGTATGCTGACCAAATGGAGGAGGGATGGTATGGCCAGTATTGATGACCAAGGGAGTATTACCAGAAGCACCAACATTGGTAGTAGCAAAAATGGTATTAAGAGTTAATCTGACCTAAGATCAAGCGCTTTGAAAATGGTGAAAATTTGATTTTGGAACCGAGAGAATGATCTCCCAATGTGGTCACCAAAATGTTTGTGAGGAAAACGAATTAAAAGGGTAAATTTGGAAAAGCGGGGTGAGCAGGTGATAATTCGTCAATCCTTAAACATTTGTACTGTTGAAGTAATTTATTTAGATTCGAAAGATCAGTCTATACAATCCTATCCTAAACCAAGCAATGGTCGTTCCAGTCTTGCTTCAGTTACAAAGGAAGGAAAAGGGTTGGTTTTAGGGAGGGAAGCGAGAGAAGGATTAAGGTCAGAGTATCAAACTCTGTAGGATGTAATTGGTGTGAATAACTATGAACAATTTCCCTGTGTGTGATAGGATTGAATGATCAAGTTGTTTGATTGTGTGTTAGACTTGTCTTAGATTTTTAGACTTGTTATGTCGTCTGTTCGACTTAGCTTATTTTTTGTTCAGTAGATTAAGAATCTATTTATATCATAGTTATTGTAACCGTTCACCTAACCTTCTATCAGGAAGAAAGTGTCGATGGTTGAGTAGTGGTGAAATTGAGAAGGTGGAGAAAGTATTGACAACTGCTCCTTATTCTGTTTGAGGTTGAATGAACGGTTGCTCAACCTACCACTTCCCTACTCAACTATTGGTCGAACTTTCCACAGTTTTTTTGTAGTGGGTGCATTGATGCACCACGTGTCGTAAACCCATCAACTGCCACAGTTTTCTCTGACAAAGCATCATCTTCGGGTTTCCTGTCTCTTATCAACTGCCGTCTTGTTGATGCCATCACTAGCACTGGATCGTTGCATACTCAAAACCTAATCAAGCACCAAAACCAACTACTTGATCATAAGAAAATTTAAATCCAAGGCCTAAATCGGTCTCAAAGACATTGCCCGAAGGAGACGAAGCTAAAAATATTTCCTGCTAGAAACATACTTGAAGAATTGATCCACCTGACTTGATCCTCTATTTGATATGAAACGGACCTGTTTCAAATAAGAAAAAAAATACCAACCATGTCCCCTTTCTGCTCACGAGCAAGAAAGCATTCCTGACGAGAACATGGACGTTTACTAATCCCAACCAGGGTTAATGCTGAGAGACACATATCTCAATCTCGGATAAGACAGATCTAACCAAGTTTCTTCCCTGACCAATGGTGCTTCTCATAGATGTACTCTCCATAACTCTGTTGGTATGTGACTGGATTAGAAGTTAAACCTAGTTACGCTTCTCTTGGCTCACGAATTAGAAATTCCGGGCAAGAACATGGGCATCTACTAATCCCATCCAAGATTCATGCTAAGGGCCATTTATCCCAGTACCTAAAATCCAAAAGCTAAGTATATCTTCTTCTACTCTTAAAATTTAAATTATGCATATATGATCATTATAAGCATAATGTCACCATCTAGTGCTTACTGTGCAATATTACTGTTGCTCACTAAACAAGGGACTTAATGTAGATGGTGAATTTTTGACACGGGTCAGAATTATAAAATCGCTCTTCTGCCTAGTTACAAGAATATATAAATATCCGCACATACTTATGCGCATACTTCTGATTTCACATCAAAATAAAAAATCAAGTATTTCTATTATATTCCGCAGGCGAATTGAGGATACAGTCTTTACAAAAGGCTACATGCATTCTATGCTAACAATGTAGTCTATAATCTCTACATAATAAGTCTCAAGTTCCTATATAGGTTTCGAAGTAGTATAGAGCAACTTGAGTCTTTTCTAAACAACTACAAGCATTCTAATCGGCATTGCAGCCTCTCAATACTCACAATAGTCATGCCATATCGAATTAGTCTCAAGTTGGATAAATTCCACTGTTGAATTCCTTGAACTTGCCTCGAATACGTATTGATATTCCAGCAACATCCATCAAACTCAGGAATAACTAATGCTTAAACCCTAAAATACACTCTAGCTTAACGCTTCATTCGCAACGAATCCTCCTCAAATTGCTCTTCTGAGCACAAATATGCTACTTTAGCACTTTGCTTAAATATAAGCCATAAATTATACGTCACTCCTCTCGGATGCGCCACAATCAAGAAGCAATGCCATAAAAGACGCATTGAACCTGTGAGTTAGGCTAACCCTAGCCTTTTCTCATATTAGCGCTAAGATAGTACTAGCAATTTGGCTTAGAACTACATTGTCACCTGATAGCCACATTAGAGATAACTTCCCCGGCGCTAACCCTAGCACCTGAGAAGCGCCAACGAACCTAAAATGGTCTTATCTAGCACATCTTGGCCTAATGAGGCCTTAACTAGTACATCACCTCCTTGGCATCTCAACCCTAGCATTAAAAGTGATAACCCTAACCCTAGCGCCAAAATCATTAACTCTTCTCGGCCAAGTTCCTAACTAATACGCCTCTTTGGATGTAACACGTCCCATGGTGGCCTATGTGCCCCTAGCTTCTGTAGCGCGTCCAAGGCCTATGCGTCTTTAGCCAAATCCTTGTGCGTCTCATGGTGGCCTATGCGCCCCTAGCTTCTCTAGAATGTCCAAGGCCTATGTCCCCCTAGCTTCTCCTAAGCGTCTCCAAGGCCTATGCGCCCCTAGCTTCTCCTATGTGTCCCTAGCTAGCCTCAACGTCCTTGGCTTCTCAACGTCTTCGGTTCCTTTGCGTTCTAGCCCTGGCACGTCTCATGCCGCCTTCGTCTCTAACACGTCCCTAGCTTGGCCCTTCTAGCCTCCGCATCCCATCTCCTTAGTGTATATAGCCTAGCACGCCCATGGACAATGCGCCCTTAGTCTAGCATGACTATACTTACTGACTTAGCCATAAAAACATTGACATCAAGGCTCTAATACTAACTAATTAAAGTGCTAACTACAAACCTCTTTCACAATAGCTTTCTAGATTTAGTATAATAGATATTTACTAGAAGCTAAGCATATTGGTCTTACTCCTGAGACATTAGCACAATATCCTTTTATAACTAAAAGAGATAGCATATTATTATTTGCGCTAAATGGCTAGTACTAGCTTATATAGCTATCTCTCAGAAATACGTCTTTCTTCTCAATATTGGTCCAATATCAAATCTTGTAACAATTTTAGTAGGTCTCTTGCTTAAGAAGCCTTCCATAACATTTGGCCTCAAATGCCTCTCAGATTTATGATAAGTCACTTCTAAACTAACACTTAGCCATTAATGTGCCATGTTACTCCAAAGCAAGTACATGGCCACTGAACTTCCCAGACTCGACACTAATCAGTTTGAGTATCAATCCAGTGAGTCGTGCAACTTGCCTCACTGACTTAGCAGGTCATTTAACTTGACTTAGCTTAATCAAAACAATAGTGGCTTATGACTACACTATTTCCACGAGATATCAAATAAAACACATGGGGGGATTCTCATTGGGGTATTGGTCTGACAGTCTACGGTAATCGTGGGTGGTGACACTACCTTCACGAACAAGAAGGTAACAATTAGTGGGCGGTTACAAATCAGTTCAGAGGATGAGGAGTAGTGGTCAGATAGGTCTTCCCTACTTTTCGGGCACCACCCCACTACGATCTCCAAAATCATCACTTATCCACCTCTCCCTAACTTTCATGATTTACACGAAATCATTGTGTCTCCTTTGAACTATAAATAGATGATTCTTATCTATTCGAAATAAAAACAGACAAGACAATCAGTCAGGAGAAACTAAGCATACATAAATAGTGGTTCATCTCAGAGATAATCATTTCTCCTTCGTATACTACCTATCACACTGATATTTAGGTTGAGTCTTCTAACTTCAGTGTAGTGAGTCTTCAACAACAAATTAATGTCATCAAAGCGGAGAAGGTATTATAGGGATACCGTCCCCATTCTGGACGTGATTTGACAAGAGGGAGAAGATTCCTAGTCGGATGAGAGTTTTAGTTGTACAAATACTATGTTCTGGATTCCTTCAGTACTAAGTCTCAAACTTAAGCGGGCTTAGGTTTCGCCGTCTTGGCTCTGAAGATCTTCTGTTTATAGATTCACTCGTTTGCTTCATTTGAGAGACGTTCTTCGGTGTCATAATGAGGGAGTGTGGTGATACCTTTGTAGAGTCATTCAACACAACTCGAAGGTCCCATAACTACGAAGAACGATTCATTATGTACTCTGGAGTTTTCATGCTTGATTAATGATTCTCATTAGTGTCTGGTTGGTCGGTTGTCAGCCAAACAAAAATATTTCAAGTTCTTTCACTTCACAAAACATGGTTTAGAGTACAATGATAAGTACAAGTTCATTCATCTGAGAGGTATGAGTTGTTATTCGTATTTTAAAACTTAGGTAATAAGGGGGATTTTGTGTTTTAAGACTAATATAATTATATTAATTATGCTAGCAAAGATCAAAAAAGAGAATCAATAGGTTGAGAGTACTGGTTAAGGGTTCATCTTCAATCATAAGACATGCACTTTAACTAATTACTTGAGTTGTTACTTAATCATTCATTATCAAGAGTCCTAGAGTTTCCCATTAAGAGCATACTCCAGTAAATTTCTTATGTCATCACATACCATAACGATGATTATGCAATTACTACTCAAAGAACAACCTCATGCAACGTGCTATTAGGTTTTACCCTCCGATGGCATCAAGTTCTATGAATGAGACTAATCAATGCAATAGATATAATACGAATAATCTATTTCACATATGTCAAGCTTCTACATGCAATCACACAAAGGTTTTGAATACAATTGGTAATCACATAATACTACTTATGACAAGGTTTATCAAAAATTTCGTATCTCAAAGCCCTAGTCTAGCGATAGATATGCATTTATTGGTAGCGCTCCTAAAAAAAAAATCCGCCTTTTAGATATGCATTCATGGTTATTTGATATCTATCGCCTGTAGTATTATGTGATTACCAATTGTATATTTATCATCTTTTAGATATGCATTCATGGTTACTTGATAGATATGCATTCATGGTTATCGTTCATAGAAGCAAATCTGCTTTCTAGTTAGCGCATGTAGGTAGATCCGCTTTCTAGTTAGCGCCACTAAGGCAAATCCACTTTCTAGTTAGCGTATGTAGGCAAATCCGCTTTCTAGTTAGCGGTGATAGACAAATCCGCTTTCTAGTTAACACCTGTAGGAAAATCCGCTTTCTAGTTAGCGCCTGTAGGAAAATCCGCTTTCTGGCCTAATGCATCATTTGGACCAAGTAAGCGTCATGATGATGCAAGATTCGTTTTTGGCCAACATCTTACTATCACCACCAATATACCACCACCGCCACCACCAATGCAATGGACATAACGCAATGTTTGACCCGTGAGAACGATATCCCGTTGTTTTAACAAGTATCCCACAGTTTCCACGAACGTCATGTGGAATATCCCCGGATACCATTCCCTATTACCCGAGTCTTCACTAGCATCGTTCAAAAACAAGATTTTTTTATGCTTAAGTCATTCATAATTTGTAGTCACGATCCCCTTTATATCTATCGATTGTTAGAGATCAAAATATGACTTTTTATGGACCCAAAACTTGCCATAATCGGTAGACTCGATTCCCCTTATGTATATAAATTGTAAGAGCTTAAAAACGAAGTTTTTTATGATACCGAAACCGGAATAATCAGTAATCTCGAAAACTCTCTTATCTACCGATTATTTTGTTGTACATTTCACTTTTTATTTTGGCTGTTTCGCTCATAACTTCTTCGTCCGACCTCAGAATGACCACATTCTTTTTGAGTTGGATTAGTCTTTTAATTTTATACAAGATGATGAAAATAAATCCTAGATTAGAATGTTCAATTCCTTACTTTTTGATATTCCTTGTGTTTTTTCGATGTCCTTTGCTCCTTTTTGTCGCTTCCCTTGGATATAGACACTTGGATACTTGAAGTACTTCACTTTTTATATCTTTTGTAGCAATTTTAAATCTTATTGGGATGATTCACCTAATAGAAACAAATAAAAGAAAATAAGAGTAGTACAAGATAAAATTCAAGAATTATAACAAATATTGGTATGGATTTGACACTAAAATCATGTAAATTAAACAGTTATCAAAATCCCCCACACTTAGATTTTTGATAGTCCTCTAACAAACTACATACTTAAACTATCCTAACTCATTTTCGGAGGAATCACGGTTACACTTAACATGTGCAACAAGCCTTTAAACCCTAGGTGCCCCTAGTGGACGAGTTATAATCTCATGAGGGTTTACAGAAGATGTACCCACAAAATATACTTCAACTTCTATATATTTCAAAGTCGTAAGCATCTCAAGAGCTACGAAGACATAAAGGTTATGCACCTAATAATAAGAAGTTAGAAGTACAAGATAATATTATTCTTGAATCATAAATACGCTTAATTGACGAGAAAGAGAGTGTAACATGTTAAATCAAGGCCATACAATGAAACATAGTCCTGTGAGAAACCAATAAGCATTTCACCTCGACTTATGACTCACCGGCTAGTCACTAAAAAACGATAGAAATGGGTCGCTCATATGTGTAAAAAAGAATAAATAAATGATACTTATACACAAGCAGGTGACCTTTATTTCCAATTTCTGATGATCTCAAATAAAGGAAAGCAACTATATGTGAGGATGAGAATACCCACCCACCTTCTCAGACGATCTATAATCAACACCATTCACGACGTCCAATAGAAACGTCTTCGTCTTCGACTTCAAATCTTGATGGTAAATTCTCAAACTTCGTAGAACTTGGACATTTTGTATTTTTTCTTCAATTATTTGTTGTTTGAAACTTCAGCTTAATTATTATTATTTATATACTTTTTTTCTTTTATCTATTTTTTATATTATTTATATTATTCTTTTTAGTGTCATAGGAAAAGGAACTTTAGCACTTTATTTTTCACAACTTTGGTATTGTCTTGGTTACTTAAACTTCAAAAATTCACATATTTTTGCACTTGCTTTCTTTAATATCTAAATTCTGATGTCACCCTTATGATTGAAAAAAATTAGCACTCAAGAGATCAAAATATGCTGAAGGGGTACGAGGTTGAGTAGCTCATCATTCTACTCGGAGTTAGAGCAGATGAAACACTCTAATAACCGCAATCGCACGGCGTCTAACTGGTAGACAACGGCAAGTACGGGTCGAACCCACAGAGAGCGGGGAAATACTGAAATTAATATCTCTAATCAACTAACCAGAAACAATATTTTTGGGATTTTTAGGTTTATAGATAAAATAATAAAATAAACTAAACTAATAAAATAATTAAGCAGAGAGAGTCGGTAACCATGGTTTTCAGTATCCACCACTATTTCTTTTTAATTACTGAAGTGAAATATAACTCATGAATATTTAGAGTCGCAAATATCACTGGGACGCCCTAAACATGGTGCATCAAAAAGCCCTAGTCTCAAGCATACACCATAAAATTGCGTTAGCGAGAAAATTATACGAAACTAATTATAGGTCCACAAATAATACCTGACTATTCTAAGCATACCCCATCAAAGGATTTAACCCAAGCATGAAATATCAAATAAGTAGGCAAATATATTTGTAACAAGTAGATTTTCAAAATAACAACTGTATACCAGAAGCATGGAACATCAAAAACCTAGGCCAAGCATGTACCATCAAAAGACGTCACAATTGTTTAATGAAATTCAATAAATCAAAATCATGGAAATTAATCTATTCAAATCATAATGGTCTGTATCAAATATTTTATTTAATTGATCTAAAACTGTAAGTGGGTTCGACATTAAACCCTAGTTACAAATTAATTAGCTAGACATAGAGATGAAGATGGATTTCTCAAAACCCATAAATAATTAAGAAGAGTTGAAGAAAGATTAAACCAAAGTTCCGTAAAGATGTCGTCAGTTATCCGTACAGTCCTCTTCTACTCCGTCTGTCTCTTCCGGATTGTACAGGAGTTCCACTTTTTTTTTCAGTACCGTCACCTATTCCCCAGAGAAACCCTCCATCTCTCGACCGTCTGCGCAGATCCTTTTATACCAAATTCTTATGACCTATTCTCTCTTGGATTTTTGCTAGCAGACCATCACCATGCAGGCCCATGTTATATGGTTGTCTTCTTTTCACTCATCTAACTAAAGCCTATGCCTAGAGAGACCAGCCATACCTAATACCTGCCTAGTTTTCCTTCTTCTTTAAGTCATCTTTTCACTTTAAGACAGACCTAGCCTGTACACTTTGTCTTATCCAACCTCCATCACCTTGACATGAACCAAACAAAGCTCAAAGCCACCTCAACGTCACACCTCTTCTCAATTCATTACCCAATAGTCTAGGCTAAATTTAGCCAACATCAAGAGAATTATGTTTCACCACGTAGCCAATAGCCAACGCCCATTCGCACTCACGTACAACTTTGTACAGTCCGCCTTGACAGTCTAGCCACCTGCTCACGTCCGCCTCTCATCTTCTCATTCAACCGTACCATACCACTACGAAGTCACGTCCCACCTGACCGTGCAGCACTAGCCAATTTGCTCTCTACAACGAACAACACCTGCCTTGCTTATTGTCTCCATGTTCATAATTTAAACAATTTAGCCCATTTAATCATATTTATTTGTAACCATGAATTTTACGTATACCACCTAAGATAATATAAAAACACTTAATTAGTACAAAACGATAACAAGAAATATAGATAAAGCGGTAAAAATGTATCAATGAAGTGCTTATCAGGTACGAGGTTGAGTAGCTCATCATTCTACTCGGAGTTAGAGCAGATGAAACACTCTAACGGATATTGAAGGTTTGCTGCCTCACTTAATAGGTAGTCTATATTAATGATTGATTAACTCTTTAATAACCCATCCATTTTGCACCTAATTTCCCACCAACACGGTTAAGTTCATCACAATTACGCTCTCAATGACTAAAAATACCGAATATACATTCTCTATGACTTCTAAGTTTAATTATCTGATAAGAACTCCGTATATAAACTTCGCTAAAAGTATACTACGTGACTATAATATCTTTAAACATAGAGGTTTCATTTGAATATTTATGAAAAATTTGAAAATTCTACTTCCAAAAGACTAACAAAAACTGAAAAAACTCTACCAATAATTTTATTTCGATCTGGGAAACTCCTCCAGAATTTATAAACTGTGATCCGGAAAACGGCAGACTAAAGCATATGTCTTTGAATTTCATTTTAACAAAAATTTCTCTTATCTAAAAAAAAAGAAAAAGAAGAGTGAATTTATGATTTCTTTACAATTTAAGGACTATAATGAGAATTATCAATCCTTTCTTGCAAACCCAAAAAGAAATCCCAACTTTCGCAATTACCCCTTGGTAAAGTTCTAGAACATACACTAGTAGATATCTAGTTTCTAGGTATAAGTCTCTCAAAACTCCAGAACCTTCTCCATACAAAACCCTAATAATAAAAACTTGAGTATCCACAATCTTAATCACACAGTTCCAGTGTTAAGCAGAGAGCAACAGAAATGGCAGAAGAATTAACACTGGACTTGGAAGAGCTTCATCACCTTCAAAGTATAGCTAAGAGACCTCGTATTCTCTCTCTCATCTCTTCTGAAATTCGCAACTTACAGACAGAAAAGGTTTTTTCTATGCCTCGTTTTCTTTCACGGTTTTCAGTTTTCTGTTTGATGAGTTAGATTCTTAAAAAATGACTTAGGTTACGATTAGTTTGATTACTAACATAGTTAAATTCGATTGTTTAGTCTGAGGCTTAGCCTGAAATGTTTGCTAAATGCTTAGGTTTTCAGGAACTGAAGGATCCTTGGTATTCATTGCTCAAATCATGTTTAGTGTTACAAATCTTTTACCGATTTTTTTTATTTTTTTTAGTCACTTGCCTCATTTTGGTGGATCGAGCACTTCGCCATGATTTAGAAGAATAACAGTTATCGATCCTCTATTAGAGTGATAAAGAGAAAATTTAATATTAAGTGGACAAACTCATCTGGTAAATTGCAGTGATTCCTAATCAGTAAAAAAACTGAGGATACAAGTATTGGAGCACTAGGGTAGCTGGCACCAAATCATTTGATTTAGCTTCTGTTAATGGATGGACTGTCAGGAGCATTCAACAATTTTAAGTGTACATAGAGAATGGAGCTATTAACAGTCATGTACAACTAAGTGTAGTTTCTGAATGTGTTATTTGAAGTGGACAAGTATTAAATGTCACTCCAACCTGGCTTTTAAATTTCTGGTAGATATGAATATCTCCAAATTCTAATGGAGCAAATATAATCTTTTTCTTTTTCCATTCATCTTGAGTTGTGCCTGTATGTTAGTACATGTCAAAGCATGACCATGCTTCAGGAAGTTCTTTTGGCTTTAGACAGTATTGGATGATATGAATGCAGTTTGTCTTAGTCTGTGACTTTCTATGATGTGGTACGATCAGCTTCATAACAACAATACTGAAAAGATCAACTGATTCACAGTTTTATTATGCTATAGTTCAACCAATGATGCTCACTTTGTTAGAATGGAGAGCTCATTCATGTTTTTTGCTTATTTTCTCGCTCTATTTAACTTCTGAGCAGCTCTTGAAGGATGGTGACTCACAACCTACTGCACAAACTCCAGATCCTGCTCCTACTCCAGCTGCTCCAGCTCTAGCTCCAACTCTTCTGGCTAAAGGTTCATCAATTTCTGCATTAAACTATGCCAGTCTGAGTTCATTCAGTTGGGATCAAGACGATGAGAAAGTCAAGGTATGGACATTAAAGTTCTTTTCATTTGTTCTTGGGGTTATGGGTTTTTAAACTTTTTATCATTTGTGGTTTTCAAGTTATATCCTCAGGTGGGCACATAGTTATCTGAGGTTTTATTGACTTAGATGGGTTTCGATTTCTTCAAGTCATTCTCTGCCAAGTAGAGCTCTTTCTTGTTGTATGAACTAAGTCTCTATTATGCTCGTATTTCATTTAGTGGACACTCAAATGTTAACAGTTAAAGCTGTGTTCTTCAGATTTATGTCCCTTTAGAGGGGGTTGATCAAGAGAAAGTGGAGACCATATTCAAGAAAATGTCTGTAGATTTAAAATTCCATGATGTGCAAGGAAAAAATTATCGGTGCGCAATACTGAAATTGAACAAGGAAATCGTGCCTGAGAAATCTAAGGTGTTGGTTAAGCCTAAAAGAGTTGTCGTCACTTTATACAAAGCTTCGAAAGGAAACTGGTTAGATTTGCATTTCAAAGAAGATAAGGTATGTGTAATAATGTATGAAATTTTTGATGAACTATTTTATGATTAGGGCTTAATGGAATGCTGTATGGCTGTGCAACATCTTTGCTTTGTTCTTGTTATGCATTTTTCTCTTCAGTCAATCAAATAATAACTAACCAGCTTATGTTTGTACAGCTTAAGCCCGGGCTTGAGAAAGAGCGTGACCCCATGGCTGGAATTATGGACTTGATGAAGGTCTCTCTCTCTCCCCCCCCTCCCCTTCCCCCTCTCCCTCCCTCTGAGTTGCTTTTCCACCGGTCTAAATATTGTTCTGAGATTTCTAAAATGAAGCTTTGTTTATTGGGCAGAATATGTACGAGGAAGGAGATGAGGACATGAAGAGAACAATTGGCAAAGCATGGACGGATGCTAGGTCTGGGAAGTCCGCTGACCCTATGAAGCGTTGAGAATAATATATGTTCAGGCAACTAAAATCCAACTAGTTGCCTGGATCTTGGGAATTTTTCCTTTTTTTTTTTGATTTCCCTGAAGGCTAGGTTACCTGGGTCGTTTACTTCTTGTCTTTTGGTGGTGCTATTGGTGTTCGTTGATGTTCATTGTTATGATGGTTAGAGACTATTACAGGCTTACTGTTGGAAAACAATGGCTAGTTTTAAATGTTTTATTAAAATATAAAGTATTATGTTATCTGGTTCGAGTTTCTGACCTATTAGTTATTTTACATGTTTTATTATTTTATTTTTTTTTTGTGAATGAAATATTTTAGTTCTTTAGTTACGTGTGAGGAGTTTTCACTTCTTAATTTGTGTTAAGAGATTATATAAATAAACCTTTTTTTAACTTATTTGGACATCTAAATCTATTTGGACACTTCCTGACTAAAAGAATGGTAACTTTTCATAATAGATTTTTATTATTTTTTAAAGTTTTTTGAGATATTCTTAATGGGTTTTTCTGAGTTGTCAAGCTCAAGTTAAACATCTACTACCAGCGCTAATAATAGTAGGTGTAGGGTGTTAACGGGTCCGGTTATTCCTGGGTACCAATACATTCGGAACCGAATCATATTAAAAAAGTGGGTTTGGTTCCTAACGGTTTCGGTTTCTAATTTAGTGGATCCGAAACTGGATCCGATTAAAAATTTAAATACTCGTCGGGTCCGATATTTAACGGATCTTCTAGAATTAATAATAAGTTTTTTAAATTTTTTTATATTGGTTTGAAATAAATAATATTTCATATATATAGTGATTATCACTTTAAAGTGAAAATCACTTTAAAGTACTTGCACTTTTAAATGTTATTTTGAAGTGCTGTGTGTTTGTTTTCTAGACACTTTAAAGTGCTTTTTTAAATTGATGTGTGTTCGTTTTTTCACATTAAAGTGTTTTTAATGTTATAACTGTCTATTTTACCCTTAGATATATTTCTTCAATTTTAATCTCAAAATCCATTTTGGGGCGACTTATTATAATTTGGCCTATATACACAATCATTTTATTTATTTTTTTAACAAAATTTTAATTATTTTTTTTTAAAATTATTAAAAAGCTATCAGAAAAAGTAAATATTGATTTTTTTTTAAAAAAAACTATTTTTATAAAAAAAATAATTAATTAATTATAATTAACTAATTAATCAAAATTAACACTAATTAATCAAGAGGTAGATTAGCCATTATATAAAATAAATGGATAAGAGATTTATTAAATGGTGAAAGTTTAGATTTTTAGGTTTGTGAAAGATTGGGGATAGAGTTTGGAATAGTAATAGTTGTTAAAGGATAAAATAGGTAGTAAGTGATAAATATTTGAAATGGTAAAATTGAAGCAGCTTTTGCTACTTCATATTTTGCACTTCAAATCACCACCACTTCAAGTGATAATCACTATACAGTCAAAAAACAAACACCCTCTAAATCTAAGAAAAAAAAAATTTCAAGTAAAACTAGACGATATCTTTGAATTTTAGGTAAAATTAACAATCAAATGACAAATATTCGGATATCCGATACCGCGGGTACCCGCCGGGTAATATCCATTGACAGCCCTAAGTAGGTGTAATATGGTGTTTTATCCTGGAGACATCTGTCCTGTGGAGGCTATAACATAACTCTTGAATGTAGTCGGGCGCTAATGTCTTAAGGATAGCGTGTTAAACACGTGACTCACTCTGTTTTTTCAAATTTTTATTACATACCATCTTGATGTTGCAGAGGTACGAGGAGCTTATCCGTTTTGACATATTACTTCCGTTAAGAACTAAGTATCAACAACCTTTGTTTATTTGATTTTTTTTCATTTTTGATTATTGCACCCAGCAATCTTAAGACATTATTATTTAGTAATAATTATAAATGAGTGATTGATTTGTGAATCGTTGACGTTGATATTATATTAGAAAATTTAGGATGTTAATTTTGAAGTGAAAAAACAAAATTGAGTTTTCTGGAAAGCTGTAGAGTTTCGAGTATATCTCTTCACTTAGAAGGAATTTCGATGAATCCTTTTAACATGGTATAATAGACATCCTGAAAGTTACCCACACCAAAATTCAGAATTTTTAGAGTTGTAAAAGTATTTTTTAGATTTTTTACAAAACTGAAAAACGTTACTGAAAAATTCTGACGGACAGAAAAATATTGTTGACTATGAGTTTTTTGAAATGGTGATTCAAATGAAGTTTGTAGATCTAGATGTTATCTTTAAAACTCATATTTAATTTTTTGATTCGGACTTGTGGTTTGTGAGATATGGTATTTGCAAAGATATTGTGCATGTTTGTCCAGAATATCAATAATTGTATCTAAGCTCTAGATTAGTATGAGATCTTGCAACCATTTATAGTGGTACTTTGTCACCTTGGATATAATATGAAAACCGGTACTAGTGAGTGCTTTTATCCATAATAGACTTGAGATTTTAATTTAGTTGAAATATTTCTCATAAACAAATTAGAGCAAGTAACAAATTGATTTTTATGACTTAAAGTGATAATCTCTTATGTGTTAGAGTAGTATCACATTTCTAATGAATAATGAGATGTTGAATCAGTTGTGTATGAAATGTGCATTATGTTATAAATCACTTTGATTATATATGCTTTGTGTAGTATCAATTGGCGTGAATCACATGATTGGTTAGTAATTGTGCATTAGCAATTTCATTGGTGATTTCTAAATCATTTCAAATATGTTACCTTTTGTTAAAAATATGAGAATCACAATATACTAGTGTGAGGTATAAAGTATCTTTTAGTAACTAGTGCAACAAGAAGGTTAAGCGAACACATGTGTTTTAATTGATATGTATGTACACAAAAGTGTTTGGGTGTTTTATTACCAATTTTTGTTACTTATTGATGATTGTGATAGTCTAATGTGGAGAGAAACTTAAGTAACTTGATGGGCTATATTTTGGTAATAATCATTTTGATAAGATGAACACTTATTATCTATTGATTATTTGATAGTACCTATGTCAAACGAGAGTATCAACCAATTTTTTGAATCCTAGTTGGGCAGAAGTTTTATCATCTTAAATTGAATGATAGATTAAGTGCTAAACTGTGATAACTTATGTTTTTAGTTGTGTGATTATCTCCTCGAAATATAGAGTTGTTTATTCAAATTTGAATGGAACATTCTTACTGTGTTAAGTAATTTAACTTTTCAGTGAAGATGATAAAAAGAATGGGTTGGTAAATGCCGGAAGTGCTGGAAAGTGTGCTCCAGAAAAGTCATGTTTTGTCTTCTACCAAGAATGAGAAAGATGCAAAAGCATTTTCATGAACAACTCAACTATCAAAACAGTTGAAAAAATAGGTAATGATGTGCAAGGCTTGTCAGGTATGGACATTAATCAAATTATGATCACATTCTCAATATGTGCATTGCGATTTAAAACTAGTTTCAATGCTATCTACCTAAGTTACTATAAAATGTTATACTTGGAAATATGGTCTTGTGATGCTTTGAGTGTTAGCTTAATAGAACAAGACAATAATAGATAAAAGGGAAAATCGTCAATGAATTGAGAATGAATACATGAACATGTTATATCATAATGTTGGTGTAGAGTACCATTATATGGTGTGTCTTAGTTAGATGCAACCTAAAGGACATATAATTGTAGTTTCTTATGTTGAGAAAATCCTGATAATTGTGGGGTCACTTATGCCTCAAATGTGGGGGTATAAGATGGAAACAAGTGTTTGTTTGATTTCTCAAGCATATTTATAGAAGACCCTAAACTTATATGTGTCCTAACTTATAGACCTCAATTGTGGGGGTCTAAGGTGAGAATGAAGACTCGATTTTCTTTAGAAAATCATTGCATATGATCACCAGAACTTTACTACAATAACTTACAAGTTCTGAAGTTAACAACATCTGAATAAAATAAAATTTTCTGTTGAGGATGTTGAGTTCTCGACAGTAGTCTTTTGAGGTCGGGTTCTCACACTAGATAGAATAGGTTAGACAGATGCTTGACTTTGTGAAATTGTTGTTATAGAATAAAGTAGTGATCACTTGGCACATACTCACGTGACACTAAAAATAATACGCAAGACATTGTTTGTCATTATTGTCAGTATGCTACATTAGATGGATGTTGAGGAAATATACTTAAATGGTTAGTCAAAGGTGGACAAACTTTAAGGGTTTGGTTAGCGCTAGGGGGTAAAGATACAAATTGACTGCACCTACATATACTTGACTTGAACCAAGCAATAAGTCATTGACCTGCCAATATTATTATGTGATGATGGTGATTTCTAGTGATGTGACACTAATGAATTTTGATAAGTGTATTTACACTAAATCTATTGAAGGTGCATATGTTTAACATGCCTTTATTATGTGTTTTACAACCATTAACAAATTTGTGTTGTTTAAAGTTTGACAGGAAACAAATATGTTGTTGACGTGGTCTAAAGGACCAAAAGGAACCAAAATCAAATTTTGATTACATAGTTTCTGTCAAATGTGTTTAATGTGTGTTGTAAATAGGTGTGCATGTTTACCATTTTAATCCTGGAGAATCACATGGATGCTCTGATCAAAGGACAAGAGAATTGGGATGCTTGAGGTAGATATTTAATTTCAAATATGTGATATATATGGCACTAACCTTTTGAGGAAAATGTAATGACCGTACTAGTATTTAGTACATGTATCTTGTATATTCCTTTATATGCTTTACAACCACCTAGAAAACATGTGACTTTTACGATTTGATTGAAAGACTAAGTTGTTGTAGACAAGCATGATCTAAAGGATCATTGGAACCAGAAAAAATTCTAACGAAAATGGTATTTGTCAAACTCGATACGTTTAATGTGTATTGTAAACGTGTAATGAATTCGGTGTACAAATACACTTGTGACCCTAGAAGAATTAGTGGGATGACCTGATTAGAATTTGAGGTACTTGATGTGCATTTGAATTGTGTATGTGCATGATATATATTGGACTGACCTTAAGAGATGTTGTGATTTCATGCTTTGAAGATTCTTAGCCTATGTGTGCGCCCTCTTAAGTTGTATCAGTAGTTGGAAATATTCCAACAAACATGAGGAACTCGACTGAGATGAAATCAGAGTTCGCTCGCTTAATTTAAAGCATGAGAGGAAGTTGAATGGATAAATCCTTTTTTTTAAGGCATTCTTCTGTGACCGAAGCCTGTGGCCACCATTGCTGAAACTCAATTGACTATATAATTCTAAAGTAAATGAGCAATTGACAAAGTCTATACAAACTCGGAGACGACTAATTCGATAAGACAACTACTCTCTAATGAAGTTATTTTTGTAGACTTAGTGAAGTCAAGAGAATTTTTTTTGGATCCTTTGACGAAAGGATAATCTAGAGAGATAGTTTGTTATTGCATCGAGGGGATAGGGCTTAAGCTCATTAAAAAAACTTACCATGAATGATACTCAACCTTGTTGACTGGAGATCCCAAGATCAAGGTTTTGAATGAGACAACTAATTTGTGATGGGTTAAAGGAAACATTATCAGATAATTTTATTCTTTGTCCCTTCCCTATAGTGTAGACGTGATAGTGTGACTGCATGTGAAGGATGACTTTTAATAAGTCTTAATGAGTTATATAGTTTCAATTTAAGATTGAAGTGCGGTGTAACGGTAAACACTCTTGATAGAACTCAACTATCTGAATGTGGAAGTGGGTTGCTTCCTATGAGAATAAAACTGATTCTATAGGATGAGAAATAGGATATTTGCTCAGGTCCAAAATGAGCACAACCGCACGAGCTTAGCAGCAACCTTGGAGATATCATGTGTGGTGGTTATCGCGAATTACACCAAACACCAGCAGTTCAAGACATCGCGTTCACTGTCTCTAGCAAGTAGTTCCGGTAACCTCTCACTAAGCAAAGATTCAAGACCTCATGGACACCTTTGCATATATGGTATTTCCTGTTTTCTATGTGATTTTCAGTTTTTCATCAAGATTTAATTCATTTTGAGAAAATGATTTTTATGTTGTTTTCTATGGTTTTGGTATTACTGATACTTAGGACCTAAGAGTCTCTAAGGGATCACTGGCTCATTTTTCACTTTGGTGAACAAAACCTTTAGTCCCACTATGAGAAACTAAAGATAAAAGCTTTCTATACTATTATGATTTATGCAATTAATAGTATGACCCTGGGGTCAGCACACTTTTGTGTGAAGAAAAGGACATTGGAATGACTAGTATGATTTCGACACACGCACGATCCATTTGTCTGTTCAGTCAAGTCGGGTCATGGTATTTAGGGTGTTGGTTTACCAAGATCTATTTGTGTTTTTCATGTTTTACTAAGGTTTTCATTCATGTGGGGGATTGTTGGAAAACAATGGCTAAACAAATGAGTTTTAAATGTTTTATTAAAATATAAAATATTGTGCTATTTGGGTTCGAGCTCCTGAACTATTGGTCACTTTACATGTTTTGGTTTTTTCTTTGTTTTCTTTTGTGAATGAAACACTTTAGTCCCAAATTCGGGAGTTTCCACTTCTTAAGTTGTATTAAGAGATTATATAAATAATCTTTTCTCAACATATTTGGACATCCAAGGAAAAAAGGTTTCTCCATTATTTTTGGAGAGACCAAAAGAATAATAATTTTTTTATTACCTTTCTTAAGTTTTTTGAGATTTTCCTTGAAGGATTTTTCTGCGTTGTCAAGAAAGTTGATCATCTACTACGAGCGCTAGTAGTAGGTGTAGTAGGGTTGTTTTATCCTGGAGGCATTCTTCATGTGGAGGCTATAACATCACTCTTGAGTGTGGTCGGGCGCTAATGTCTTAAGAACAGCGTGTTAAACACGTGACTCACTCTGTTTTTTCAAAATTTTATTACATACCATCTTGATGTTGCGGAGATACGAGGAGCTCATCCGTTTTGACGAATCACTTCCGCTAAAATCAAGTATCAACAACTTTTATTTATTTGATTTTCTTTATTTTTAATTATTACACCCAACACTTATAAAATAAATGCCATTCTTACTAAGTTGTTGTGCAGAGATAAGAATTATGATGCTATCCCGCTACCTTTAAAAACCGGTGGATAGGAACTTCCAAGTGTAATTAGCTTGCTAAAGATCTGAGCAATCTTTCGCATTTCATTCATCTTAACCCATTTAAGGATTGCCAGGATTGCCTGTTGTTCCGTTCCAACTAAAATCCTACTTTTTAATCATTTTTTTTCAATCAAAACTTTTCATTCAATATCTTTTCAATCATTCATATTCTTTTTAATATTATGACACAACAACAATTACAGTAGATCCACCACTTGTACCTTTACATGAGAACGGTTTCATTCGATCATGTGATGCCTCTTTCGACAAAGATTGATAGGAAATGGGAGTGGGTCTAATTCATATACAAGTGCTTACAAAGGGTGCAAAACATTAGATGGAAAAGGGAAATCCCCAGCAAAAGCTGAATGTTTAGCTATACTTGAAGGCGTCAAATGGATCTGGGGCATGAATATAAACTGCATTCATGGGGCATGAATATAAACTGCATCCATATTCGCAGTGATCCAAGAAATGTTGTTACCTATTTGCATAACGACAAGAGTCAAGTTGGTTGGTCTAGCTCAACCATCTTGTGTGATTATAATTTTTACTTAAACTTGTTTAGTTTTTTTAAAGTTGATTTTATTAGTAGAGATTTTAATGATAGCGCTGGTTAAACAGACAAACATTACATTTATATTAAGAATGTATATTTAATCATACATATCCATTTATACCAAGAACGTGTATTCATATGCATTGTTGTACATGATATATAAGTAACGTTCCTGCACCTAGTGAGCAGGTTCCCCTCAGTTTCTACAAAAAATTAAAATAAATAAATTATTAGCATATTATTCTTGATCAACAAATTCTACTTATGGTATATATAAAAGCTACATAAAAAAGAGTCCCTGAAATGATACCAAAATGTAAAGTTTTTCTACAAACAATTAAAATTAAAATTAAAATTAAAATTAAATCTTAGTTCCATTTAGACTAATGTAAATGCCATAGTAATAGTAATTTGGTTTAGTTTCATTTAGAGCGTCCACAACGGGACGATTAAAAGGCTGACTAAAGATCAAAAGTAATCTTTAGTACGAAAATGTGAAGCATAGTGGGTCGATCAAATGTAGTGGATAGTCGTCCAAATGCATTGTAGCTGATTAGAAATAGGATTTCCCCCCGACTAAACAGGTTATAGTCAAGCGGGTTCGTAGTGTACCGCTTGATGCTAAGCGGCGTCGTAGTAATTCGCCCAGAGCCAAGCGTTAGTCTGGGACAACGCTCAGAAATACGGGCGGTAAGCTAGTAGTTCGCATGATCAAGCGTTATTCTGGGAGTTCGTCTGATGAAACGGGGTACTAGGATTACGCCCACACACTAGCGTGTTGCTGGAATACCGTTCAGTTGGAGCGCATTGCTAGCATGCCGCCTACTATCTAACGTGCTTTTTAGCACTCCGCCTATACTTAAGCGAGGCGCTAAGACGCCGCTCGCTTCTAGGCGCGGCCCTAGTAGTCCGCCTGATTGAATTTTAACCGTTTTGTTACCGTTGATCAACGGCTATAATTTGTATTCTGATACACCTAAATAAATGAATTTATATCTATCATTGCCATTTCAAATCCACATCTTTTACATTTCATAGAAAATTTCTAATCTCTCGTTTTCATGTAATGTCGGGTTACGAAAATTTTAGGCTTAATGCAGAGAATTTTACCATATAGGAAGATCTATCCTTATGTCGAAACATAGTCTTACATTATCCAGCAAGAGGTTATGAACGTCGGATGAAAGGTTCAATGAGCATGCAATGGTTAGAAGATATTCATGCTAACTTTTGTAATGAAACTGGTAACCCCAATAACCGGAACAGAGCAAGCCTTTTTTGTCGATATATGGAAATCACAAGGGCAGTACTAGAATTTTCTTCTTTAACCGTTAAGGTGAATGGAAGAAGAATTAGGAATGAAACTGATGATGAAGTTGTTGCCAGATCTCTGGAGGAATGGAGAAGATGGAAACGTTCAGATTTCAGGTACAAACCTCATTTCGAGATCCTAAGGGTGATGAAAGAATACAATCCTTTTGTGTTGATTATTTTCCGAAGTGAAGAACGTCGTCCCGGTCGTCATACAACCCGTTGAAGGTTTGATAATAGGTTTGCTTAAGTGTTTAAGAGTAATCTACTGATTTATTATATTTCATCTCCTTTAATGTATACCTTTTTGATTTAATGAAATGATGTTACAAAATAAAGTTACTTCCGGTTACAACCAAACTCTGAGAGAATATTTGAAAATTTTATAGAACAACCAAACTCTGACAAAAGTTAGAAAAATCTCAAAATCGGGTGACAAAGTGAGCAGTTAATTCCGATTACATTTTGGACTTAATGAACTCGTAGCTTTCAACAAATGTGAACTCTTCTTCCTTTTCCTGATGGTAGTGCATTTTTGCGAGATCCTCCTACAGAAGCATAGGAAAAAAAACATAATTCACCAATTTAACTATGTTGTTATTGGAAGACCAAACAACTTATCTTATGTAAAAGATACTTACAAATTGTTGGATCGACAACCCTAAATGGGTGGGGTTAAAGATCCGTTGTTGTATAGCTATATAATCAGCTATTCCTTTTCAGATAAATTGGTATCTATCATGAATTTCTTCAAGAGATCTTTGGTTTGGATTTCCATTTTCTCGAGCATATTGGATGTTGATCCTACCCCAAAAGGTTTCAAGTTCAACCCTTCCAGCTATGACATCTTGACGTAGGGTTTCGCTATGCCAGGTTTTGGTTATAACCAAGTCTTCAGCTGAATCAAATGTTGCCATGTTTGTAGTTAGAGTTATGAAGTGAATTACAAAGAAGAGATGATTAAATAGAATTTGTAGAGTGTATGAAACTAGGTGTCTGTGGTATTTGGTAGAGAACACAAATGTATTTATAGGATAAAGAAAGAGACTTACCGACTAGTATTTTCAAAAACTTACTACTTAGCATGAATTCTCTCTAAATACAGAATTGGTCAAGATAAAAAAACTTAGATCCAACAATTTGTAGCAGTATTTTCAAAAACTTACTACTTAGCAAATAAGTTTGTAATTTATGATAACAAAAATTACATGAGCTAATAAGTAGAGCTAAACTCACTTTCGCAGGCATCGCGGCTGCACTTAGCATGTGCAGCAAGCCTTTAAACCCCTAGGTGCCCCTAGCGGCCGAGTTTTAAATCGTCAGGGGGGGGGCGGCAGGGGGTTTACAAGAGATTTACCCATAAAACCTATCCAGAGGATTTATAAATTTTTAATCATCACCAAAATCTGACCATCAGTGTTCGATCAATTCATTTCGCAAACGAATATGAGTATCTTTGTCGAATACTGAACGTCTGCGTTGGTCCATTCTCATTCTCGAAAGTTCAACAGTGTCGTATCTAGAAATATTTACCGGTGCACCGTGGCTGAGTTCATCATATTCATGTGGCCAATCACTGGGTAAACACTTATCCTCCACTATCATATTATGTATAATGATGACAGTTTTTATTATATATGCTAATACGTCTGGATTCAACATTCGTGCAGGTTGCTTTATAATTGCAAATTGATTTTGCAGCACCCCGAAGCCGCGTTCTACATCTTTTCGGCAACCTTCCTCCATAACAGAAAATTTTCGTTTCTTCTGAGAATCTGGATGTTTAATCGACATTACAATAGTAGCTATCTCCGGGTATATTCCATCACCAAGAAAATACCCCATATCATATTGATGTCCGTTGACAACAAAGTTCACAGCCGGTGCTTTCCCGTTGATTATCTTTTTGAAAATATACGAACGGTTTATCACATTTATATCATTGTTAGAACCAGGCATACCAAAAAATGCATGCCAAAACCATAGATCGTATGACACCACTGCCTCAAGGATAATACTTTCATTACCTTTGTACGCAGTAGCACCGAATTCAGCCGATGGGCATTTATCCCATTTCCAGTACACGCAATCAACACTACCAAGCATCCCCGAAAATCCCCTTTTTTGGTTCTCAGCAAGAAGGAGTTGAACATCACGCTTAGTTGGTGTGCGCAAATATTCTTTCCCGTACAGATGGACTATCGTCTTACAAAACCTACGATTTGCTTCCAAAACTGTGGTTTCTCCGATCCGTAAATACTCATCTATTGCATCTGCCGCACATCCGTAAGCTAACATTCGAATTGCTGCATTAATTTTTTGCTGAGGGGATAATCCAAGAACACCACAAACATCTCTTTTTTTGAACAAAATACTTATTTACAGCTACTACATCTCCCAATATACGGTTAAATAATTCTCGCCGCATTCTAAATCTTCTACGAAATACATGAGGAAACGTCGGGTTTCTGCAAAAATAATCTTTCCATAGAATTTTTGCACCATTATCACGGCCTCTTGGTATTTTGATACGAGTTTGAAGCCAGTTCATACTTGAAACGATTAATCCGGCAGTGACTGCTTGATTATTTAGGCTCAATGCAAGTGAACCTTCGTCTGATGAGTACAAACTATTATTATCATCATCACACGATGAAGAAGAAGAAGAAGCAGAAGAAGAAGAAGAAGAAGAAGAAGAAGAAGAAGAAGAAGAATGAGGAGGAATAGAAAAACAAGAACCATAGTACTTATTGTTATTTTGATAGTATGCCATTTGCTTTTTGATGTTTGTATTTTGGTTTGTATAATTCATCCTCTTGAGTGTTCAATTTATAGAGAAATTAATATAAGATTTTGAGTTTTGAATTGACAGTACACGGTTGGTATTTTAATGCAAAAACAGAGTTCAGAAAAGTGGGGTAGACATACGCATCAGAGATATGAAATGTCAGTTGACAAGACAACACCAAATGAAAAAAACGACAAAGGAAAAAAAATAAGAGTTTTGAATTGACAATACACGGTTGGTATTTCAATGCAAAAACAGAGTTGAGGCAAGTGGGGTGGACATACGCATCAGAGATATGAAATATCGGTTGACAAGACAATACCAAATGACCAAAACGACAAAGTTCAAATTTTTTTAGAGTTTTGAATTGACAAGAGAAAACTAATATAAAGGATAAAATAAACGATTAGAAATGTAAGAAAAATAATTTGAAAAGACAATTCAAATCTGAGAAAATAAAAAGTTTTATGTTCAACTAACAATTCAATGCTAATGAATAACTACTCTTCCGCATCTTGATTCTCGGACGCCGAGCGCGGGGGCATAAACGGAGGCAAAGATGATCTGGAATTATAGTTATTTGATTTCATTTTTGATGAAGATCCCTGACCCATGGTGTTCCACATCGGTGGTGGCATCTGCTGAGTATACGTTCCAAACCCAATTGGTGGTTGTTGTTGACGAAAGTGGGCAAGCTGTGAGTTCAACATGTTGTTTTCATTTCGTAGCCCATGTATTTCTGCATCTTTGGCAATGAAAAATTCCATCCTCTCCTTAGTTTCATTTAACGTAAATTCACGAAACTCGTGGGTAAAATCAGTCAACTCTTGAACTAAATCATAAGCCGCGACCTGTGATGAAAAAAATGAAATCAAATTCTAAACCATCATTGTATACTAAAATCAAATTTAAAGTGTTTTGTTGTATACTTACGTATGGTAGCTGTTGTGGGGGAGGAATGGGTACATGTTCACGATGACGTTGGATGTTGTGTTTAATACGGTCACCAGCATAACCGTACGTTTCAACCTCCCAATCGACTTTCGTGGCATATTTTTGCAGGTTAGTCACATGTCGCCAATACTCCATATACAGATCATAGTTAACGACACATACATATTCACTAGCATGGACCAGACAGTTTTCGCTCATCTCCTCAACCACGTCGTTGCTGAAGTTGGAAATACAACTAGGCGGGTTGCTAGGAACGCCCCATATTGGATTGTTCTGCCTCCAATACCGATCTCCGAGATACATGTTATTCTTTTCCAAGAAAATTACAATAAAAAAATAATCTAATCAGTTAACCGAAATTCAAAGAAAATAATAAATATTCCAATGGAACTAAATTAAAAATTCACAGTTCCAAGCCAACAAAATATTGCCCTTCTTTGTGAGAGTTGTATAGCTTTTCGTCCTATTTCAAATTCCAGGACCATGATCGCACCTCCCCACGGTTGCCAGGTCACATCGTCTACAGACAACTGATTCAGAGAAGTCCTTGAACGAACAATGTCAATACTCTTCCTCCGGCTTCCCGTCCACCGACGACATCTAGGCCACTCATTTTCACTTTCAGGCGAAGGGTTCTTTAGCCGACAAATGCCCAGATATTCGTACCTACAAAACTACAATGTCATGACGACCAATGGAAAACTAACTTAGAAACAAAAAAAATAATTTAATAGAATTATAAATAACACAAACGAATTTACCTCCAAAATTTGGAAGGGTCCGGCCAATGACTTTTGTCCCCTGCCAGATGCGGCGAGACCTGAATACAATTTAGAAAATGCAGGAGAACCGCAGTCATATTCGTCAACTGCAATTAGATCCGCAGCTAACCATCCAACATCAATATAGGTTTTTGCATTTGAAAAGAAGAACGAACCCAAAACATACATATAGAAGACTCTTGCTACCCTATCAGCAAGTCTACTATCATCGTTAGCCGCAAACAAAGTTTGTTGATCAAAATATGTGCTAAAAAATTTAACAGTAATTGCATCTGAAACCCACTGGCACGGAATACCTTCTCTTTTACAAACCACATTATCTTTAAGTTCAGGAAATATATGCTCCCGCACATATTCAAATTGGAACTTCCCTGAGTCATACGGAACAGGCCTACCAATACCAATGCTAATTCCTGTCAACATGACCCAATCTAGGGGAGTGAACCCAAGCTCGCCAAACGAGAAGTGAAAAGTGTTTGTCGTATCCCAAAAACGCTCAACAATATAGTCAATAAGTGCATGGGATGAATCTACTACATCTATGGTCAGTAATCGGTCCCATCCTCCCTTTTCAATAATATATCTCACCCTAGGGGTATGTTTAATAATACCTTGGTAGGTCTGAAGAACGGATTTGAGAGAACCACGATGTGAAAACTTGAAATGGGCGCCGCTTGAATACGTTATATTGGTGGAGGCGTGATCCTTAGTATCTTCCACAACTGTATAGTGTTCCAACCCGGGAACTTCTACCGTTTCTTTAATAATACGATCATCATCTGAATCCTCGACGATTTTAGTCTTCTTGGCCCTCTTCCTTCGGCCAACGAATCTGGACGTCAAACTGCTCGACATCTGGGCAAACAATTCATACAACATTGAAAATCAAGAGTAATCTCCACAATGCAAAAAGATAAAAACATAAATCAAGGAAAAACATAATAATTTCATACATTATCTAATTACATAATCATATGTACCAACATACAAAAATCAAACATTCTTGAACAAAATTCATCATTAAAAAAATACTTCAATATCAATGCCCCAATTGTACCAAAATTCATCAAAATTCCAAAATTATATACTTCCATAGACATAGGTTTTAAAACATAAACATTCCAAATTCCCAAATTTTCAAGACAATCTAGTCAATTCATCAAAAAATTAACCATAAACCAACTCAAACTAAACAAAAACTTAATCAATTATATCTCCAATTCAACAAATTATCATCAATTTTTGATACCCAATTTACAACATTCATAAACCCTAAAAATTATCCTAATTCCATAATTACAATTTCTAAACGCTAATAATCTCAATTTCATAATCACATGTTTAATCGACAAAACATATATAACCAATTTAACTAACAAAACATAATAATAAAACATACTCTACATTTAATTTACAAAACAAATATAATTTACAAAAAACAAATTTTTTTAGAAATTACCTTGATTTCGTTTGGATGTTTGAAAATACCTTGAGCGGTGTCTCAAATACGTAGGCGGGACTGTGGGTTCTCATCTAGGAAGTGTAGTGTTGAAGTTGGGTGGCGGATTAGGGTTTGAGTTGAAAACAATTTGGATACAGGGGAAAAACTAGTTTTCGGCTGGTAGAAGAAGGAAGATAGAATGGGGCGGGCTCCTAGCATCTCGCTTGGAATCCCAGGCGGGGCGCTAGGATACCGCCCGTCCCATTCTACTCACACACAAAGTTCGCACAAGTGCAACTCTTCTAGGCGCTATGCTAGAACTTCACCCCACCAGGCATGATTCAGGGATACCGCCCGTCTCTCTGGCGTGATCCTAGGATACCGTCCAATTACAGGCGTTACGCTAGTATTCCGCCCCAGAATCATGCGTTACGTTAGGAGACCGTTTAGCGCAAGCGTTATCCTAAAATTTCGCCCGTCTTTCCAAGCTTAGCACTAGAATACCGCCCAACATCAGGCGCATTGCTAGAACACCGCCCGACTATACACGGCTGTTCTTGAGCCGGACCAAAGACTAAATTTTTTAGTCTTTTAGTCTTTGGTGGTTTAGTCTGGTCGTTCCATTGTGAACGCCCTTAAGACCTTAGTTTTAGTCTAAACTAATCTTAGTTTCATTTAGAAATTTATGGAAGTACTTAGTTTCATTTAGAAATTTGTGACAGTACTTAGTTTCATTTAGACTAAACTCAACCAGTAAGTTTTTATTGTGTTCGTTTAGGAACGTAATCTAAGCGCTGTTAATGGCCCAATTAGATGATCTAAACCTGCAAACATCATCACTCCCTCTCTCCATGGAGTTTGGAATCCGAAGGCAATTGTTACATAATAACATATGCCGCAGATACGTAAGTAACGCACAGAAGCTAGTGCAGAAAGAGAATGAAGCTAATAGTTTCCTCAAGGGTGGATCCACCAAGCACCTGTTAAAGATTTAAAAGGGTTATTGAAAGTAACCTTATATAGGGGCTTCCTGATTCATAGGGGGCTCCTCATATAAGATGAAATAAAGACATTTGAAGTAAAATTCAAAAACCCATTATCCATGATATTTTTATAATGGCTAAACTACCCATGATTAGTTAGTATTAGTAAAACTAATTAGTTAATAGACTAGGCTAATCATAATTAATCTTAAATAATCTTATACTTAATGAAATGAAATCAATTTTTTTTCTTTTTGGTTTGGTGGGAAGAAAAATTAGAAGAAATGTAAGATAATTTTTTAGGGTTTTTTAAAAAACCATAGATTTTGATTCAATCAACCAGAGTAGTGAGGTATACCTTTAACTTAAACTCTTGGTCTTTTAATGGCTCAAATTTGATGAAATTACAGTATAAAAGATGATTTATTTTTGATTCAGAGAATTTTAGGGCTAGGTTTTCATGTCGAACCCAACCGTAACAGTTATTTCATGGATGAACACCAAATCGTAACAGTTTTACGGTTGGGTTTTAGCATCGTACCCAACCGTAACTAACAATTACGGTTAGGTGTTCATCCTAGGACCCAACCGTAACTAACAATCACTAGTAAACATTTTACGGTTGGGTTTTAGCACCAGACCCAACCGTACTAATCTTGGAAAAATAGTGCTTGTATCCAGGATAGTTTACTGTTAGGTTTTGACAATAAAACCCAACCGTAAATATGAGTTTTAGTTTTAGTGCAAACACATTTACAGTTGGGTTTTGTAATCGAACCCAACCGTAAATGATCATCTTCATCTCCTTTATCCCACAGCATAAATCAGATTTTTATTTTTTTTGGTTGGTGGAAAAAGTAGAAGAAAGAAAAGAGAGTTTTTGGTTGTTTTTTGAAAAGCCCTAGATTTTGGTTTTCTTAACCAAAATTAGTGATTGTAGTGGCAAATTTGTGGTGGATGAATCCTTGTATGATAACCAAACCAAATTTTACATACATTGAGGAAGACCCAACTATATATGATTATTTAGATGGTAGAGAGGTTTTAAGTCAAAGTTGTGATGGTGAAACTCAACCAAATGGAGAAACTAGCCGTCACAATGAAGATTCAATTGGCGAGAGTAGTTAGGTATACCTCTAACTTAAACTGTTATTTTTTTGGGATCAAATTTTATGAAATCACGTACATAATAACGATATTTTTTGTGATTCAGGTAGTTTTACGGTTGGGTTTTCTTCTCAAACCCAACCGTACCGTACTTTTCATGGAGGAAAACCCAATCGTAACAGTTTTACGGTTGGGTGTTTAGTACCGACCCAACCGTAACTCATTATGTGCATGGGTATTTATTGCACTAGTTACGGCTGGGTTCGACCCACGATACCAACCGTAAAACTGTTAGGGATGTTTTCTTTTCTTTTTACGGTTAGGTTTGAATCCACAACCCAACCGTAATTTCCTTTATGGTTGGGTCCGATGCTCATAACCTAACCGTAAAATTATAGTTTGTAGTGTTTTGTTGCCAAATTCCTTGATATTTTTTGTTCAACTCGAGATTGTACCTCACCCAATGTATGCTCAACCTCCTCCAAATGATATTCAAACTAGAGATACTACGAATCACTATTTGAACGACTTGGTAGGTTATAGATAAGTTGTTAATTCCTTTGGACAATATAACTAACTTTTTTTCTCTAACTTTGTGTTCTTGGACCATGTAGACATGGGATAAAAGAGATGATGCAAAGAAATGGGCTAGAGAACATGGCAAACTCATCATGTGTGTGATTGTTTGTAACCAACAAAAATACAACCGCTTTCAAATGGTTTGCGAGTGTAGTGGATTCTATACAAGTCATGCGAAGAAGGGTACCAAGTATGTAGGAAAGCCGAAGAGGAAGCCAAAAACTTTCACTAAGAAGACGGGATGTCCTTTCAAGCTTCAACTTTATACCAACAACGAGAATAAGTGGTTCATATCTAGAGTTGTATGTGGTCGTCAGAACCACCTACCACCAGAGACTTTATTAACGCATCCTTCTGCGGGACGGCTCACCGAGGAAGAAAACGTCATCGTAGGCGACATGACGGAAAAGCGAATGAAACCCATTGATATACTCGGACACTTAAAAAAAAAACCCAACGAATGTCTCTACGTTGGAGACAATCTACAACGCCAAAGCCAACTTGAAGAGTGAAAAATGGCAAGAAAGGGGCCAAATCCAACAACTTTTGTACTTGGGGGAGAAGCACAACTACACCATATTCCATGAAGTAGATGGGAATAAAGAAATAAAGCATATTATATTGGCTCATCCCGAGTTTATGAAGTTAGCACGGTGCTCCCATCAAGTGCTTCTAATGGATTGCACGTACAAAACTAACAAGTATGAGCTCCCGGTCTTGAATTTTGTCGGCCAAACTTCTACCAAGTCCCCATTTAGTGTTGCCTTGTGCTTCTTGAGAGACGAGCCCGAAGAAAGCTATGTGTGGGCATTGGAACAAGTTAAATTATTCTACTTTGAAGGATATACCCCTAAGGTGATGATCACCGACAAAGAAAAATCATTGATGAATGCCATATCAAGGGTATTCCCTGATGCTCATAATGTTCTTTGCGCGTTCCACTTGTGGAACAATATTCAAACCAAGTGCAAACCGATTATTCGGCCAACAAAGAAAAGCGAAATGGAGAGAATTAAGAAATTACCGGTACCTCAACAAAAAAAGGCCAAAGAAAAATTCGAGGAGGATGACAAGTTGGCGGAACTAAAATGGGCTAGTTTCCAAAGTGAATGAGACACTTTGACATGGTCTATAACCAAGGAAGAGTATGAAGAAAATGTTCGTATGTTATGCTTGCACTGGATAAATTACCCAATAGTTTTGAAGTATTTGATGGACCATTGGTTGAATCGCACAAAGAGAAGTTTGTAGCGGAGTTCACAAACCAATATAAACACTTTGACAACCAAGCTACAAGTATCGCGGAGTCATCTCACAAACGAATGAAGAAGAAGCTTCATAGTTGTGATGGTGGGTTTGTTACGGTCTTCGAAGCGATACACGATTGTTTTCTCCATGACCTTGATGTAGTTAAGGAACTTTTCGAAAAAAGTCGTTGTAGAAAACACACCATTTATAAAGATGAGCCATGGCACGAAGGAATTTGTTATAAGGTGTCGCATTGCCAATTGATAAGATAATGTACGAGTTAAGTATTATAGGTTGAGCAACTTGCACGAAGAAGAAGAGTGTGCTTGTCCTAACATGTCAAGTTTGGGACTTCCATGCCGGCATATGATGGCCAAGTACGATGAAAACGGTTTGATCCCAATTGAAGATATTGATCCGTTTTGGCAACAATTGTCTTTCGATGAACCCATTATTGAGCAAGACTTTGGTGGATCGTTTGCCGATACCCACGTTAGAAAATCTCTAGCCGAGAAATATGACACATTAAATCGCGTGCAAATACATATATGGTTGAGTAAGCTGAGTAAATTCATGTTTCCTTACACAAAGTACGATGCCAAGGAACCAAATAGATGGAAGAAAAAGGGTAGGCCTTCTATGAAAGTAAATAGGGCCGTGGGACGAAAAAAGCTATGGAATTGTTGGAAAAATCAAAGAAAAGAGACCCGTCGGCTTTTGAGCACTTGCAAAAGGAATATGAAGCGGAGGATGAGAAGGAGGATGATGTTCGGGGAATAAAGAAACGAAAAATAAGTCAAACGGAACAAGGGGGACCAAGCCTAGTAGATATTAAAGGAAAAGGTCCCGCGCTTCCCTCTCAAGAAAGTTCAACAATGGAAGTTGGTGCCAAGGGAAAAGTTCCCGCACACCCAAACTCAAGAAGAGTTAGTATGAAAGAATTAGCAAGAAGAAAAGAAAATGTTAAAGGAAATACATTAGTGGCTGAAGAGCCGCATACGATCCGGATTGCAAGAGGATTGATGCAAGCACCATCTAACTTTTCACGAAATGAGAAGGGTAAAATCGTCCGAACCGAGTACATTATATATGAAAATTATATATTATGTTTTCCAGATTTTGTTCGTGAATAAATAAAGGCCACAGACGATGTATCCGATGATGGTAATTGTGGTTACCATGTATTCATCGAGCAAGTTGGACCATTTAGCGGAGCGAAAGGGTTGGGTTTGGACGAATGCACTTATGTAAGGCATAGATCCGCGGTTGAACTACGTTCTTACCCGGATTTATACAAATCAATGATGAGTGAAGCGGGAGAAGAAGATTGTTAAACGAGAAGTTCATTGCATTCGAAAAGTGTTTAATAAGCAACAAGAATTTGACTACCGAGTATTGGATGAACATGCCAATATGTGGGAAAATCCTCGCCAACGCTTTCAATTGCGTCATCCATTATATCTCAAATGGATTTAGTCTTACATTTGCACCAACAAGAACAACCTTTGTCGAACAATTGGCAACGAGACGATGTGTGATTGGGATGGTGCAAAACTGTCATTTTATCGGTCTCAAGTTAAAAGAAGGAAGCCCATTACCCCCGTTAAGGAGAGGATACGACGGCGCAATCCCCAGGTCTTGGTGTAACCGGTTCGAGCGAAGTTTCAAACTCTGGAACGAATTACGACTACCCAGCTTTCAATTCGAAGCAATTGTTTCTGACTCGAAGTCGGAATGCTAATATAGTAATATTGACTAAATGTAATATTGGTAGTGACAATATCATATGTATTTTGAAGGAATCATAATATGAATAAAGTATTTTGGAAAATAAAATTGTTATATTTTACGGTTGGGTTCGACCTTCGAAACCCAACCGTATAACCGACTCGTAACAAATTTTGTGGATTATACCAGTTTTACAGTTGGGTTTGACCTTCGAAACCCAACCGTAAAATGTGTCTGAAAACACACAATTAATGTAAGCATCAATTTCTCATTACTTAGACCACATTACAACCCATTAGACTATTAAAGTATTACATAGACAATTAAAATTACCACCAACAAAACCAAATGTCATTACAAAATAACTAATAAATAGGTTTGTGAGTGAGCAAAAAAGTATTTAGGATGTGATAATGAGGTAGTTATAAAAAGGGCCATATTTTTCATCTCCTCCATTCCTGAATAGATCTCTCTAAAACCTCATCTTCGGTTTCACCCTTAAGTCGTAGTTGACCAATAATACAAACTAATGCCAAAAATTCTTCTACTTGTCGGTGTATAGTGCCATATCGACAATTCAACTTGACGTGATCACGGTTATAAGGCTTGCCGGTTTCAGAACAAAAGTTTTCATAGATTGTTTGCCAATAACTCTGACTCGTTATACCACCTTGCCTTCGTTCTTCTCTTCTTTTTGGATAACATAATACATAGTTGCGGAAAATACATAAATCTTAATCCAAAGTAAAATCAGGATTTTGAACCTCAGGTTGACCCATAATCTAGTATGTTAGAGTAATAGTTTTGTTGGAGATGATTGTGGTAAAAGAAAGGTTGTATTTTAGAAAACAATTGATGGGTTTGATATGTACTCAACCATTTACCTTTTTTTCATGCATAAATAAGATGTGTAACGACTCTATTTCGAAAAATGGGTCGTTCAAGGTTCCAACAGCTATATTTTCAAATCAAAAAGGCCTTCAAAATTGAAACAAAAGATTCCTGAAAAGGATTTTACGGTTTGGTTGGACTCAAAAACCCAACCGTAAATATTCCTGTTAACTTATTTTTGGAATTTCAATTCACTCCAAATTGGGTTTAAAAATCAAATTTTAAACTTATTCGTTCTATTTTACTAGTTTTAAAGTAAAAAGGGTCATTCATACAAACAAAAACTCAACCGAACGCAAACACTACAATACAATTTTTGAGTTAACAGGAATATTTATAAAAACCCAACTGTAAAACTGTCCTTCTTAAAGATTTTGGTTGGTCTACGGTTGGGTATGGACTTGTGTCCCAACCGTAAATGAACCTGGGATACACTTATGAAATAGAAGAGTACGACAAAAACCTTATTTTTAACATTAAAGGAAGAACTAAAGAAAATGAAATACAATAGATCATTAGATGATTACACATAAACACTTAAAGATAATAAATGAAATCATGATAGGTACTTTGTTCCATAATACGATAGCAATCCTCATGCATAAACGACTCCCCATGTTTGATTCTATATTGCTCCATAGCCATTACATGCTGAAAAAAACAAATCAATTATAAGTTTGAATTTTTGAAAACTCTTTTTAATGAACGATTTATTAATTGACAAACTTACTCTTGCCACATAATTTTATGTGGGAAGTGCTTGTTTTCTCAATTTCATTTCCTGTTTTAAGTTCTCCATTTTTTCAAACAACGCCTCAAACCTTCTCTTGATGCCTCTGAACATCCTCCGATTTTCATTCCCGTCTAATCCCACAAAAATTTAAAACACACGCTTCCACCAAGGATCGGAATTCTGACCCACCAGCCAATCTTCATGTGCAACGGCTTAGTTATTGTTGTTATAGAAAGCTCTATCGTAATCGTACATTATAATCGTAACCCACGCTCAAACAATTGCAACATCTTCATCATTAGTGTAAACCATTTTTAGTGCTTCAAAGGATATGGTGAGAATGTGTGGGAAAGTCTAGAATTAGAATGAGAATGAAAGGGATAGAGAATAATGAGAAAGTGAAAGGGAAAGGTTTCCTTTTATAGTGAAAAAATACCCAACGACTAGATTTTCAAATAAAATATCCGTTGGGTTTGTCTACTTTAAGGGAAACACAAATACTTACGGTTGGAACTTGTCAACCAAACCCAACCGTAAAAGGGTCCAGAAGAATTTACGGTTGGGTTACACACATCGAACCCAATCGTAAATAATCTTCAACAAATTTTTTTATCTAACCAGAACCACATAAAAATATTCCTCCTAGAGTAGCTGTTAATACGAATAAGAGAAACTCTGTAGAATTTACGGTTGGGTTTTCCAATCCAACCCAACCGTAAATAATCCTCAATACAAAAAATTTGACATATGCAGAATAATTTACGGTTGGAAATCATAATTAAACTCAACCGTAACTTTTTTAAAAAATTTATGTGCAATTTTTTTAACGATTGGGCTCAGAATCGAACCCAACCGTAAAATTTCATCTTCATCTCCTACCTTTAAATTTACGGTTGGGTTTGTTTAATAACTCAACCGTAAAATGAAGAACAAACCAGTTACGTTTGGGTTTTCCAATTGAACCCAACCGTAAATTTTTCTGTTAACTCAGATTCTTCATTAGTTTGTTTAGTTTTATCCGGATTGTCATCACTACTATCTTCTACACCTTTAGTAGGATTCTTCATCACGAAATTTAGAGTTTAATCGACGATTAAATTTTGATTCGATGGAGAAATTCGGTTAAAATGGAGAAGGAGGAGATATGGAGGGAGAGGAAGATTTTTTGAATTGGAATTGAAATTTTGTAAGGTTTTGTTTTGTTTAGGTTTTAATTGATTGAAGAGCAAATTAAACTTTTTTAATAATAGAAGGATAATATGAACATTTAACATAGTCCTAAAGATATCCCTTACCACATTTTTAGGTCACCTTGACTTCAAGAATAACCCCTGTATGAACGAGAGAGCCCCTCTATAATGTTACTATTGAAATTGGCTTCTACTTTTAGCACTAGGCACCCTATCCGGATCAACTTTCTAGTATGGCCAATTTAGAATTGAACTCTTTAATTCTCATAAAGATATTGAACTAACACATTTAATTGATTATACCTCTGTGAACGTGGGAAGTAGAAGTTGTAGATGTCGAGGCACTAGTACTTGTTTGTTGGTTCATATTTTTAATCTCACCTTCAATTGTTTGTTGCCGCCGCATACGTTAAGCAATACAACGACGTTCACGATATTTTTCTATTTCCTCTTTGGTCAATGCACTTCTTTTCAATAAGTGAACTGACAATAAGAGACTGGCTACTCGAATGAATTGAATTCGATCTTTAAAAGCTTACCCCATAATTTCAATAGAATTGAAGTACACATAGCAAATCTATGGAGAAAAGACGCTTAAGGTCACTCTCAAAGACTTACCTCCATAATTCCTTAACGTGGATGTTACAACTGAAATGGGGAATATCTTAGGAAATGTGCTTGAACTCGACCATGAAGATGTTAATCCGGTTGATTCAAACGATGTTGCTGCAAGATTTGAAATTGAGGCCAATAAACCTTTTATAAGAGGAATGTTGATCGAGAGTGCAGTTGATTGCACACAATGGATACGATTCTATTACCAAAAACAACCTCACTAACTCTACCCAGCATGCCTCATCTCAGATAACAAAGAAAATGAATGCAAGGATAAAGCCAAATATGTAAGAGATCTTTCTCAAAAGCTGCTCAGGTTCTTGAAAAGTCGTTCACTCTTATGCAGCAGCTCCTCAGCTTCTTCTCCTGTCTCGGTCGAGACATGAGGACCACCAAATTATGTGATTTTACTCAATAACAATGACTTTTCAAATTTACAACCTGGTTCTGATTCCAGTAAAATGAGGTATATTTTGAGAAAATAATTTTGTTCTAAACCCCAAAAAACAATATCAACAATAACAATTTATTTTAAGAGACTGATAAAAAACAAATTAACTTTATTGGAAAGCCAACTTATAAAAACATACAATTTATCACTTGAGATGATAGGATTTACTAATTTAAAAACATAAATTTTAGTTGAAAATGAAAGCGTTGCTTAATACAGAACTATATAACCAAGGATGAAAACACACAATATCAATGTAAAACATCTGAAGTAGTTGTGGAAGGGATTACTGGTTGGATTGAGAGCAATGAATGTGTTAAATCTTGTGGTCCGGATAGAAATGTCATAAAGATATCTTTGGATTGCCCAATGGAATCACAATTTGTATCCATGATTTGCTTACCATTTTGTTATCAGAATTGCCTTAACATTGTGGATCTCTATTTTAATTTGGATACAGGAGACAGTACACATAATAAAAGATTGAATCACTCTTCTCAACATGATTTTGACATGGTAAAATCGAATCAAGAACCCCAAAATCTGGTCTTTCTTCCACGAAAAATAATATGCTCGCCATCAGCAATAACATCCTGCACTCGTACTACCACGAAAATCACATGCCTAAGAGTACATTTCTTAGGCATTTCCACAAACTGCTAATGTTCACAAACTCAATTTTTCATACTACCACAAATATTAAACTTGATTCCTTATCAAAAATATTTCTACTACTACTATATTTAAAATATGTGTTATAATTAGAATGATGATGGATAAGAATTCATGGAAATTAGAAAAGAACACAACTGTGAAAGTAACAGATAGAAATGTGTTCAGGGTTAATTCTTACCCAACGTGCTGTGATATCTAAGAAAATTAGAAAAATCAAACTTACCTTTTAATCTTGATCAATTCTGCATCAGTTAGATTTTGATATAATCAAACAGATAATAAGTTAACCTTTTAACATTGATCCAATTCAGAGAATAGGTTATTGAATTAGAACACTATTGATTGTGTTGTTGTTCTTTAGATTCACGAAAGTAGATTTGGAAGAAGAAAGGGTTTGCGGAACTCAACTGAAGTGTTCGTTGGATCTTAATTTTGTTTGAGAAATATAGATAGAGTCGACACGGACTGGAAATTTTACATAATAAATAAAAATGTTTGTCAAAATTGAGTTTAACGGGATTTAACCTTTAAACCTTCGCTTGTCTATTTGACAAATATAGCCTTTCTATTTTTCACTTACTACTTACTTTGTCTTATATTTAAAGAAGGCGGATATAGGGGCTCCAACATCAATAGAAGGGCTCCAATAATAAGACGAAATAGGGACACTATGAAGTAAAACTGAAAAACCCCTTATCCATAATTCTTATTAAATACCCAAACTATTCCTGATTATTAATGTTAATTACATTAATTAGTTAATTAGATTAAGCTAATCATGATTAATTAAACATAAAATATTTCTTAATCAAATTTTTAGGATCAATTTTTTTTTTTGAATTTGTGTTTGGTGGGAAGAAAAACTTGATGAAATTTAAGAAAATTTTATGCGTTTTTTTTTTAAACCCTAGATTTTGATTCAATAAACCATAGTGGCATTTAGATACCTCTAGATTAAACTCTTGATCTTTGTATGGCTCAAATTAGATGAAATCACGATTTGAAAGTTTGATTTTTTGTGATTCAGAGAAAGTTACGGTTGGGTTTCATGTCGAACCCAACCGTAACACCAAGAACATCCAGACTTACGGTTGGGTCTTGTTGAAAACCCAACCGTAACTGGAAGAAAATGAAGAACACCATCTTTTTCCCATGTTACGGTTGGGTTTTAAACCAGACCCAACCGTAACTTAAAGAACAATGATGAACCCAATTTTTCCCCTAGTTACGGTTGGGTTTTAAACCAGACCCAACCGTAAGTTGAAGAAATTGATGAACCACATTTTTCCCATAGTTACGGTTGGGTTTTAAAGGAAAAACCAACCGTAACTTATCCTTAGGAGAATTGATTTTTTTGGTTAATTTTGAGTTTTAAAAAGCAAAATTTTGAAATAATTCAATCATTTTTTCTAGATTGAAGGTAAATTGGGTGTTTGAAACAAAGAAAAAACGAAAAAAACACAAATTAGATAATCTAAATTTGTGTTATCCAGTAGAATTTACGGTTGGGTTTTGGCTTATAACCCAACCGTAACAGTTCTGATAATTTATATTCCATTTTCAACACATATTTACGGTTGGGTTTTGCCTTAAAACCCAACCGTATCCAATTGAATTTACGGTTGGGTTTGGCTTATAACCCAACCGTAACATATTCTGTTAATTTTTGTTTCAAGTTCAACACAGAATTACGGTTGGGTTTTGCCTTAAAACCCAACCGTAGACAAGTTGTGGTGTTTGTACAAAATGTATTACGGTTGGGTTTAGTTATCGGACCCAACCGTAAATTATCCTGTTAACTGTTTTTTGATTTTCAATATACTCCAAATTGGGTTTAAAACACAACTTTGTAACTTATTCCTTGTATTGTAATAGATTTAAAGTAGTACATTAAAGGAAATAAACAATTGGAAACGAAATACAATAGAACATTAGATGATTACACTTAAGCACTTAAAGATAATGGCGAAAATCAAACACCCGACTTGTTTCCATAATACGATAGCAATCTGTATGCTTGAACTCCTCCCCATATTTGATTCTATATTGCTCCATAGCCAACACATTCTGAAAAAAGACAAATCAATTATAAGTTTGAATTTTAGAAATCTCTTTTTAATTAACGATTTATTAATCGACAAACTTACTCTTTCCACACCGTTCTCATAGGGATTTGCTTCGAATCTAGCTTTCATTTCTAGTTTTAAGTTGTTCATGCATCGATACAACGTCTCAAACCGTCTCTTGATGGCTCTCCACGTAACCCAAGGGTTTACATTCCCATGTAATGCCGCAAACATTCGATATACACGATTCCACCATTCATCGGTATCAAAACCCTCATTCCAATTTTGTTGTGAAACAACGTTGTTATTGTTGTTATAGAAGGCTCTATCATAAGCATGCTCTACCATCGTATGCCATGCTCGAACAATTGCAACATCTTCATCATTCGTGTATGTATTTACCATTTTTAGTGGTTGAAAGGGTATGGTGAGAATAATGAGAAAGTGTATAATTATAATGAGAATGAAAGGGATAGAGAATAATGAGAAAGTGACAAGTAAAGGTTTCTTTTTATAGGGAAAAAGTCACCAACGGGTAGATTTTTGAAAACGACCCAAAACTTTCCACAAATAGAATTTACGGTTGGGTTTTGAAAATAACCCAACCGTAATATCATAGGGGAATTATGTTTTAAGGTCTTAAACCTTACGGTTGGGTTTTCAGCAAAAACCCAACCGTAACCTATGTTTTTACCTTTGAGTTTTAAGGTCAAATTTGGGTTTCAAAATCATAAATTTGAACTTATTCAATCTTTTTAACTAGATAAAAGGTAAATTGGGTCATTCAAACAAAGAAAAAACGAAAAACAAACAAATTAGAGAATCAAAATTAAAGTTATCCAGTAGAATTTACGGTTGGGTTATGGCTGAAAACCCAACCGTAATATCCTAGGGAATTTACCAACTTGAAGCCATAAACCTTACGGTTGGGTTTCCGGCCAATACCCAACCGTAACTTTTCTTCCATATGTTACGGTTAGGTTTTAACAAAAACCCAACCGTAACATACATGTAACTGACTTGCATATCATTTTTACGGTTGGGTTTTTCTTAAAACCCAACCGTAAAACAAAAACATAAATTTTAATGTGCGCAAATATTACGGTTGGTTTATTCTCAAAACCCAACCGTAAACTATATAAAAAAAATTATCCATATGTTACGGTTAGGTTTTAAGAAAAACCCAACCGTAATTTCTTACAAAATTTTTATGCAAACTAGTGTTACGGTTGGGATTTTCTCAAAACCCAACCGTAGAATGGTTTTCAAAAAATGGCGCAAATTACTTACGGTTGGGTTTTCTATTGAAACCCAACCGTAAAATCCTATATTCATCTTCTTCCATTTAATTTACGGTTGGGTTTTGAAAATAACCCAACCGTAATACTCAAGAACACCAAATGTTACGGTTGG